>OY787677.1:5183782-5563782 GCA_963678985.1 Spisula subtruncata
AAAGGTAGGTAACAATGACAGTATTATATAGAAGAGTGGTTACAGGGTTACGTGCCCTTGCAGGCAGAATATTAAGAAGTGAAATTGACAAGATATTTGTAGCCGCATATGGAATGGCCAGGGTCAAACTGGGTAATATTTCGAATTTGGGGGTTTTGTTTGGCTTGTTGGGTTGGGTAGATTTTGAAATGGACGGTTTTGGAGCGATAATGGCGAAGTAGTGGCCTAATTGAAATACGAAAATAGGGAATGGTAAAGTGGAGCTGCTGTCAGATTTTGGCGCGGTTTTTGGGTGAAAGTACACTAAATATGTGGGTGTGAGGCAACGGTGATCTCCCTTGCAGTTAGGCTACGAAATGATTATAATGCCAGTGTATATTTGTCGTTATGACGCATACCCCCTGTAATTGTCAATACTATGCATTTGTTCTTGTATGGGTTTGTTTTGTCCTCTGCTAATGGAGCAAATCGGTGATCTTGGGCATTTCTCTGTAGTTCACGGGAAGCTGTCAAATTTTGGCGCGGTTTTTAGGTCAAATTACACTAAATGTGTCAAGGCAGCAGTGGTCTCCCTTGCAATTAGGCTACAAAATGATTTCAATGCCAATGTATATTTGTCGTCATGACGCACACATGTGCCGGCTAGTGTCGATTTGTACTTCTTTGTTTTGTTTAATTGTCGTCTGCTAAGTGAGCAATTCGGGGATCTTGGGCATTTGTCTGTAGTTGACGGGAATGTTGGAAGTTGCCGAGGAGGGTACTAAGTATAAATGTCCGTGTGTGTGATGTAAAGCATGTATGTTTCTGAAAGCTGTTTATGTCTTGTTGTTTTATCCTTTGAAAGTTGTTGTGCGATCAGTTTGTCTGTTATACATGTATGTTGAATGAAAGATGGGTGTGATGGATGCTTTTATTGGTTCATTATTCTTTCTGTTTGAACGAACCTGTACGTCAATGAGTCTCAGTTAAAGTTGGACATTCCGATGTACTTTATGTGTAAACCGGACCTACTCCGTGTGTTGTTCCTTCTGCTGTAGAAGTACGCTCTGTAACAACAGTCAATGTTATGGGCCAAAGAATCATGAAACATGTCTAATTCCACTGGGTATCCTGTGGGCAAAACATCGACTGGTGCACCAGTGTGCGATTTTATGGTCTAGAAGCCATGGTGAGAATAAGATGTGGATGCATCAGACGCAGACATCGACCTATTTCGGCTAGATATCTCATTAGTGAATAGCTCGTGTTTTGTTTTCATATATATCTAATTTATATATTTGTGTGCACAAAACTCTACTGACCAAATTGGCGTTCCATAGCGATCATATCTGACGATGTGGTGATTATTACGGGAACACCGCAATAATGGCGCGGGTTTAAAACATTTGTTTTTTGACAAATTTTTGTGTTTGTGTGTGTTAAGGAAGCAAATGGATGTAATTCGGTGTGATTTGTTGACTGTTATTAATGTATTCTCTGTGGATCTATAATGCGGGCGGAGTGTGAGTAGCATTTATATTGAATTTTGTGTATTATTGATGATTGTTGATTGTATTTTGTGGCTTGCTTTTTTCTTGTAAATTTTTTCGGTCCCGTCAATTTCGAATAATAGAGGTTTGACTGTATTTAAATTGATTTCATGTTTCATGAGTTGATGTTATGTGGTACTGCATCCGTGGCCCCCACCCCTGGGGATTTGCAGGTTTTTACTTTTGGGTTGTAAAAACCCCGCCCTCCACGGACTGCTCGGGGACACCCGATGGTAAATCATCCGGTATTTCCCCGGCACCCTGACAACTAATTTTTGTCCCGGGATATTTGTTCGGAGAAAATATGTCCAACATTTCCCCGGCTGTCCAGGGAAGCTGGATGGTAAAAATGACGGTCGGACTGTTTCCCCGGCCGTCCGCTGATTGTTTAATTATTGATAAACATTGTCATTAATGAACTTTGAACCTTCACGTAAACATGAACGGCTAAATAGTAGCTCAGTGGTTAGTATGCTTGCCGCTTTTTCTGGGGACCCGGGTTCAAATCCGGGTAGAGGTACATATATATGCCTGCCATGTTTCAGTAGATATAAAGCGAATAAAGGCTATGCTCGAATAAAGGCTATGCTCAGCATAATTCTTCTTTTTGTTAAATAACATGCACATATTGATTTCACAACTTGACATCATAACGGCACATCCGTTGAACTATATAAATGCATTATTTATTATAGTAAATTAGGGAGCGATAAAAATCCGGTCACGAACAGGGATTGAACCCGGGATGAACCCGGGACCTCTAGCACTGTAGGCGGACACTCAACCCCATCGCTAAAGAGTTAACGCAACAGCAAGGTTGTTGGAACTGACCACATACCTACAATCGCTAAACATTTTTTATTCAATATCATATTATTATTTCCAGACTTCCCAATAGTCACCGACAATCTGTCAAACCAACGGTCTGATGAACTTGGAGAAACTGTCACGACCAGAAGGAAATCTGTCGAACCAATTTTTGTTTGCTAAAATCAACTAAAAAGCAAATATTTTCAATTTCCCATTTATTGTACACACAGTAAAAGATGGCATTCCTCGTTTCCGAGTACTGTCATAGGGAAATCAGCATTAAACTTGTTGTACTGTGACCAATTACTGATAAATCATTCGATTTTATTCATATTTTTCCATCTTCCCCAGCTGAAACTGGAAGTGGCTCTTTTCTTGAGAGGAAAACAAGAACGCAGAGTTAGTAAACTTGTTTACAATTGGCTTACTATTTTATTACCGACCAATCAAAATAAGTTTTACAAAATACTCGCGGTAACGTACGTAGTACAAAACATACCCATTGCAAATGTACCAGGACGATTACGAATCATCGGACACACGGTCCAACAGAAAGGCCTGAGCAAGACTGTCGGACTCGGCTGACGGTTATAGGGAAGTCTGTAATATATTTATGTACGAATCTGCACTTAAATTCATCTAGAAGAAAACTAATCGCATAACGTCGATTTATTACCTTTTAAGCCCCAAAAGCTAACGCAGTCAAATATATGATTAACGTTGTGTTACACTGTACGAGTGTACAAATACTGAGAAAAGTAGTGACCTTATTAACGGACGGTGAAACATGTTCTGGAGTTTTCATCATTAGTGCCTTTGATCATATTGTATTCGTATAACATAGGTTTGTGTTTAAAACGTCTACAAAGCATGTTTTCACCATTGAAATGGAGATCAATTGCTTCAAGCGGTGGTCACAACTGGACGTACGTGCAAGTGCATGATGTCTGCTTGTAAAAACACAGGTCAGTTCGGCCGCCTTACGTTTTGGGGTGCACGCAGCCCTATTATTTGTGTATGCAGAACTTTCGCTGCGCAGTACGTGCACAAACGGTTTCTGTACTGTAACTTGACAATCGGGACACTGTACGCTGTGGGCACATCGTAAATAATTGCAACTTATTTGACAAGGCGCAACGACATACGTCCTCCTTACTTCCTCCGTACTTGTTCCCTGCATTTTTAAAAAAAACGAACCGACCGCAGCTTTAAAAAAACTGTGACCGGGCCTTTAAGGATTTGGGGACTCTTCAAAATATAATAAGAAAATTCGTGACATTCCTGTCCTCGGTTTAATTAAATCGGTCGAAAACAACTACATCAACACTGCAAATGAAAATCTACTCGCAATGTAGCGGTTTGGCGGAGGTTTGTTGAATAAAACATAGTTACGTTGAATTGTAAAATGGACTTCATTAGTTTCTTATCTTCGGCTACGATTACGCTGGACATTTTTGGCTGACGATTTAAAACGCTTCACTGGCCCGGCTTGCCCGCTTGTCAGAATTGTCCCGTGGGAACCGCGGGAAATGAGAGTTTGCATGGTCGCACCCCTATTTTGTCATACAAGAGAAAGGGCTAAATAAAAGTGGAATGTAATGTCAAGATCGAAACTGGTTGATCTGGGGTCATAAAGTAGGTCAGATAACAGTGAAACCTTGTTGACACTTTATAGGTCACATTTTTCACTTAATCCAGATAAAACATGGTCACTTTGTTTGCCTCTATAAAATCTAGGCCAAGTTTGAAACTAGGTCATCTAGGGTCACAAACTAGGTCACTAGGTCAAATCACAGAAAAATTTGTTAATACTCTAGAGGTCACATTTTTACATAATCCTTTTGAAACTTAGTCACAATGTTTATCTCTTTAAAAATCTAGGTCAACTTTGTAACTGGGTCATCTAGGGTCAGAAACTAGGTCACTGTGTCAAATAACAAAGAAACCTTGTCAACACTCTAGATATCACATTTTATACTAAATCCTTTTGAAACTTGGCCAAAATGTTTATCTCTTTGAAATCTAGGGCAACTTTAAAACTGGGTCATCTAGGGTTAAAAACTAGGTCACCGGGTCAAATAAAAAAGAAACCTTGTAAACACTACAGAGGTCACCTTTTTTACTTAATCCTTTTAAAACTTGGTCACAATGTTTATCTCTTTGAAATCTAGGGCAATTTTAAAACTGGGTCATCTAGGGTTAAAAACTAGGTCACCAGGTCAAATGACAAAGAACCTTGTAAACACTCCAGAGGTCACCTTTTTTACTTAATCCTTTTTAAACTTGGTCACAGTGTTTATCTCTATAAAATCTAGGACAGGCTTTAAACTGGGTCATCTGGTGTCACAAAAACTAGGTCACTAGGTCGAATCACAGAAAAACCATGTTAACACTCTAGAGGTCACATTTTTCACTTGTTCATTTTGAAACTTGGTTACGCTGTTTGTCTCTATGAAATCTAGGTCAACTTTGAAACTGGGTCATCTAGGGTCAAAAACTAGGTCACCAGGTCAAATTACAGAAAAACCAAATTCTAGGCCATGTTCGAAACTTTGTCATCTGGAGTCACAAACTAGTAGCACTTGGTCAAATCACGATAAAACCTTGTCAACACTGTTGAGGTCAGAATTTTCTCCTAATTTTCTTGAAACTTGGTGAGGTTGGTCACATTGTTGGTCCCTATGAAATCTATGTCGAGTTTTAAACTGGGTCAACTGTAGTTGCAAACTATGTCACCATGTTTGTATTTGTGTTTGTTGTGTTTGTTATGTTTTTTCGTTTCCCGAAGGCTTATGAGGTCTTAAGAGCTATATTTTAAGATGTCAATGTTCATAAAAACACAAATAAGTGTCGACTTATGGCATATGTCAACATCATAATGCAAATATACGCCTTTTTAAAAAAAAAATTGCGACTAATACATTGTGTCGACTTATGGATGGGCAAATACGGTATTTTGAAAAATAAATTTAAAAGGTGCGACTTATGTATGCGCATTTACGGTAGTCAAAAAAATTTGTTTAAGTAAAAAATAGAAATGAAACAACTTCCGTCTACGACGGGGACGTAGGCTTTCAATAATTTCTTTTCACTGTGTGTGGGCATTGCTCCTTGTAGTTGTATTATTACTGTTGTTTTGTCAGCTGGTTAAGTTATGTGCTGCCTTTCCTGGTCAATTTCCTCTTATCCTTTTTACTCATATCAATTGATACGCTTATCCTCTGGTGTCTTTTGCCACCTTACAGTGTAGCAGATGTCACGTGACAAAATCAGCTATAAGCACTTATTCTTTTCTATACGTAATTCTAGTGACACACGCCACACTTATGGGAAAATGAAAATTTAAAAACAGATGCAGTGATTTATTTGTAGCTGATGTACAATAATTATTCCTGCTTTGCTTGATATATTTATGTGCGCCCAGGATAATAAGAAAGGCGGGATAATTGGGAATAAGCCACATATGTGGAACCATAATTCGTGCACGATTGCTCAGCGTTACTTTAGTATATATAATTATTTAAGTAACCAACTTTGCAACGGTAGACCGATCCTGTCAATGTTTGAGGACATCACATTATCATGGGCGCACTTTATATACTATGAATGTATTGGCAAGAACAAAACAACTTATAAAGTGTATAACATTTATTAGGAAACATCTGTAGTAGAAATGATTATGATAATAAAAATAAGTATGAATTTTCTGTTGGTTACCTAATTGGCAAACCAGGTAACTCACCAACGTCTGGCCCCAAGTCCCGAGTGAAAAAGCAGGAGGGCCTGGAGTTTTCTACCCTATTATCTGTGAAATAACTGACTATACAATGAAAGTACTTGTTGAGCAAGGAAAGCCATCTTTTATCATGTAGTATATGTAATTTGGCTGCAGGAACAGTAAGATGAATCGCCAAGATAGGCAGTGCCTTAGTTCATATTAGCTATATAAATAAGTGTGCAATACGCATATGACGATTAATCATGATAAGATATTTTTAGAATTTGACACATTTGTAGCGAAAATAGTTATCTACATGTAATCGTTTGTGTCAATTGTACTTCTGTCACATGAAGATCAAACATGTCCAAGACTTTGTTTCGTTTTGTACATTAACTGGTAATTAAACGAGCGAATAGTATATCAACACGTGCATGAAGACTATAATATAGTGCTTATCAGAATAGTTGAATAAATACAGATCTCGTCAGACAAATGCTGTATTTTGTTATTACCTTTTGTGCTAAGCTTATACAATCGACATTTGGCAAAATATTGATGGTCATGTCTAATTATTTGCAAATAATTATATTCTTGAAAGCTAGTCCATTTGACCAAGTGATCATTATTATTTACCGTTTAAAGTTGACGTTATGTGAATTATAATTTATACAACATGTCTATGACTTTGATCCTTTGTAAGTGGTAGTTGAACTAGCCACTTACAGTCTTAAGGCGTTTAATAAACTGTGACCTTTTAAACAAGAAGAACACAGTAGCCATCGACTGAATCAGCACAATAATCATCAGCATGGATACTGGTATCCAGAAGACAGGATTGCCCGAACATGGATGCGATGAGAAGTCGTCAGAGGTTGCTGACTCTGAAAGTAAAAAAACACATGTTGTAAACAAACCCATAAAATGGTGGTAAACTCGTAGCATATGAAACATACAAACGCATGAAATATCCATAGAGGGAGGTGGCTTGGCACATGTTGAATAGTGTTACCGATCGGGTTTACCTGTGTTATTTTCCACGTTTATATTTGTATGCACAATATCATGAGAGTAAACTTATCAATAACTGAAGAATCATACAAACAATGATTAGCAATGTTGAAATGGTTTAGCGATGTGGTTTACCTGTTTCACTGATCTTATCTTCACTGTTCACATGGAATGGTATCTTGGTTGTTGCTGCCCATGTTTCGTGATGTTCAGTCGATCTCTTCTCCTTACAAGACTTAAATGAAAAAATATTTCATGTTTTAAATGTATTTTTTAATTTTAATGAAATGTATGGTATTTTGTTTATTTGCGGGCATTTTTTTGAAAAAGAGAACCCACATTGTGTAGTCTACCGGTTAGCTAACACTAAAGGTGTATCTGCAGAGACCAATCAGTGAGCTCCATTACTCACCGACACCACGACCACCATTTTCCTGCTGTCTATCCATGCTCATTTATAAACTCAGGAGTACATCGCCGAGGCCTCAAAGAAAATGGGACCCGGCTTTAGTTATATAGTTGTTAACTTGACCAACAACGTATACAATTTCACAGTACAAAACTACTGACGACTCACTGACAGATTTTCAAGATATTTGGCAATAAAAGTACCAGAGAAATAAAGGAATGACTAAAGTTAACATACGGTGATAATATATAGCACTGTTTTTGGTATAGGTCGACTTACGTTTTCACATAGGGTTAGATTTCCAAAACACATGCCATATAATATGCTGATTCGAATTGTACTGACTGAAGGCGATATGGATCTCCATGCATTGAACGGTGTTGAGTCAATGACGTACAAGTGATCAAATTCATCCGCCAAGTTTGTATTGTGCTCGAAACGTTCAAATTGTCTCAGGTGCGAGTTATCAGGACGTTGGTCGTCATAATAGTCAAGGTAGCAACTGAAATAAAAGAAAAATAGAGTTTAAGAAATTGTTTTTAAGAATGTTCTATTTAAGAATGTTCTATTTCTAGAAATTTAGTCTATTTTCTGAACTTGAAGCAGTACAAGGTCATGTGATGGTAACTTGACACGGTGATTGAAAAAGCAGCTCTGTTTGTATTTTGCCGTATTTGTATTTGTTATGCTTTTACCCCCTCATGATGGCTTATGTAGTAATTAAGCTGAATCGTCTTTAATAATAACGGGATTAACACATAATTTCAGGCGAGAATCACAGGAACGTGCATCGTCATACTTGTCCTGGTAAACAACTGAAATGCAACTAGACTTAGTGAGAATAAGATACTGAGGGTCTGACATGAGTTATCTTGGAACATCGGTACGTATTACGTAATTACAATATTAAAGTTTCTGGATCCATGACGGAAATATCCCGAGTAGTTACCATTTACAATGTACTTACCCTTCATACATCGCATAACAATTAACCCAGCTATCATCATCACAAACTAATACAGCGCGTACAAATATTCCTGTCGCGTCTGAAACATAAATAAAATTACAAATGTATTATAATTTGTCAACTTGACGATACATTATATTTTTTGACTGCCTAGCACGTTAGGGTTCAGCATAACACATCGAGGCACCAGAGTGTTTTTAAACAGAACTGTATTTGGTAAATGTCGAGAAAGCCTTTATATACAATACTTTTTGTACTATGTACATATATTCTGACACACTATGTTACTTGTGTTTGTAATTATTGCTTGTAATTGTAATTATACGATTCATGGACAAATGGCTTAAATTTTTAAATATAAACAGCAAACTGTATATAACAGTCAACTTTCTGCCTAAACTATGACAAACATATCTACCACCATTTACATCCTGGTGGCCAGAGTAGACTGCAATTGCTCTTCATTGAAATGGTCAGCAGCATCAATGTGTAAGCAAAACTTACCATGAATTGCATGTTCTGCAACGTCTTCGTCATCTGTAATCAATTTAATTGAAATTAATTATGAATAATGATTATACACATAGTAGAATGCATTCCATACTTCAAACTCATACTCCGTACTCCAATTTGAGCATTTCTTGGTTACAAAAACTTTCTTTATTATTGAATGGAAACATGTGAAACTGGGGTTCATTTTAATACGATCATCTGCTACAAGTAGGTGTTGGTTTTGATAGAAACAGCACAATACTAACATGTAACAAGGATTCAAAGTAATAGCCAATCAGAAGTGAAAAATTAGAACATGATTCAAACTAGGTCATATGATGGTAATTGGTGGGTGATAAGAATGAATAAAGGTTAATTCCTTTGATACAGATTGTCAAAACGTGTCATCATGACAGGTGATTTTTTAATAATGCTGCATGTATATGTTAATTCTGTTTCATTCAATCAGTAGGATGTTAAATAAATATTTATTAAATATTATTAGTTTATGGTAGCTATATATACTTGGTCCATTCTGTATTTCTTCAAGACTAGTCTTTTATAAGAATGCATGTATGTTCTGCTTTGTTCAACCAATAGAGTTATGAACAATGAATTTATTAAATGATATTAATTTAGGGCATACCAAATCATTTCTTCGTTTAATGTAACCTATGATTGGAAGCTATATGTGTTCGCAAAACGATGAGGAGGATAGAAGTCGGAAGTGACTGTATTTTTAGGGTTTTGTTTTTTTATCTCAGGATGATCGCTAGATATGTTTTGGAAATTGAGGTTGACAGGGAAATGAAAAAATGATTTGGTATGTCCTTATGGTAGCTATACTTTGTCCATTCGGTATGTCTTCTCCAACATGACCATTGTCGTCGTTGTCCTTTCCATCACCAGGTCGAATAAAGGCGGCATCTGTAACTGTCTGTTTAATGAAATGTGTTAGGTTTTAATGTTAACAGCTTTAATACAAAAAGACACGAGGAAATCGAACAAAGAATGCAGCCCTTAACTTAACCAGCCGAGCAAATAAAACATAGGTAACATAGGATAACATAAATACAAGACACAATGCCCACACATAACCTAACGTTCAGCATGCTGACCATAAGACACAAAACACACCAAAAAGATAAATCAAGACAAAAACACACAGCACTCAAGAGAAGGAACGCAATATCAGACAAATAACAGACTAAAGGCACGGAAAATTCAATATAAACAGGCAACAGAGCACGTTATGCAAATGAAGATGAAACCATACTTACTTCATCGGGTGACAATGTCCATCGTACTCCCATTGGCAGATATGCTTCTGCATGACCATCCCATGTTTCTATTATGTATAACCCAAATGAATGCCATTTCTTCTCAGCTTCAAATTCTATCAATCCTCCATTTTCTTGCTGTATGGTTCCTGTCACGGTGACTATCAGTTCATATGTATAAAAGTCACGAGAATCCGTCCACAAAGCTACAAAGTATGGTCAGTCTTTCAATACTCAATATACTAGTACATATAGTGTTAAAATAGTCGATATAATATTCCTTTCACAAATCTTGTGCATTCACTGCAGTAAAATGCACAAATTATATGTGTTAATTTACATGTACACGTATGTGTCGGTGTACTATTATTTAATATGACCAGCTAAGAATTATGAAAATAAAAAGATTTGTGAAAATCAGAAAAAAGTTACAATAGAAACATACTTATATGTGAGAAGCGGTTGTCCTAAAGATAGATCCGTAACTAGGTTTGTGAATAGGTACCATAGAGGGTCAAACGTCATAAAACAGTTACAAAAAGTCTCAATAATAACAAAGAATGTTCAGATAGACACAGTTAACCTTTCCAATATGTCCTAAGATAGTCCAACAGTGAGTTATTTAATACTCACTGAATATTTGATCTTTATTCGATGCGTAATTAGTTTGATCTTCTAGTTTGGTTCCAGTTAAGTCAGTCACGGCACTTCCGGTAGTAAATGATATTTTATCTAAATCTTTGCCAACTGTAAAATATATATATATATATCACTGATCAATCTAAATATAGATGATTCTTAATATAGATTATTATCTTTTTGTAGTCACTGACCTATTTTATTGTACAATGAATCAAATGTACATTGTTCAAAGTTAGGTGAACTTGGAAAACCCGAAATTAACAACGAAAAAGAAGAGTAACTCCTCTTTATTAGGATTACTTGGCATGTTTGATGTATGTATACACGGTATATTGATAAACTTATGCAACATTATAAACATAATTATAAACATAATTATGCCAAGGTTATTTAAATAATACAGCCAATAGACACCTTACATCTAGCACACTGCAACATTGTTTTGCTGCACTATGGCCTAACAGGATGGCCGCAAGGAAGGTTGGACAGAACAATCACTAACTCTTCAGCATTACTATAAAACATGCGAATACTAACTTTCGCGTTTTACCAATCATCGACATATTCACGACAACACATATTCGCTCTTTAAATCAACCGCGATGTATATTAGCCAGATATAATGTTTTGAACATTTTCGCAGCTACTAAATTATGCATATTTCTACAACTCGGACATATATGTCTCAGTTTACAGTAATAACTAATATGTGACGGGGTAAAAGAAGTGATTACTTTAACTTGCCAATACAAATATTGGCTTAACTTACTGAAGGTCAGTGTGTACGTTCGTCCCATTCTTGCATAGAAGTAATAGTTGTTTCCCCATTGTGCCACTGAAGGAATTGGTAATATGCCAGGGTCTTTGGTACTATCTATAAAATAAATACATTGGAACTAGCAGTCAATTGAATACGTTTTTTTCGATGTACCATAATTGAATGATCCTTGTAAATCATATAGACATTATCACTTTAGAAAATGAGAAAAAAACGGAAATATAAATGACTGAAACTTCAATACTACGTCACACTATTGATTGAATAAATCACGTAATTTTGTCCCATTAAAATTGAAATACTTTACAGTATATAATAAAATATGCGTCACAAATGCTCGAACTCGAAACAAAAGCGAATGATGATGAAACTCTCTTAACCTGTGTCATGATGTGGCCCTCAACTCCGCTACCATCTGCGTGTTCCTTCTCATCCATAGAAAACACGACACCAAAGTTTTTGTCACCCGTGAGTACAAGGTCTGAGCAGTCCGAATCACAGCGTACAGTTAACGTCTCGCCTTCATTTAAACTTGTAAAAAATTTTGACTACCGTAAATCGATCGTAACTACTCGGGTCTTTCCGTGATGAATCCGGAAGCTCCCTCGGATGTATGTAGTGCAGTGATTTGTGGAAAATTTCCACACGGTGATTCGGTCACTCATGTGTGATGCGGTTTGCAAGATAATGAACCATAACATAACCATCGCATATGAAGGCTATGACGTTTTAAAGAACATAACAATATAAAACATGCTAAGTTAAGAGTATATGTATGTCCAAGATGTTTAATCAGTGTCGCAAGTTCCATTTTAACCTGTTTACAAAACCGTTCTGGCTTCACTAAAAACCGTTAAGAACCGTTTGAATAATGGTGACGTTCTATTTTACGTCCGAGAGATGATTCGTCTTAGAATTGTCCAAGGTGCACTGATTGTACCGTAAATGCGCATACATAAGTCGCACCTTTTAAATTTATTTCTCAAAATACCGTATTTGCCTACCCATACGTTGACACACTGTATAAGTCGCAATTATTTTTTAAACAAAAGGCGTATATATGCATTATGAAGTCGACATATGCCATTAGTCGACACTTATTTTTGGTGGTTTTTTTTATAAAAAAGGATATTTTAAAATATATCTCTTAAGATTTCATAAGCCTTCAGGAAATGAAAAAACATAACAAACACAACAAAACAAATACAGGGGTGTTTCTAAAGTTTTAACAAGGTTTTGCTTTGATTTGACATGGTGACCTAGTTTGCGACTCCAGAACTCGACCTAAATTTCATAGGGACCAACAATGCGACCAAGTTTCAAGAAAATTACGTGCAAATTGTGACCTCTAGAGTGCTGACAAGATTTTTATGTGATTTGACCAAGTGACCTAGTTTTAACTCTAGATGACCCAGTTTCAAAGTTGACCTAGATTTCAAAGAGATAAACATTGTGACCAAGTTTCAAAAGGATTGAGTAAAAAATGTGACCACTAGAATGTTTACGTAGTTCTTCTGTGATTTGACCTAGTGAGCTAGTTTGTGACCCCAGATGACCCAGTTTCAAACGTGGCCTAGATTTTATGACGACAAACAGTGTGACCAAGTTTTATAATGATTAAGTGAAAATTGTGACCTCTAAGGTGTTAACAAGAATTTTCTGTTATTTGACCTAGTGACCTAGTTTGTGACCCAAGATGACCTAGTTTCGAGCTTGGCCTAGATTTCATAGAGACAAACAATGTGACTAAGTTTCAAAAGGATTGAGTATAAAATGTGACCTGTAGAGTGTTTACAAGGTTTCTTTGTAATTTGACCCGGTGACCTTGTATTTAAGCCTAGACGACCCAGTTTCAAGTTGACTTAGATTTCGAAGAGATAAACATTGTTACCAAGTTTCAAAAGGATAAAGTAAAAATGTGACGCATGGAGTGTTTACAAAGTTTTTCTTTGATGTGACCTAGTGCCCTAGATTTTGACCCTAGATGACCCCGTTTCGACCTTGGTCTAGATTTTTCTAAGTGACAAACAATGTGACCGAGTTTCAAAAGGATTAAGTAAAAAATGTCACATCTAGAGTGTTAACAAGGTTTCATTATTATTTGACCGAGTGACCTAGTTTTTGACCCTAGATGACACATGTTTCAAAATTGACATAGATTTCGTAGAGACAAACAGTGTGACTAAGTTTCAAAATGATTAAGTGAAAAATGTGACCTCTATAGAGTTAACCAGGTTTCTGTGATTTGACCTTGTGACCTAATTAAATGACCTTAGATGACCCAGTTTCATAGTTGGCCTAGATTTCATAGAGACAAACATTGTCACCAAGTTCCAAAATGACTAAGTGAAAAAATGTCACATCAAGAGTGTTAACAAGCTTTTTCTGTGATTTGACCCAGTGACCTAGTTTGTGACCTTTGGCTTAGATGACCCAGTTTCGACCTTGGCCTTATTGATATAGAGACAAGCAATGTGACCAAGTTTCAAAATGATTAAGTGAAAAATGTGACCTCTATAGAGTTAACCAGGTTTTTCTGTGATTTGACCTTGTGACCTAGTTAAATGACCTTAGATGACCCAGTTTCATAGTTGGCCTAGATTTCATAGAGACAAACATTGTCACCAAGTTTCAAAATGATGAAGTGAAAAAAATGTGACCTCTAGAGTGTTAACAAGCTTTTTCTGTGATTTGACCCAGTGACCTAGTTCATGACCTTAGATGACCCAGTTTCAAACTTGGTCTAATTGATAATAGAGACAACCAATGTGACCAAGTTTGAAAATGATTAAGTGAAAAATGTGACCTCTAGAGTGTTAACAAGGTTTCTTTGTTATTCAACCCGGCGACCTAGTTCTTCACCCTAGATGACCCAGTTTCAATGTTGACCTAGATTTCATGCAGATAAACATAGTGACCATGTTTCAAAAGGTGTAAGTAAAAAATGTGATCTCTAGAGAGGTAACAAGGGTTTTCTGAGATTTGACCTTGTGACCTAGTTTGTGACCCTAGATGACCCAGTTTCAAACTTGACCTCAATTTTATAGAGACAAACAAAGACTTTTTAAGTGACCAAGTTTCAAAAGGATTAAGTGAAATGTGACCTATAAAGTGTTAACAAGGTTTTACAGTAATTTGACCTACTTTTTGACCCCAGTTCACCCAGTTTCAAATTTGACATTACATGCCACTTTTGTTTCGCCCTCCCTCGTGTATGACAAAATACGGATGCATCCATGCAAACTCTAACACGGAAGCATTTCCCGTCGGACAATTATGTCGAGCCGGCAAGCCGGGCCGGTGAAGCGTTTTAAATCATCAGCCCAAAATGTCCGGCGTAATTGTCGCCGAAGATAGAAATCAATGATGTCCATTTTACAATTCAACGTTCAAATTATTCGACAAACCTCGCCCAAACCGCTACCGATAACGTTGCGAGTAGAGCACCGGTCAATGCTGATGTAGTTCAGGGTTTTTTGGCCGATTAACTAAAACCGGGAATAGGAATATCACAAATTTTCTTATTTTATCTAGAAGAGTCCCCTAATCCTTAAAGGTCTGACAGTTTCTCAAAGTTCATCGGACTGTTGGTCCGACAGCTTGTCGGTGACTATCGGGAAGTCTGGTATCAGGTCAGACAATCCAAGCAAATGCTATTTTAAGAGAGCTTTTTGATAAACTTTGCAATTTACCAATTCTCGAGTGACTTTTGGTAGCGCTTTACCAGTGAGCATGTTCGCCGATAGCAAACAGTTTCTCAGCGCTTTGCTGGGTGAGCGCATTCTTATGCTACGAACCGCTTTGATGTTCAATGGTTTGCTGACCGTGAGTGCATGCCAGGAGCATATCATTTTTTGCTTCGTCCGCTACGTAGCGCCTTTTTTAAGCGAATTCTTAGCGTATCGCTGGATTATATAAGTAGCGCCTTGCTTACGCAACGGGCTCCTCACCGCAGGATATTCACTACTGCTACTGTTAAGTTTAATCCGCGGCTCAATACTCGGTTTTGAGCTGTATCATTATTTAACTAGATATGAGTATATGATATTGAATAAAAAATGTGTAGTGACTGTAGGTGTATGGCCATGCTCTTAAGCGATGGGGTTGAGTGTCCGCCTAGAGGTCCCGTGTTCAATCCCTGGTCAGGACCGGATTTTTATCGCTCCCTGATTTACTATAAATAATGCATTTATGTAAGTTGTGAAATCAATTTGTGCCATGTTATTTAGCCGTTCATGTTTCCGTGAAGGTTCAAAGTTCGTTAATGACGGTATTAATCAAAAATTTAAAAAACAGCGGACATCCCCCGGTGATGAGAGGTGGACGGCCGGGGGAACAGACCGACTGTCATTTTTACCATCCAGCTTCCCCGCACTGCCGGGGAAATGTTGCAATTTTTCTCTCCGAACAAATATCCCGGGGACAATATTTAGTTGTCAGGATGCAGGGGAAATACAGGATACCATCGGGTGTCCCCAGACGGGCCGTGGAGGGCGGGGTTTTTACAAGCCAAAAGTAAAAACTGGCACATCCCCAAGGGGTTGCCGGGGGCCAGGGATGCAACGGACTGGTGCATTACCGCATAATATAAACCGTCAATAGTGAAATACACCAATTTTACATGTATGAAAAAGCAAGCCACAAAATACAATCATCATTAATACACAAAATTCGATATAAATGCTACTCACACACCGCCCGCATCATAGATCCACAGAGAATACAATGTTAACAGTCAACAAATTACACCGAGTTATATCCATTTGCTTCCTTAACGGCAAAAAAACACACAAACACAAAATCCAAAAGTAAACCGCGCCATTACTAACTACCGGTGTTTCCATAATAATCTCCACGTCGTGTGATATGATCGCTATGGAACGCCAATTTGGCCAGTAGAGTTTCGTGCGCGCAAATATATAAATTAGATCTATACGAAAATAAAACACGAGCTCTTCACTGATGAGATACCTGGCCGAAATAGGTCGATATCTGCACCTGATGCATCCACATCTAGTTCTCACCATGGCTTGTAGACTCCAAAATCCCACACTCGTGCACCAGTCGATGTTTTGCCCAGGGGCAACCCACTGGAATTAGACATTTTTCATGATTCTTTGGCCCATAACAGTGACTGTTGTTACAGGGCGCACTTTTACAGTGGAAGGAACAACACACGGAGTAGGCTTGGTTTACCCATGAAGTGCATCGGAATGCCCGACTTTTACTGAGACTCATGGACGTGTGACATGTTCGTTCAAACAGAAAGAATAATGAACCAATAAAATCATTCAGGGCTCAAACTCATCTTTCATTCAACATGTATAACAGACAAACTGGTTGCACAACGACTTTCAAAGAATAAAACAACAAGACACAAACAGCTTCCAGAAAAAGGTTTTACATCACACGCACGGACAATTATAAGGTACCCTCCTTAGTACGTACCATTCCCGTGAACTACAGAGAATGCCCCAGATCCCCGATTTGCTCAATTAGCAGACAACAAAACAATACAAGTACAAATCGATAGTATTGACACTAGCCGGCACATGTATGTGTCATAACGACAAATATACATTGGCATTGAAATCATTGTGTAGCCTAACTGCAAGGGAGACCACTGCTGCCTTGACACATTTAGTGTATTTTGACCTAAAAACCGCGCCAAAATTTGACAGCTTCCCGTGAACTACAGAGAAATGCCCAAGATCAACGATTTGCTTAATTAGCAGAGGACAAAACAAACCCATACAAGAACAAATGCATAGTATTGACAATTACATGGGGTATGCGTCATAACGACAAATATACATTGGCATTATAATCATTTCGTAGTCTAACTGCAAGGGAGATCACCGTTGCCTCACACCCACATATTTAGTGTACTTTCACCCAAAAACCGCGCCAAAATCTGACAGCAGCTCCACTTTACCATTCCCTATTTTCGTATTTCAATTATGCCACTTCTTCGCCATTATCGCTCCAAAACCGTCCATTTCTAAATCTACCCAACCCAACAAGCCAAACAAAACCCCCAAATTCGAAATATTACCCAGTTTGACCCTGGCCATTCCATATGCGGCTACAAATATCTTGTCAATTTCACTTGTTAATATTCTGCCTGCAAGGGCACGTAACCCTGTAACCACTCTTCTATATAATACTGTCATTGTTACCTACCTTTGGTCTTAGTTAATTTTTTAAGTAACCAACTTTGCAACAGTAGCCAATCCGGTCAATGTGTGTAAACATCACATTATCATGGGCGCACTTTATATTCTATGAAATATATTGGCAAGAACAAAACAACTAATAAGGTGTATAACATTTATTAGGAAATGTCTGTACAAGAAAGGATAACGATAATAAAAATTAGTATGAATTTTCTGTGGTTTACATAATTGGCAAACCAGGTAACTCACCAACGTCAGGTCCCAAGTCCTGGGTGAAAAAGCAGGAGGGCCTGGAGTTTTCTACTCTATTATCTTTGAAATAGCTGACTATACAATGAAAGTACTTGTTCAACAAGGAAAGCCATCTTTTATCATATGTACAGTAAATGTAATTTGACTGCCAGAACAGTAAGCAAACTAGGTCACCATGTTTGTATTTGTTGTGTTTGTTTTGTTTTTTTCGTTTACCGAAGGCTTATGAGGTCTTAAGAGCTATATTTTAAGATATCATTGTTCATAAAAACACAAATAAGTGTTGACTAATGGCATATGTCAACATCATAATGCAAATATACGCCTTTTTAAAAAAAAAATTGCGACTAATACATTGTGTCGACTTATGGATGGGCAAATACGGTATTTTGAAAAATAAATTTAAAAGGTGCGACTTATGTATGCGCATTTACGGTAGTCAAAAAAATTTGTTTAAGTAAAAAATAGAAATGAAACAACTTCCGTCTACGACGGGGACGTAGGCTTTTAATAATTTCTTTTCACTGTGTGTGGGCATTGCTCCTTGTAGTTGTATTATTACTGTTGTTTTGTCAGCTGGTTAAGTTATGTGCTGCCTTTCCTGGTCAATTTCCTCTTATCCTTTTTACTCATATCAATTGATACGCTTATCCTCGGGTGTCTTTTGCCGCCTAACAGTGTAGCAGATGTCACGTGACAAAATCAGCCATAAGCACTTATTCTTTTCTATACGTAATTCTAGAGACATACGCCACACTTATGGGAAAATGAAAATTTAAAAAACAGATGCAGTGATTTATTTGTAGCTGATGTACAATAATTATTCCTGTTTTGCTTGATATATTTATGTGCGCCCAGGATAATAAGAAAGGCGGGATAATTGGGAATAAGCCACATATGTGGAACCATAATGCGTGCACGATTGATCAGCGTTACTTTAGTATACATAATTATTTAAGTAACCAACTTTGCAACGGTATAGACCGATCCTGTCAATGTTTGTAGACATCACATTATCATGGGCGCACTTTATATATTATAAATGTATTGGCAAGAACAAAACAACTTATAAGGTGTATAACATTTATTAGGAAACATCTGTAGTAGAAATGATTATGATAATAAAAACAAGTATGAATTTTCTGTTGGTTACCTAATTGGCAAACCAGGTAACTCACCAACGTCTGGCCCCAAGTCCTGGGTGAAAAAGCAGGAGGGCCTGGAGTTTTCTACTCTATTATCTGTGAAATAACTGACTATACAATGAAAGTACTTGTTGAGCAAGGAAAGCCATCTTTTATCATGTAGTATATGTAATTTGGCTGCAGGAACAGTAAGATGAATCGCCAAGATAGGCAGTGCCTTAGTACATATTAGCTATATAAATAAGTGTGCAATACGCATATGACGATTAATGATGATAAGGTATTTTTAGAATTTGACACATTTGTAGCGAAAATAGTTATCTACATGTAATCGTTTGTGTCAATTGTACTTCAATCACATGAAGATTAAACATGTCCAAGACTTTGTTTCGTTTTGTACATTAACTGGTAATTAAACGAGCGAATAGTATATCAACACGTGCATGAAGACTATAATATAGTGTCTTATCAGAATAGTTGAATAAATGCAGATCTCGTCAGACAAATGCTGTATTTTGTTATTACCTTTTGTGTTAAGCTTATACAATCGACATTTGGCAAAATATTGATGGTCATGTCTAATTATTTTCCAACATATTCTTGAAAGCTAGTCCATTTGACCAAGTGATCATTATTATTTACCGTTTAAAGTTGACGTAATGTGAATTATACAACATGTCCATGACTTTGATCCTTTGTACGTGGTAGTTGAACTAGCCACTTACAGTCTTAAGGCGTTTAATAAACTGTGACCTTTTAAACAAGAAGAACACAGTAGCCATCGACTGAATCAGCACAATAATCAGCAGCATGGATACTGGTATCCAGAAGACAGGATTGCCCGAACATGGATGCGATGAGAAGTCATCAGAGGTTGCTGACTCTGAAAGTAAAAAAACACATGTTGTAAACAAACCCATAAAATGGTGGTAAACTCGTAGCATATGAAACATACAAACGCATGAAATATCCATAGAGGGAGGTGGCTTGGCACATGTTGAATAGTGTTACCGATCGGGTTTACCTGTGTTATTTTCCACGTTTATATTTGTATGCACAATATCATGAGAGTAAACTTATCAATAACTGAAGAATCATACAAACAATGATTAGCAATGTTGAAATGGTTTAGCGATGTGGTTTACCTGTTTCACTGATCTTATCTTCACTGTTCACATGGAATGGTATCTTGGTTGTTGCTGCCCATGTTTCGTGATGTTCAGTCGATCTCTTCTCCTTACAAGACTTAAATGAAAAAATATTTCATGTTTTAAATGTATTTTTTAATTTTAATGAAATGTATGGTATTTTGTTTATTTGCTGGCATTTTTTTGAAAAAGAGAACCCACATTGTGTAGTCTACCGGTTAGCTAACACTAAAGGTGTATCTGCAGAGACCAATCAGTGAGCTCCATTACTCACCGACACCACGACCACCATTTTCCTGCTTGTCTATCCATGCTCATTTATAAACTCAGGAGTACATCGCCGAGGCCTCAAAGAAAATGGGACCCGGCTTTAGTTATATAGTTGTTAACTTGACCAACAACGTATACAATTTCACAGTACAAAACTACTGACGACTCACTGACAGGTTTTCAAGATATTTGGCAATAATAAGTACCAGAGAAATAAAGGAATGACTAAAGTTAACATACGGTAATAATATATAGCACTGTTTTTGGTATAGGTCGACTTACGTTTTCACATAGGGTTAGATTTCCAAAACACATGCCATAGAATATGATGATTCGAATTGTACTGACTGAAGGCGATATGGATCTCCATGCATTGAACGGTGTTGAGTCAATGACGTACAAGTGATCAAATTCATCCGCCAAGTTTGTATTGTGCTCGAAACGTTCAAATTGTCTCAGGTGCGAGTTATCAGGACGTTGGTCGTCATAATCGTCATCGTAGCAACTGAAATAAAAGAAAAATAGAGTTAAAGAAATTGTTTGTAAGAATGTTCTAATTTTAGAAATTTAGTCTATTTTCTGAACTTGAAACAATGCAAGGTCATGTGAAGGTAACTTGACACGGTGATTGAAAAAGCAGCCCTGATTGTATTTTGCCTTATTTGTATTTGTTATGCTTTTACCCCTCATGATGGCGTATGTAGTAATTAAGCTGAATCGTCTTTAATAATAACGGAAGTAACACATAATTTCAGGCGAGAATCACAGGAACGTGCATCGTCATACTTGTCCTGGTAAACAACTGAAATGCAACTAGACTTAGTGAGAATAAGATACTGAGGGTCTGACATGAGTTATCTTGGAACATCGGTACGTATTACGTAATTACAATATTAAAGTTTCTGGATCCATGACGGAAATATCCCGAGTAGTTACCATTTACAATGTACTTACCCTTTATGCATCGCATAACAATTAAGCCAGCTATCATCATCACAAACTATTACTTCGCGTACAAATATTCCTGTCGCGTCTGAAACATAAATAAAATTACAAATGTATTATAATTTGTCAACTTGACGATACATTATATTTTTTGACTGCCTAGCACGTTAGGGTTCAGCATAACACATCGAGGCTGTACGGTATACACCAGAGTGTTTTTAAACAGAACTGTATTTGGTTAATGTCGAGAAAGCCTTTATATACAATACTTTTTGTACTATGTACATATATTCTGACACACTATGTTACTTATAACATGTTTGTAATTATTGCTTGTAATTGTAATTATACGATTCATGGACAAATGGCTTAAATTTTTAAATATAAACAGCAAACTGTATATAACAGTCAACTTTCTGCCTAAACTATGACAAACATATCTACCACCATTTACATCCTTGTGGCTTGAGTAGACTGCAATTGCTCTTCATTAAAATGGTCAGCAGCATCAATGTGTAAGCAAAACTTACCATGAATTGCATGTTCTGCAACGTCTCCGTCATCTGTAATCAATTTAATTGAAATTATTTATGAATAATGATTATACACATAGTAGAATGCATACCATACTTCAAACTCATACTCCGTACTCCAATTTGAGCATTTCTTGGTTACAAAAACTTTCTTAATTATTAAATGTAAACATGTGAAACTGGGGTTCATTTTAATACGATCATCTGCTACAAGTAGGTGTTGGTTTTGGTAGAAACGGCACAATACTAACATGTAACAAGGATTCAAAGTAATAGCCAATCAGAAGAGAAAAATTAGAACATGATTCAAACTACGTCATATGATGGTAATTGGTGGGTGATAAGAATGAATAAAGGTTAATTCTTTTGATACAGATTGTCAAAACGTGTCATCATGACAGGTGGTTTTATAAGAATGCTGCATGTATATGTTAATTCTGTTTCATTCAATCAGTAGGATGTTAAATAAATATTTATTAAATATTATTAGTTTATGGTAGCTATATATACTTGGTCCATTCTGTATTTCTTCAAGACTAGTCTTTTATAAGAATGCATGTATGTTCTGCTTTGTTCAACCAATAGAGTTATGAACAATGAATTTATTAAATGATATTAATTTAGGGCATACCAAATCATTTCTTCGTTTAATGTAACCTTTGATTGGAAGCTATATGTGTTCGCAAAACGATGAGGAGGATAGAAGTCGGAAGTGACTGTATTTTTAGGGTTTTGTTTTTTTTATCTCAGGATGATCGCTAGATATGTTTTGGAAATTGAGGTTGACAGGGAAATGAAAAAATGATTTGGTATGTCCTTATGGTAGCTATACTTTGTCCATTCGGTATGTCTTCTCCAACATGACCATTGTCGTCGTTGTCCTTTCCATCACCAGGTCGAATAAAGTCGGCATCTGAAACTGTCTGTTTAATGAAATGTGTTAGGTTTTAATATTAACAGCTTTAATACAAAAAGACACGAGGAAATCGAACAAAGAATGCAGCCCTTAACTTAACCAGCCGAGCAAATAAAACATAGGATAACATAAATACAAGACACAATGCTCACACATAACCTAACGTTCAGCATGCTGACCATAAGACACAATGCTCACATATAACCTAACGTTCAGCATGCTGACCATAAGACACAAAACACACCAAAAAGTTAAATCAAGACAAAAACACACAGCACTCAAGAGAAGGAACGCTATATCAGACAAATAACAGACTAAAGGCACGGAATATTCAACATAAACAGGCAACAGAGCATGTTATGCAAATGAAGATGAAACCATACTTACTTCATCGGGTGACAATGTCCATCGTACTCCCATTGGCAGATATGCTTCTGCATGACCATCCCATGTTTCTATTATGTATAACCCAAATGAATGCCATTTCTTCTCAGCTTCAAATTCTATCAATCCTCCATTTTCTTGCTGTATGGTTCCTGTCACGGTGACTATCAGTTCATATGTATAAAAGTCACGAGAATCCGTCCACAAAGCTACAAAGTATGGTCAGTCTTTCAATACTCAATATACTAGTACATATAGTGTTAAAATAGTCGATATAATATTCCTTTCACAAATCTTGTGCATTCACTGCAGTAAAATGCACAAATTATATGTGTTAATTTACATGTACACGTATGTGTCGGTGTACTATTATTTAATATGACCAGCTAAGAATTATGAAAATAAAAAGATTTGTGAAAATCAGAAAAAAGTTACAATAGAAACATACTTATATGTGAGAAGCGGTTGTCCTAAAGATAGATCCGTAACTAGGTTTGTGAATAGGTACCATAGAGGGTCAAACGTCATAAAACAGTTACAAAAAGTCTCAATAATAACAAAGAATGTTCAGATAGACACAGTTAACCTTTCCAATATGTCCTAAGATAGTCCAACAGTGAGTTATTTAATACTCACTGAATATTTGATCTTTATTCGATGCGTAATTAGTTTGATCTTCTAGTTTGGTTCCAGTTAAGTCAGTCACGGCACTTCCGGTAGTAAATGATATTTTATCTAAATCTTTGCCAACTGTAAAATATATATATATATATCACTGATCAATCTAAATATAGATGATTCTTAATATAGATTATTATCTTTTTGTAGTCACTGACCTATTTTATTGTACAATGAATCAAATGTACATTGTTCAAAGTTAGGTGAACTTGGAAAACCCGAAATTAACAACGAAAAAGAAGAGTAACTCCTCTTTATTAGGATTACTTGGCATGTTTGATGTATGTATACACGGTATATTGATAAACTTATGCAACATTATAAACATAATTATAAACATAATTATGCCAAGGTTATTTAAATAATACAGCCAATAGACACCTTACATCTAGCACACTGCAACATTGTTTTGCTGCACTATGGCCTAACAGGATGGCCGCAAGGAAGGTTGGACAGAACAATCACTAACTCTTCAGCATTACTATAAAACATGCGAATACTAACTTTCGCGTTTTACCAATCATCGACATATTCACGACAACACATATTCGCTCTTTAAATCAACCGCGATGTATATTAGCCAGATATAATGTTTTGAACATTTTCGCAGCTACTAAATTATGCATATTTCTACAACTCGGACATATATGTCTCAGTTTACAGTAATAACTAATATGTGACGGGGTAAAAGAAGTGATTACTTTAACTTGCCAATACAAATATTGGCTTAACTTACTGAAGGTCAGTGTGTACGTTCGTCCCATTCTTGCATAGAAGTAATAGTTGTTTCCCCATTGTGCCACTGAAGGAATTGGTAATATGCCAGGGTCTTTGGTACTATCTATAAAATAAATACATTGGAACTAGCAGTCAATTGAATACGTTTTTTTCGATGTACCATAATTGAATGATCCTTGTAAATCATATAGACATTATCACTTTAGAAAATGAGAAAAAAACGGAAATATAAATGACTGAAACTTCAATACTACGTCACACTATTGATTGAATAAATCACGTAATTTTGTCCCATTAAAATTGAAATACTTTACAGTATATAATAAAATATGCGTCACAAATGCTCGAACTCGAAACAAAAGCGAATGATGATGAAACTCTCTTAACCTGTGTCATGATGTGGCCCTCAACTCCGCTACCATCTGCGTGTTCCTTCTCATCCATAGAAAACACGACACCAAAGTTTTTGTCACCCGTGAGTACAAGGTCTGAGCAGTCCGAATCACAGCGTACAGTTAACGTCTCGCCTTCATTTAAACTTGTAAAAAATTTTGACTACCGTAAATCGATCGTAACTACTCGGGTCTTTCCGTGATGAATCCGGAAGCTCCCTCGGATGTATGTAGTGCAGTGATTTGTGGAAAATTTCCACACGGTGATTCGGTCACTCATGTGTGATGCGGTTTGCAAGATAATGAACCATAACATAACCATCGCATATGAAGGCTATGACGTTTTAAAGAACATAACAATATAAAACATGCTAAGTTAAGAGTATATGTATGTCCAAGATGTTTAATCAGTGTCGCAAGTTCCATTTTAACCTGTTTACAAAACCGTTCTGGCTTCACTAAAAACCGTTAAGAACCGTTTGAATAATGGTGACGTTCTATTTTACGTCCGAGAGATGATTCGTCTTAGAATTGTCCAAGGTGCACTGATTGTACCGTAAATGCGCATACATAAGTCGCACCTTTTAAATTTATTTCTCAAAATACCGTATTTGCCTACCCATACGTTGACACACTGTATAAGTCGCAATTATTTTTTAAACAAAAGGCGTATATATGCATTATGAAGTCGACATATGCCATTAGTCGACACTTATTTTTGGTGGTTTTTTTTATAAAAAAGGATATTTTAAAATATATCTCTTAAGATTTCATAAGCCTTCAGGAAATGAAAAAACATAACAAACACAACAAAACAAATACAGGGGTGTTTCTAAAGTTTTAACAAGGTTTTGCTTTGATTTGACATGGTGACCTAGTTTGCGACTCCAGAACTCGACCTAAATTTCATAGGGACCAACAATGCGACCAAGTTTCAAGAAAATTACGTGCAAATTGTGACCTCTAGAGTGCTGACAAGATTTTTATGTGATTTGACCAAGTGACCTAGTTTTAACTCTAGATGACCCAGTTTCAAAGTTGACCTAGATTTCAAAGAGATAAACATTGTGACCAAGTTTCAAAAGGATTGAGTAAAAAATGTGACCACTAGAATGTTTACGTAGTTCTTCTGTGATTTGACCTAGTGAGCTAGTTTGTGACCCCAGATGACCCAGTTTCAAACGTGGCCTAGATTTTATGACGACAAACAGTGTGACCAAGTTTTATAATGATTAAGTGAAAATTGTGACCTCTAAGGTGTTAACAAGAATTTTCTGTTATTTGACCTAGTGACCTAGTTTGTGACCCAAGATGACCTAGTTTCGAGCTTGGCCTAGATTTCATAGAGACAAACAATGTGACTAAGTTTCAAAAGGATTGAGTATAAAATGTGACCTGTAGAGTGTTTACAAGGTTTCTTTGTAATTTGACCCGGTGACCTTGTATTTAAGCCTAGACGACCCAGTTTCAAGTTGACTTAGATTTCGAAGAGATAAACATTGTTACCAAGTTTCAAAAGGATAAAGTAAAAATGTGACGCATGGAGTGTTTACAAAGTTTTTCTTTGATGTGACCTAGTGCCCTAGATTTTGACCCTAGATGACCCCGTTTCGACCTTGGTCTAGATTTTTCTAAGTGACAAACAATGTGACCGAGTTTCAAAAGGATTAAGTAAAAAATGTCACATCTAGAGTGTTAACAAGGTTTCATTATTATTTGACCGAGTGACCTAGTTTTTGACCCTAGATGACACATGTTTCAAAATTGACATAGATTTCGTAGAGACAAACAGTGTGACTAAGTTTCAAAATGATTAAGTGAAAAATGTGACCTCTATAGAGTTAACCAGGTTTCTGTGATTTGACCTTGTGACCTAATTAAATGACCTTAGATGACCCAGTTTCATAGTTGGCCTAGATTTCATAGAGACAAACATTGTCACCAAGTTCCAAAATGACTAAGTGAAAAAATGTCACATCAAGAGTGTTAACAAGCTTTTTCTGTGATTTGACCCAGTGACCTAGTTTGTGACCTTTGGCTTAGATGACCCAGTTTCGACCTTGGCCTTATTGATATAGAGACAAGCAATGTGACCAAGTTTCAAAATGATTAAGTGAAAAATGTGACCTCTATAGAGTTAACCAGGTTTTTCTGTGATTTGACCTTGTGACCTAGTTAAATGACCTTAGATGACCCAGTTTCATAGTTGGCCTAGATTTCATAGAGACAAACATTGTCACCAAGTTTCAAAATGATGAAGTGAAAAAAATGTGACCTCTAGAGTGTTAACAAGCTTTTTCTGTGATTTGACCCAGTGACCTAGTTCATGACCTTAGATGACCCAGTTTCAAACTTGGTCTAATTGATAATAGAGACAACCAATGTGACCAAGTTTGAAAATGATTAAGTGAAAAATGTGACCTCTAGAGTGTTAACAAGGTTTCTTTGTTATTCAACCCGGCGACCTAGTTCTTCACCCTAGATGACCCAGTTTCAATGTTGACCTAGATTTCATGCAGATAAACATAGTGACCATGTTTCAAAAGGTGTAAGTAAAAAATGTGATCTCTAGAGAGGTAACAAGGGTTTTCTGAGATTTGACCTTGTGACCTAGTTTGTGACCCTAGATGACCCAGTTTCAAACTTGACCTCAATTTTATAGAGACAAACAAAGACTTTTTAAGTGACCAAGTTTCAAAAGGATTAAGTGAAATGTGACCTATAAAGTGTTAACAAGGTTTTACAGTAATTTGACCTACTTTTTGACCCCAGTTCACCCAGTTTCAAATTTGACATTACATGCCACTTTTGTTTCGCCCTCCCTCGTGTATGACAAAATACGGATGCATCCATGCAAACTCTAACACGGAAGCATTTCCCGTCGGACAATTATGTCGAGCCGGCAAGCCGGGCCGGTGAAGCGTTTTAAATCATCAGCCCAAAATGTCCGGCGTAATTGTCGCCGAAGATAGAAATCAATGATGTCCATTTTACAATTCAACGTTCAAATTATTCGACAAACCTCGCCCAAACCGCTACCGATAACGTTGCGAGTAGAGCACCGGTCAATGCTGATGTAGTTCAGGGTTTTTTGGCCGATTAACTAAAACCGGGAATAGGAATATCACAAATTTTCTTATTTTATCTAGAAGAGTCCCCTAATCCTTAAAGGTCTGACAGTTTCTCAAAGTTCATCGGACTGTTGGTCCGACAGCTTGTCGGTGACTATCGGGAAGTCTGGTATCAGGTCAGACAATCCAAGCAAATGCTATTTTAAGAGAGCTTTTTGATAAACTTTGCAATTTACCAATTCTCGAGTGACTTTTGGTAGCGCTTTACCAGTGAGCATGTTCGCCGATAGCAAACAGTTTCTCAGCGCTTTGCTGGGTGAGCGCATTCTTATGCTACGAACCGCTTTGATGTTCAATGGTTTGCTGACCGTGAGTGCATGCCAGGAGCATATCATTTTTTGCTTCGTCCGCTACGTAGCGCCTTTTTTAAGCGAATTCTTAGCGTATCGCTGGATTATATAAGTAGCGCCTTGCTTACGCAACGGGCTCCTCACCGCAGGATATTCACTACTGCTACTGTTAAGTTTAATCCGCGGCTCAATACTCGGTTTTGAGCTGTATCATTATTTAACTAGATATGAGTATATGATATTGAATAAAAAATGTGTAGTGACTGTAGGTGTATGGCCATGCTCTTAAGCGATGGGGTTGAGTGTCCGCCTAGAGGTCCCGTGTTCAATCCCTGGTCGGGACCGGATTTTTATCGCTCCCTGATTTACTATAAATAATGCATTTATGTAAGTTGTGAAATCAATTTGTGCCATGTTATTTAGCCGTTCATGTTTCCGTGAAGGTTCAAAGTTCGTTAATGACGGTATTAATCAAAAATTTAAAAAACAGCGGACATCCCCCGGTGATGAGAGGTGGACGGCCGGGGGAACAGACCGACTGTCATTTTTACCATCCAGCTTCCCCGCACTGCCGGGGAAATGTTGCAATTTTTCTCTCCGAACAAATATCCCGGGGACAATATTTAGTTGTCAGGATGCAGGGGAAATACAGGATACCATCGGGTGTCCCCAGACGGGCCGTGGAGGGCGGGGTTTTTACAAGCCAAAAGTAAAAACTGGCACATCCCCAAGGGGTTGCCGGGGGCCAGGGATGCAACGGACTGGTGCATTACCGCATAATATAAACCGTCAATAGTGAAATACACCAATTTTACATGTATGAAAAAGCAAGCCACAAAATACAATCATCATTAATACACAAAATTCGATATAAATGCTACTCACACACCGCCCGCATCATAGATCCACAGAGAATACAATGTTAACAGTCAACAAATTACACCGAGTTATATCCATTTGCTTCCTTAACGGCAAAAAAACACACAAACACAAAATCCAAAAGTAAACCGCGCCATTACTAACTACCGGTGTTTCCATAATAATCTCCACGTCGTGTGATATGATCGCTATGGAACGCCAATTTGGCCAGTAGAGTTTCGTGCGCGCAAATATATAAATTAGATCTATACGAAAATAAAACACGAGCTCTTCACTGATGAGATACCTGGCCGAAATAGGTCGATATCTGCACCTGATGCATCCACATCTAGTTCTCACCATGGCTTGTAGACTCCAAAATCCCACACTCGTGCACCAGTCGATGTTTTGCCCAGGGGCAACCCACTGGAATTAGACATTTTTCATGATTCTTTGGCCCATAACAGTGACTGTTGTTACAGGGCGCACTTTTACAGTGGAAGGAACAACACACGGAGTAGGCTTGGTTTACCCATGAAGTGCATCGGAATGCCCGACTTTTACTGAGACTCATGGACGTGTGACATGTTCGTTCAAACAGAAAGAATAATGAACCAATAAAATCATTCAGGGCTCAAACTCATCTTTCATTCAACATGTATAACAGACAAACTGGTTGCACAACGACTTTCAAAGAATAAAACAACAAGACACAAACAGCTTCCAGAAAAAGGTTTTACATCACACGCACGGACAATTATAAGGTACCCTCCTTAGTACGTACCATTCCCGTGAACTACAGAGAATGCCCCAGATCCCCGATTTGCTCAATTAGCAGACAACAAAACAATACAAGTACAAATCGATAGTATTGACACTAGCCGGCACATGTATGTGTCATAACGACAAATATACATTGGCATTGAAATCATTGTGTAGCCTAACTGCAAGGGAGACCACTGCTGCCTTGACACATTTAGTGTATTTTGACCTAAAAACCGCGCCAAAATTTGACAGCTTCCCGTGAACTACAGAGAAATGCCCAAGATCAACGATTTGCTTAATTAGCAGAGGACAAAACAAACCCATACAAGAACAAATGCATAGTATTGACAATTACATGGGGTATGCGTCATAACGACAAATATACATTGGCATTATAATCATTTCGTAGTCTAACTGCAAGGGAGATCACCGTTGCCTCACACCCACATATTTAGTGTACTTTCACCCAAAAACCGCGCCAAAATCTGACAGCAGCTCCACTTTACCATTCCCTATTTTCGTATTTCAATTATGCCACTTCTTCGCCATTATCGCTCCAAAACCGTCCATTTCTAAATCTACCCAACCCAACAAGCCAAACAAAACCCCCAAATTCGAAATATTACCCAGTTTGACCCTGGCCATTCCATATGCGGCTACAAATATCTTGTCAATTTCACTTGTTAATATTCTGCCTGCAAGGGCACGTAACCCTGTAACCACTCTTCTATATAATACTGTCATTGTTACCTACCTTTGGTCTTAGTTAATTTTTTAAGTAACCAACTTTGCAACAGTAGCCAATCCGGTCAATGTGTGTAAACATCACATTATCATGGGCGCACTTTATATTCTATGAAATATATTGGCAAGAACAAAACAACTAATAAGGTGTATAACATTTATTAGGAAATGTCTGTACAAGAAAGGATAACGATAATAAAAATTAGTATGAATTTTCTGTGGTTTACATAATTGGCAAACCAGGTAACTCACCAACGTCAGGTCCCAAGTCCTGGGTGAAAAAGCAGGAGGGCCTGGAGTTTTCTACTCTATTATCTTTGAAATAGCTGACTATACAATGAAAGTACTTGTTCAACAAGGAAAGCCATCTTTTATCATATGTACAGTAAATGTAATTTGACTGCCAGAACAGTAAGCAAACTAGGTCACCATGTTTGTATTTGTTGTGTTTGTTTTGTTTTTTTCGTTTACCGAAGGCTTATGAGGTCTTAAGAGCTATATTTTAAGATATCATTGTTCATAAAAACACAAATAAGTGTTGACTAATGGCATATGTCAACATCATAATGCAAATATACGCCTTTTTAAAAAAAAAATTGCGACTAATACATTGTGTCGACTTATGGATGGGCAAATACGGTATTTTGAAAAATAAATTTAAAAGGTGCGACTTATGTATGCGCATTTACGGTAGTCAAAAAAATTTGTTTAAGTAAAAAATAGAAATGAAACAACTTCCGTCTACGACGGGGACGTAGGCTTTTAATAATTTCTTTTCACTGTGTGTGGGCATTGCTCCTTGTAGTTGTATTATTACTGTTGTTTTGTCAGCTGGTTAAGTTATGTGCTGCCTTTCCTGGTCAATTTCCTCTTATCCTTTTTACTCATATCAATTGATACGCTTATCCTCGGGTGTCTTTTGCCGCCTAACAGTGTAGCAGATGTCACGTGACAAAATCAGCCATAAGCACTTATTCTTTTCTATACGTAATTCTAGAGACATACGCCACACTTATGGGAAAATGAAAATTTAAAAAACAGATGCAGTGATTTATTTGTAGCTGATGTACAATAATTATTCCTGTTTTGCTTGATATATTTATGTGCGCCCAGGATAATAAGAAAGGCGGGATAATTGGGAATAAGCCACATATGTGGAACCATAATGCGTGCACGATTGATCAGCGTTACTTTAGTATACATAATTATTTAAGTAACCAACTTTGCAACGGTATAGACCGATCCTGTCAATGTTTGTAGACATCACATTATCATGGGCGCACTTTATATATTATAAATGTATTGGCAAGAACAAAACAACTTATAAGGTGTATAACATTTATTAGGAAACATCTGTAGTAGAAATGATTATGATAATAAAAACAAGTATGAATTTTCTGTTGGTTACCTAATTGGCAAACCAGGTAACTCACCAACGTCTGGCCCCAAGTCCTGGGTGAAAAAGCAGGAGGGCCTGGAGTTTTCTACTCTATTATCTGTGAAATAACTGACTATACAATGAAAGTACTTGTTGAGCAAGGAAAGCCATCTTTTATCATGTAGTATATGTAATTTGGCTGCAGGAACAGTAAGATGAATCGCCAAGATAGGCAGTGCCTTAGTACATATTAGCTATATAAATAAGTGTGCAATACGCATATGACGATTAATGATGATAAGGTATTTTTAGAATTTGACACATTTGTAGCGAAAATAGTTATCTACATGTAATCGTTTGTGTCAATTGTACTTCAATCACATGAAGATTAAACATGTCCAAGACTTTGTTTCGTTTTGTACATTAACTGGTAATTAAACGAGCGAATAGTATATCAACACGTGCATGAAGACTATAATATAGTGTCTTATCAGAATAGTTGAATAAATGCAGATCTCGTCAGACAAATGCTGTATTTTGTTATTACCTTTTGTGTTAAGCTTATACAATCGACATTTGGCAAAATATTGATGGTCATGTCTAATTATTTTCCAACATATTCTTGAAAGCTAGTCCATTTGACCAAGTGATCATTATTATTTACCGTTTAAAGTTGACGTAATGTGAATTATACAACATGTCCATGACTTTGATCCTTTGTACGTGGTAGTTGAACTAGCCACTTACAGTCTTAAGGCGTTTAATAAACTGTGACCTTTTAAACAAGAAGAACACAGTAGCCATCGACTGAATCAGCACAATAATCAGCAGCATGGATACTGGTATCCAGAAGACAGGATTGCCCGAACATGGATGCGATGAGAAGTCATCAGAGGTTGCTGACTCTGAAAGTAAAAAAACACATGTTGTAAACAAACCCATAAAATGGTGGTAAACTCGTAGCATATGAAACATACAAACGCATGAAATATCCATAGAGGGAGGTGGCTTGGCACATGTTGAATAGTGTTACCGATCGGGTTTACCTGTGTTATTTTCCACGTTTATATTTGTATGCACAATATCATGAGAGTAAACTTATCAATAACTGAAGAATCATACAAACAATGATTAGCAATGTTGAAATGGTTTAGCGATGTGGTTTACCTGTTTCACTGATCTTATCTTCACTGTTCACATGGAATGGTATCTTGGTTGTTGCTGCCCATGTTTCGTGATGTTCAGTCGATCTCTTCTCCTTACAAGACTTAAATGAAAAAATATTTCATGTTTTAAATGTATTTTTTAATTTTAATGAAATGTATGGTATTTTGTTTATTTGCTGGCATTTTTTTGAAAAAGAGAACCCACATTGTGTAGTCTACCGGTTAGCTAACACTAAAGGTGTATCTGCAGAGACCAATCAGTGAGCTCCATTACTCACCGACACCACGACCACCATTTTCCTGCTTGTCTATCCATGCTCATTTATAAACTCAGGAGTACATCGCCGAGGCCTCAAAGAAAATGGGACCCGGCTTTAGTTATATAGTTGTTAACTTGACCAACAACGTATACAATTTCACAGTACAAAACTACTGACGACTCACTGACAGGTTTTCAAGATATTTGGCAATAATAAGTACCAGAGAAATAAAGGAATGACTAAAGTTAACATACGGTAATAATATATAGCACTGTTTTTGGTATAGGTCGACTTACGTTTTCACATAGGGTTAGATTTCCAAAACACATGCCATAGAATATGATGATTCGAATTGTACTGACTGAAGGCGATATGGATCTCCATGCATTGAACGGTGTTGAGTCAATGACGTACAAGTGATCAAATTCATCCGCCAAGTTTGTATTGTGCTCGAAACGTTCAAATTGTCTCAGGTGCGAGTTATCAGGACGTTGGTCGTCATAATCGTCATCGTAGCAACTGAAATAAAAGAAAAATAGAGTTAAAGAAATTGTTTGTAAGAATGTTCTAATTTTAGAAATTTAGTCTATTTTCTGAACTTGAAACAATGCAAGGTCATGTGAAGGTAACTTGACACGGTGATTGAAAAAGCAGCCCTGATTGTATTTTGCCTTATTTGTATTTGTTATGCTTTTACCCCTCATGATGGCGTATGTAGTAATTAAGCTGAATCGTCTTTAATAATAACGGAAGTAACACATAATTTCAGGCGAGAATCACAGGAACGTGCATCGTCATACTTGTCCTGGTAAACAACTGAAATGCAACTAGACTTAGTGAGAATAAGATACTGAGGGTCTGACATGAGTTATCTTGGAACATCGGTACGTATTACGTAATTACAATATTAAAGTTTCTGGATCCATGACGGAAATATCCCGAGTAGTTACCATTTACAATGTACTTACCCTTTATGCATCGCATAACAATTAAGCCAGCTATCATCATCACAAACTATTACTTCGCGTACAAATATTCCTGTCGCGTCTGAAACATAAATAAAATTACAAATGTATTATAATTTGTCAACTTGACGATACATTATATTTTTTGACTGCCTAGCACGTTAGGGTTCAGCATAACACATCGAGGCTGTACGGTATACACCAGAGTGTTTTTAAACAGAACTGTATTTGGTTAATGTCGAGAAAGCCTTTATATACAATACTTTTTGTACTATGTACATATATTCTGACACACTATGTTACTTATAACATGTTTGTAATTATTGCTTGTAATTGTAATTATACGATTCATGGACAAATGGCTTAAATTTTTAAATATAAACAGCAAACTGTATATAACAGTCAACTTTCTGCCTAAACTATGACAAACATATCTACCACCATTTACATCCTTGTGGCTTGAGTAGACTGCAATTGCTCTTCATTAAAATGGTCAGCAGCATCAATGTGTAAGCAAAACTTACCATGAATTGCATGTTCTGCAACGTCTCCGTCATCTGTAATCAATTTAATTGAAATTATTTATGAATAATGATTATACACATAGTAGAATGCATACCATACTTCAAACTCATACTCCGTACTCCAATTTGAGCATTTCTTGGTTACAAAAACTTTCTTAATTATTAAATGTAAACATGTGAAACTGGGGTTCATTTTAATACGATCATCTGCTACAAGTAGGTGTTGGTTTTGGTAGAAACGGCACAATACTAACATGTAACAAGGATTCAAAGTAATAGCCAATCAGAAGAGAAAAATTAGAACATGATTCAAACTACGTCATATGATGGTAATTGGTGGGTGATAAGAATGAATAAAGGTTAATTCTTTTGATACAGATTGTCAAAACGTGTCATCATGACAGGTGGTTTTATAAGAATGCTGCATGTATATGTTAATTCTGTTTCATTCAATCAGTAGGATGTTAAATAAATATTTATTAAATATTATTAGTTTATGGTAGCTATATATACTTGGTCCATTCTGTATTTCTTCAAGACTAGTCTTTTATAAGAATGCATGTATGTTCTGCTTTGTTCAACCAATAGAGTTATGAACAATGAATTTATTAAATGATATTAATTTAGGGCATACCAAATCATTTCTTCGTTTAATGTAACCTTTGATTGGAAGCTATATGTGTTCGCAAAACGATGAGGAGGATAGAAGTCGGAAGTGACTGTATTTTTAGGGTTTTGTTTTTTTTATCTCAGGATGATCGCTAGATATGTTTTGGAAATTGAGGTTGACAGGGAAATGAAAAAATGATTTGGTATGTCCTTATGGTAGCTATACTTTGTCCATTCGGTATGTCTTCTCCAACATGACCATTGTCGTCGTTGTCCTTTCCATCACCAGGTCGAATAAAGTCGGCATCTGAAACTGTCTGTTTAATGAAATGTGTTAGGTTTTAATATTAACAGCTTTAATACAAAAAGACACGAGGAAATCGAACAAAGAATGCAGCCCTTAACTTAACCAGCCGAGCAAATAAAACATAGGATAACATAAATACAAGACACAATGCTCACACATAACCTAACGTTCAGCATGCTGACCATAAGACACAATGCTCACATATAACCTAACGTTCAGCATGCTGACCATAAGACACAAAACACACCAAAAAGTTAAATCAAGACAAAAACACACAGCACTCAAGAGAAGGAACGCTATATCAGACAAATAACAGACTAAAGGCACGGAATATTCAACATAAACAGGCAACAGAGCATGTTATGCAAATGAAGATGAAACCATACTTACTTCATCGGGTGACAATGTCCATCGTACTCCCATTGGCAGATATGCTTCTGCATGACCATCCCATGTTTCTATTATGTATAACCCAAATGAATGCCATTTCTTCTCAGCTTCAAATTCTATCAATCCTCCATTTTCTTGCTGTATGGTTCCTGTCACGGTGACTATCAGTTCATATGTATAAAAGTCACGAGAATCCGTCCACAAAGCTACAAAGTATGGTCAGTCTTTCAATACTCAATATACTAGTACATATAGTGTTAAAATAGTCGATATAATATTCCTTTCACAAATCTTGTGCATTCACTGCAGTAAAATGCACAAATTATATGTGTTAATTTACATGTACACGTATGTGTCGGTGTACTATTATTTAATATGACCAGCTAAGAATTATGAAAATAAAAAGATTTGTGAAAATCAGAAAAAAGTTACAATAGAAACATACTTATATGTGAGAAGCGGTTGTCCTAAAGATAGATCCGTAACTAGGTTTGTGAATAGGTACCATAGAGGGTCAAACGTCATAAAACAGTTACAAAAAGTCTCAATAATAACAAAGAATGTTCAGATAGACACAGTTAACCTTTCCAATATGTCCTAAGATAGTCCAACAGTGAGTTATTTAATACTCACTGAATATTTGATCTTTATTCGATGCGTAATTAGTTTGATCTTCTAGTTTGGTTCCAGTTAAGTCAGTCACGGCACTTCCGGTAGTAAATGATATTTTATCTAAATCTTTGCCAACTGTAAAATATATATATATATATCACTGATCAATCTAAATATAGATGATTCTTAATATAGATTATTATCTTTTTGTAGTCACTGACCTATTTTATTGTACAATGAATCAAATGTACATTGTTCAAAGTTAGGTGAACTTGGAAAACCCGAAATTAACAACGAAAAAGAAGAGTAACTCCTCTTTATTAGGATTACTTGGCATGTTTGATGTATGTATACACGGTATATTGATAAACTTATGCAACATTATAAACATAATTATAAACATAATTATGCCAAGGTTATTTAAATAATACAGCCAATAGACACCTTACATCTAGCACACTGCAACATTGTTTTGCTGCACTATGGCCTAACAGGATGGCCGCAAGGAAGGTTGGACAGAACAATCACTAACTCTTCAGCATTACTATAAAACATGCGAATACTAACTTTCGCGTTTTACCAATCATCGACATATTCACGACAACACATATTCGCTCTTTAAATCAACCGCGATGTATATTAGCCAGATATAATGTTTTGAACATTTTCGCAGCTACTAAATTATGCATATTTCTACAACTCGGACATATATGTCTCAGTTTACAGTAATAACTAATATGTGACGGGGTAAAAGAAGTGATTACTTTAACTTGCCAATACAAATATTGGCTTAACTTACTGAAGGTCAGTGTGTACGTTCGTCCCATTCTTGCATAGAAGTAATAGTTGTTTCCCCATTGTGCCACTGAAGGAATTGGTAATATGCCAGGGTCTTTGGTACTATCTATAAAATAAATACATTGGAACTAGCAGTCAATTGAATACGTTTTTTTCGATGTACCATAATTGAATGATCCTTGTAAATCATATAGACATTATCACTTTAGAAAATGAGAAAAAAACGGAAATATAAATGACTGAAACTTCAATACTACGTCACACTATTGATTGAATAAATCACGTAATTTTGTCCCATTAAAATTGAAATACTTTACAGTATATAATAAAATATGCGTCACAAATGCTCGAACTCGAAACAAAAGCGAATGATGATGAAACTCTCTTAACCTGTGTCATGATGTGGCCCTCAACTCCGCTACCATCTGCGTGTTCCTTCTCATCCATAGAAAACACGACACCAAAGTTTTTGTCACCCGTGAGTACAAGGTCTGAGCAGTCCGAATCACAGCGTACAGTTAACGTCTCGCCTTCATTTAAACTTGTAAAAAATTTTGACTACCGTAAATCGATCGTAACTACTCGGGTCTTTCCGTGATGAATCCGGAAGCTCCCTCGGATGTATGTAGTGCAGTGATTTGTGGAAAATTTCCACACGGTGATTCGGTCACTCATGTGTGATGCGGTTTGCAAGATAATGAACCATAACATAACCATCGCATATGAAGGCTATGACGTTTTAAAGAACATAACAATATAAAACATGCTAAGTTAAGAGTATATGTATGTCCAAGATGTTTAATCAGTGTCGCAAGTTCCATTTTAACCTGTTTACAAAACCGTTCTGGCTTCACTAAAAACCGTTAAGAACCGTTTGAATAATGGTGACGTTCTATTTTACGTCCGAGAGATGATTCGTCTTAGAATTGTCCAAGGTGCACTGATTGTACCGTAAATGCGCATACATAAGTCGCACCTTTTAAATTTATTTCTCAAAATACCGTATTTGCCTACCCATACGTTGACACACTGTATAAGTCGCAATTATTTTTTAAACAAAAGGCGTATATATGCATTATGAAGTCGACATATGCCATTAGTCGACACTTATTTTTGGTGGTTTTTTTTATAAAAAAGGATATTTTAAAATATATCTCTTAAGATTTCATAAGCCTTCAGGAAATGAAAAAACATAACAAACACAACAAAACAAATACAGGGGTGTTTCTAAAGTTTTAACAAGGTTTTGCTTTGATTTGACATGGTGACCTAGTTTGCGACTCCAGAACTCGACCTAAATTTCATAGGGACCAACAATGCGACCAAGTTTCAAGAAAATTACGTGCAAATTGTGACCTCTAGAGTGCTGACAAGATTTTTATGTGATTTGACCAAGTGACCTAGTTTTAACTCTAGATGACCCAGTTTCAAAGTTGACCTAGATTTCAAAGAGATAAACATTGTGACCAAGTTTCAAAAGGATTGAGTAAAAAATGTGACCACTAGAATGTTTACGTAGTTCTTCTGTGATTTGACCTAGTGAGCTAGTTTGTGACCCCAGATGACCCAGTTTCAAACGTGGCCTAGATTTTATGACGACAAACAGTGTGACCAAGTTTTATAATGATTAAGTGAAAATTGTGACCTCTAAGGTGTTAACAAGAATTTTCTGTTATTTGACCTAGTGACCTAGTTTGTGACCCAAGATGACCTAGTTTCGAGCTTGGCCTAGATTTCATAGAGACAAACAATGTGACTAAGTTTCAAAAGGATTGAGTATAAAATGTGACCTGTAGAGTGTTTACAAGGTTTCTTTGTAATTTGACCCGGTGACCTTGTATTTAAGCCTAGACGACCCAGTTTCAAGTTGACTTAGATTTCGAAGAGATAAACATTGTTACCAAGTTTCAAAAGGATAAAGTAAAAATGTGACGCATGGAGTGTTTACAAAGTTTTTCTTTGATGTGACCTAGTGCCCTAGATTTTGACCCTAGATGACCCCGTTTCGACCTTGGTCTAGATTTTTCTAAGTGACAAACAATGTGACCGAGTTTCAAAAGGATTAAGTAAAAAATGTCACATCTAGAGTGTTAACAAGGTTTCATTATTATTTGACCGAGTGACCTAGTTTTTGACCCTAGATGACACATGTTTCAAAATTGACATAGATTTCGTAGAGACAAACAGTGTGACTAAGTTTCAAAATGATTAAGTGAAAAATGTGACCTCTATAGAGTTAACCAGGTTTCTGTGATTTGACCTTGTGACCTAATTAAATGACCTTAGATGACCCAGTTTCATAGTTGGCCTAGATTTCATAGAGACAAACATTGTCACCAAGTTCCAAAATGACTAAGTGAAAAAATGTCACATCAAGAGTGTTAACAAGCTTTTTCTGTGATTTGACCCAGTGACCTAGTTTGTGACCTTTGGCTTAGATGACCCAGTTTCGACCTTGGCCTTATTGATATAGAGACAAGCAATGTGACCAAGTTTCAAAATGATTAAGTGAAAAATGTGACCTCTATAGAGTTAACCAGGTTTTTCTGTGATTTGACCTTGTGACCTAGTTAAATGACCTTAGATGACCCAGTTTCATAGTTGGCCTAGATTTCATAGAGACAAACATTGTCACCAAGTTTCAAAATGATGAAGTGAAAAAAATGTGACCTCTAGAGTGTTAACAAGCTTTTTCTGTGATTTGACCCAGTGACCTAGTTCATGACCTTAGATGACCCAGTTTCAAACTTGGTCTAATTGATAATAGAGACAACCAATGTGACCAAGTTTGAAAATGATTAAGTGAAAAATGTGACCTCTAGAGTGTTAACAAGGTTTCTTTGTTATTCAACCCGGCGACCTAGTTCTTCACCCTAGATGACCCAGTTTCAATGTTGACCTAGATTTCATGCAGATAAACATAGTGACCATGTTTCAAAAGGTGTAAGTAAAAAATGTGATCTCTAGAGAGGTAACAAGGGTTTTCTGAGATTTGACCTTGTGACCTAGTTTGTGACCCTAGATGACCCAGTTTCAAACTTGACCTCAATTTTATAGAGACAAACAAAGACTTTTTAAGTGACCAAGTTTCAAAAGGATTAAGTGAAATGTGACCTATAAAGTGTTAACAAGGTTTTACAGTAATTTGACCTACTTTTTGACCCCAGTTCACCCAGTTTCAAATTTGACATTACATGCCACTTTTGTTTCGCCCTCCCTCGTGTATGACAAAATACGGATGCATCCATGCAAACTCTAACACGGAAGCATTTCCCGTCGGACAATTATGTCGAGCCGGCAAGCCGGGCCGGTGAAGCGTTTTAAATCATCAGCCCAAAATGTCCGGCGTAATTGTCGCCGAAGATAGAAATCAATGATGTCCATTTTACAATTCAACGTTCAAATTATTCGACAAACCTCGCCCAAACCGCTACCGATAACGTTGCGAGTAGAGCACCGGTCAATGCTGATGTAGTTCAGGGTTTTTTGGCCGATTAACTAAAACCGGGAATAGGAATATCACAAATTTTCTTATTTTATCTAGAAGAGTCCCCTAATCCTTAAAGGTCTGACAGTTTCTCAAAGTTCATCGGACTGTTGGTCCGACAGCTTGTCGGTGACTATCGGGAAGTCTGGTATCAGGTCAGACAATCCAAGCAAATGCTATTTTAAGAGAGCTTTTTGATAAACTTTGCAATTTACCAATTCTCGAGTGACTTTTGGTAGCGCTTTACCAGTGAGCATGTTCGCCGATAGCAAACAGTTTCTCAGCGCTTTGCTGGGTGAGCGCATTCTTATGCTACGAACCGCTTTGATGTTCAATGGTTTGCTGACCGTGAGTGCACGCCAGGAGCATATCATTTTTTGCTTCGTCCGCTACGTAGCGCCTTTTTTAAGCGAATTCTTAGCGTATCGCTGGATTATATAAGTAGCGCCTTGCTTACGCAACGGGCTCCTCACCGCAGGATATTCACTACTGCTACTGTTAAGTTTAATCCGCGGCTCAATACTCGGTTTTGAGCTGTATCATTATTTAACTAGATATGAGTATATGATATTGAATAAAAAATGTGTAGTGACTGTAGGTGTATGGCCATGCTCTTAAGCGATGGGGTTGAGTGTCCGCCTAGAGGTCCCGTGTTCAATCCCTGGTCGGGACCGGATTTTTATCGCTCCCTGATTTACTATAAATACAGGGCTTTCATTTGACTCTTGAAACTGCATTTTGACTCTTGAATTTGACAAAAGTGCCAATTTTGACTCTTGAAAATTTATGCTCAAGAGTCAAATTTACTATACTTATAGTACAAATTGTCTAGCAATAGTATGATTACTCTTGAAAATTGAGAGTCAGGAGTCATTTTGACTCTTCACTTTTGGAGCCTAGTGAAAGCCCTGAAATAATGCATTTATGTAAGTTGTGAAATCAATTTGTGCCATGTTATTTAGCCGTTCATGTTTCCGTGAAGGTTCAAAGTTCGTTAATGACGGTATTAATCAAAAATTTAAAAAACAGCGGACATCCCCCGGTGATGAGAGGTGGACGGCCGGGGGAACAGACCGACTGTCATTTTTACCATCCAGCTTCCCCGCACTGCCGGGGAAATGTTGCAATTTTTCTCTCCGAACAAATATCCCGGGGACAATATTTAGTTGTCAGGATGCAGGGGAAATACAGGATACCATCGGGTGTCCCCAGACGGGCCGTGGAGGGCGGGGTTTTTACAAGCCAAAAGTAAAAACTGGCACATCCCCAAGGGGTTGCCGGGGGCCAGGGATGCAACGGACTGGTGCATTACCGCATAATATAAACCGTCAATAGTGAAATACACCAATTTTACATGTATGAAAAAGCAAGCCACAAAATACAATCATCATTAATACACAAAATTCGATATAAATGCTACTCACACACCGCCCGCATCATAGATCCACAGAGAATACAATGTTAACAGTCAACAAATTACACCGAGTTATATCCATTTGCTTCCTTAACGGCAAAAAAACACACAAACACAAAATCCAAAAGTAAACCGCGCCATTGTTGTTGTAGAATTCTTGACCGCCACTAATGACGAACCCTGGTATCGGTTGATACCAGGTGGTTATCGCTTTGACGAATAAGTATCGCACAATCCACCATAGAATATCAATCACATTAAATCCACCACCGAATACAATTAACTATATACACACTGAAATTATTTCTGAATGCTCAAATTTAGTAAGGGCATCAGGTCACACAGGAGGGGACTGCTTTGCACTTTTGTACAACTTGTATCGCAAGGAATGTAGATTTTGGATCAATCGCCTCACATGAAATTCGATTTTAGCACCACTACCGTCACGAATTAAATAGCCCGGAATGAGATTTGAAAAGTCCACAACTAGCTTCAACAGTGAGCCACGGCTTGAGATACAGTCATTCAGATCAAGTTCTGCAACACAGGCATATATGTCATTCAGAGCTGGCTCACGGGCAGATTGCAATGATGAACATGATAGAAGGAAATGTTCAAGTGTTTCATTTTCTTCCCTACACATAGGACATATGGGGTCAACACTATTCTGGTTGAATCTGGCCCTGTTTATCTGTAACATGTATGTTCCTGTGAGGACTCTCAGCCTTGGGGGTATTCTGGAAACATCACGTGTAGAAGCCACTGTCTGTCTCAATACAGGGTGTAACTTTCCCGGAGTGAAAATACAGTTCATATGCTCCAAGGATGAGTAAAATGAGGCTTGCCTCTCAATGGTATCCTTCCAATAGCGTGTTACAACATGATGCACACCTCGCTTCCACTCCGCTTTAGTGAGAGGGTTGTCCAAAAAGAAGGACACATCTTCAAGGTTGTACTTCGTTAATATTGGTTGAATTTGGATCGCCCAAGATGCACTATTGGAGTTCTTAACAGTGACTTGTCTGGTAAAAACTTGTCTTTCGACACTGTTTACTGACTGATTACAGATGTTATTGAAGAAATTTAAAGTTTTTAGATCAAGTATTGCTTCTATTGGTAAGCTTCCACTCAATATAAAGACACTAGGATCTGCCACATTGTTAGACAGAGATAATATCTGTTTAATGGTTTTCTTATGGAAAAGTTCCACTTTAGCAACAAGCTTCTTTGCAGGCAGAACAATCTCTAGCCCGTATGTCAGGACTGGCAACACGTATAGGTTGTAGATGTTTATTGAAGTCTCAGGGTCAAGGCCGTTGTGACCATGAAGTCCAGCTCCAAGAAGACTATATAAGGCTCGCCTGGCTTTGGAGATATTGTTGTCAACATTCACCACAGCATTCTCCTGTGTGGATGTAGTTCTAAGAAGACCAAGATGTGGAGCACTGGATACACTCTGGAGTGGAGCATCACCTAGTGTGAATTCTGGAGACTCTTTACTCTGTGATCTCTGGGTTGGTTTTACGTGTAGCGAGACCGTCTTCGTAGCTTGGAGAAGATATCTTTCTTGACAAGCAAAATCCTGTGACATATTGATGAGAGTTTGTGTGTCTAGTGGACAGTGACTCATAATGCAAACATCATCCGCGCATGCACAGTTGTTACACGAAATCGTACCAATTCTTCCGCCACAATCACTTTTCTCAAACTGGTCCAGGAGGGGATTAACATACAACTTATATAAGTCTGTGGAGAGTATTCCACCCTGACGGACTCCCTGCCTTACTGCGAATGAGGTGCTACAGAGGTTTCCAATTTTGACCACACTTGAGGCCTCAGAGTGCAAGGACTGAATAATAGACCAATGACCGTCTGTAATACCGGCGTGAAAAAGACGTCTAAGCATATGTTCATGTGAGACGACATCAAAAGCGGATTTAGCATCCAAAAACACGACATGACCTGGACGTTTCTGGTCTGTACACTCACGATAAAATTCTTCAAGGATGTATGAAGCATTTAAAGGTGCAGAACCTCTGGTGAAACCACGTTGAGTTGGATTTTGAGTCGTAACAACACTCTGATGTATACGCTTCTTGATGATAGCTTCAATAACTTTACATAAAACGGGCAAAACAGTAATCCCTCTGTAGTTGCGAACATCCGAGTTTTGTCCCTTGTTTTTAAATACAGGGGAGATCACACCAAGCTTTAAACAAACTGGAACTTTTTGTTGTTCAAAGATAATGTTCACAATTTTATGTATATGTTCTAACAGAAGATCACCTCCATAAAGAATGTGTTCTATGTGTATTCCATAAACATCTGGAGCTTTACCTTTGTGAATAGATTTGACTGCTGAAATCAGTTCTTCTTTAGTTACCGTACTTGGAGCGTTTCGTCTCACTAATGGTTCAATAGATTCCATTTCCAACTCCACCATCTGGCTATAAGCAGAATCAAAACAGTCATTCCGAGAGACCTCCGCTAACTTTTCAAAGTGAGATTTAAATCCCTCCAAAACATTCTCAGCCCCAGAATAACACTGGTCATTAACATATAAATCATCAACCATTTTATTCATGGATTTACGTTGTTTGTTTAACAGCTTATAAAAGAGTTTGTTGTCTCGAGTGCGTGTAGACATAATCTCTTCCCGCTCTGATGCTAACTGCTTCGCAACTGCAACACGACAATTCCTCCTAAATTCAGCTTTGCAACGCTTTTTCTCAACGAAGAGTGGATCACTGGTTGTATGTAGCCCTCCATTAGATGCCCAACGTTTATGTGCTGAACGTAAGTTTTTCAAAGAAGCCGCTATGTCCTGGTTCCAGACCTTTAACTTAGGTTTAGATGTGTATTTCTTCTTACGGGGCTTCAAAGATGAAGAGGAACTTTCCATAACATCAGTAATTCTCATTACATGGTTTACTACATCTTCGGGAGACATGTCACACGAAAAAGAATGAGCCGAGAGCTTTTCAGTTACAGCGTTTTCATAGGAATCAATGTCGATCTTGTCCCAGATTACGCGCTTCGAGATACTGTTCTCCTTTACTGAGGATGAGTGTCCACGCAACTGTAACGTACACTTTAAAGAAATGGAAATAGGGAAATGGTCCGAAACATTGGATGCCGCATTAATAATGTTTTTGTCTTTCACAATGAGAGATTTATTTCCACACGTCAAAAAATAGTCAATTTCTGAGCTAGCACAGCCATTAGGGTGTACAAATGTAACACCAGCAGATTTAAAATGAAGTTTAAAGTCACTGATAAGCTCATTCAGATGCCTTCTACGGGCTGAAGAATCATCAAACGACAAATCCTCATTAACGTCCGTTCCAATCACAATGGAATGAGAGTTGGAATATTTCATTAAAATTTCATTCAGCTCATCAACACATTCAATAAAATCGTCTGTGCTTGTACTGTAACCTCTGCAGGGAAAATAGACGGAAATGAAGAGTGTCTTGTTCACATGACCTGCCTTTTCTCCCACTTCAATGCACTGGATTCTCTCCGAGCCATCGGGAATAACTTTAACAAATCTGTCCAAGTCCTTCTTCCAAAGAACGGCAACACCTGCATAGCCTCTGGGTAACTGTATAGGTGGCAAGGGGTTCCGGAAGTCTGCCCATTACTAACTACCGGTGTTTCCATAATAATCTCCACGTCGTGTGATATGATCGCTATGGAACGCCAATTTGGCCAGTAGAGTTTCGTGCGCGCAAATATATAAATTAGATCTATACGAAAATAAAACACGAGCTCTTCACTGATGAGATACCTGGCCGAAATAGGTCGATATCTGCACCTGATGCATCCACATCTAGTTCTCACCATGGCTTGTAGACTCCAAAATCCCACACTCGTGCACCAGTCGATGTTTTGCCCAGGGGCAACCCACTGGAATTAGACATTTTTCATGATTCTTTGGCCCATAACAGTGACTGTTGTTACAGGGCGCACTTTTACAGTGGAAGGAACAACACACGGAGTAGGCTTGGTTTACCCATGAAGTGCATCGGAATGCCCGACTTTTACTGAGACTCATGGACGTGTGACATGTTCGTTCAAACAGAAAGAATAATGAACCAATAAAATCATTCAGGGCTCAAACTCATCTTTCATTCAACATGTATAACAGACAAACTGGTTGCACAACGACTTTCAAAGAATAAAACAACAAGACACAAACAGCTTCCAGAAAAAGGTTTTACATCACACGCACGGACAATTATAAGGTACCCTCCTTAGTACGTACCATTCCCGTGAACTACAGAGAATGCCCCAGATCCCCGATTTGCTCAATTAGCAGACAACAAAACAATACAAGTACAAATCGATAGTATTGACACTAGCCGGCACATGTATGTGTCATAACGACAAATATGCATTGGCATTGAAATCATTGTGTAGCCTAACTGCAAGGGAGACCACTGCTGCCTTGACACATTTAGTGTATTTTGACCTAAAAACCGCGCCAAAATTTGACAGCTTCCCGTGAACTACAGAGAAATGCCCAAGATCAACGATTTGCTTAATTAGCAGAGGACAAAACAAACCCATACAAGAACAAATGCATAGTATTGACAATTACATGGGGTATGCGTCATAACGACAAATATACATTGGCATTATAATCATTTCGTAGTCTAACTGCAAGGGAGATCACCGTTGCCTCACACCCACATATTTAGTGTACTTTCACCCAAAAACCGCGCCAAAATCTGACAGCAGCTCCACTTTACCATTCCCTATTTTCGTATTTCAATTATGCCACTTCTTCGCCATTATCGCTCCAAAACCGTCCATTTCTAAATCTACCCAACCCAACAAGCCAAACAAAACCCCCAAATTCGAAATATTACCCAGTTTGACCCTGGCCATTCCATATGCGGCTACAAATATCTTGTCAATTTCACTTGTTAATATTCTGCCTGCAAGGGCACGTAACCCTGTAACCACTCTTCTATATAATACTGTCATTGTTACCTACCTTTGGTCTTAGTTAATTTTTTAAGTAACCAACTTTGCAACAGTAGCCAATCCGGTCAATGTGTGTAAACATCACATTATCATGGGCGCACTTTATATTCTATGAAATATATTGGCAAGAAGAAAACAACTAATAAGGTGTATAACATTTATTAGGAAATGTCTGTACAAGAAAGGATAACGATAATAAAAATTAGTATGAATTTTCTGTGGTTTACATAATTGGCAAACCAGGTAACTCACCAACGTCAGGTCCCAAGTCCTGGGTGAAAAAGCAGGAGGGCCTGGAGTTTTCTACTCTATTATCTTTGAAATAGCTGACTATACAATGAAAGTACTTGTTCAACAAGGAAAGCCATCTTTTATCATATGTACAGTAAATGTAATTTGACTGCCAGAACAGTAAGCAAACTAGGTCACCATGTTTGTATTTGTTGTGTTTGTTTTGTTTTTTTCGTTTACCGAAGGCTTATGAGGTCTTAAGAGCTATATTTTAAGATATCATTGTTCATAAAAACACAAATAAGTGTTGACTAATGGCATATGTCAACATCATAATGCAAATATACGCCTTTTTTAAAAAAAAAATTGCGACTAATACAGTGTGTCGACTTATGGATGGGCAAATACGGTATTTTGAAAAATAAATTTAAAAGGTGCGACTTATGTATGTGCATTTACGGTAGTCAAAAAAATATGTTTAAGTAAAAAATAGAAATAAAACAACTTCCGTCTACGACGGGGACGTAGGCTTTTAATAATTTCTTTTCGCTGTGTGTGGGCATTGTTTCTTGTAGTTGTATTATTACTGTTGTTTTGTCAGCTGGTTAAGTTATGTGCTGCCTTTCCTGGTCAATTTCCTCTTATCCTTTTTACTCATATCAATTGATACGCTTATCCTCTGGTGTCTTTTGCCGCCTTACAGTGTAGCAGATGTCACGTGACAAAATCAGCCATAAGCACTTATTCTTTTCTATACGTAATTCTAGAGACATACGCCACACTTATGGGAAAATGAAAATTTAAAAACAGATGCAGTGATTTATTTGTAGCTGATGTACAATAATTATTCCTGCTTTGCTTGATATATTTATGTGCGCCCAGGATAATAAGAAAGGCGGGATAATTGGGAATAAGCCACATATGTGGAACCATAATTCGTGCACGATTGCTCAGCGTTACTTTAGTATATATAATTATTTAAGTAACCAACTTTGCAACGGTAGACCGATCCTGTCAATGTTTGTAGACATCACATTATCATGGGCGCAGTTTAGATACTATGAATGTATTGGCAAGAACAAAACAACTTATAAGGTGTATAACATTTATTAGGAAACATCTGTAGTAGAAATGATTATGATAATAAAAATAAGTATGAATTTTCTGTTGGTTACCTAATTGGCAAACCAGGTAACTCACCAACGTCTGGCCCCAAGTCCCGAGTGAAAAAGCAGGAGGGCCTGGAGTTTTCTACCCTATTATCTGTGAAATAACTGACTATACAATGAAAGTACTTGTTGAGCAAGGAAAGCCATCTTTTATCATGTAGTATATGTAATTTGGCTGCAGGAACAGTAAGATGAATCGCCAAGATAGGCAGTGCCTTAGTTCATATTAGCTATATAAATAAGTGTGCAATACGCATATGACGATTAATCATGATAAGATATTTTTAGAATTTGACACATTTGTAGCGAAAATAGTTATCTACATGTAATCGTTTGTGTCAATTGTACTTCTGTCACATGAAGATCAAACATGTCCAAGACTTTGTTTCGTTTTGTACATTAACTGGTAATTAAACGCGCGAATAGTATATCAACACGTGCATGAAGACTATAATATAGTGCTTATCAGAATAGTTGAATAAATACAGATCTCGTCAGACAAATGCTGTATTTTGTTATTACCTTTTGTGCTAAGCTTATACAATCGACATTTGGCAAAATATTGATGGTCATGTCTAATTATTTGCAAATAATTATATTCTTGAAAGCTAGTCCATTTGACCAAGTGATCATTATTATTTACCGTTTAAAGTTGACGTTATGTGAATTATAATTTATACAACATGTCTATGACTTTGATCCTTTGTAAGTGGTAGTTGAACTAGCCACTTACAGTCTTAAGGCGTTTAATAAACTGTGACCTTTTAAACAAGAAGAACACAGTAGCCATCGACTGAATCAGCACAATAATCATCAGCATGGATACTGGTATCCAGAAGACAGGATTGCCCGAACATGGATGCGATGAGAAGTCATCAGAGGTTGCTGACTCTGAAAGTAAAAAAACACATGTTGTAAACAAACCCATAAAATGGTGGTAAACTCGTAGCATATGAAACATACAAACGCATGAAATATCCATAGAGGGAGGTGGCTTGGCACATGTTGAATAGTGTTACCGATCGGGTTTACCTGTGTTATTTTCCACGTTTATATTTGTATGCACAATATCATGAGAGTAAACTTATCAATAACTGAAGAATCATACAAACAATGATTAGCAATGTTGAAATGGTTTAGCGATGTGGTTTACCTGTTTCACTGATCTTATCTTCACTGTTCACATGGAATGGTATCTTGGTTGTTGCTGCCCATGTTTCGTGATGTTCAGTCGATCTCTTCTCCTTACAAGACTTAAATGAAAAAATATTTCATGTTTTAAATGTATTTTTTAATTTTAATGAAATGTATGGTATTTTGTTTATTTGCGGGCATTTTTTTGAAAAAGAGAACCCACATTGTGTAGTCTACCGGTTAGCTAACACTAAAGGTGTATCTGCAGAGACCAATCAGTGAGCTCCATTACTCACCGACACCACGACCACCATTTTCCTGCTGTCTATCCATGCTCATTTATAAACTCAGGAGTACATCGCCGAGGCCTCAAGGAAAATGGGACCCGGCTTTAGTTATATAGTTGTTAACTTGACCAACAACGTATACAATTTCACAGTACAAAACTACTGACGACTCACTGACAGATTTTCAAGATATTTGGCAATAAAAGTACCAGAGAAATAAAGGAATGACTAAAGTTAACATACGGTGATAATATATAGCACTGTTTTTGGTATAGGTCGACTTACGTTTTCACATAGGGTTAGATTTCCAAAACACATGCCATATAATATGCTGATTCGAATTGTACTGGCTGAAGGCGATATGGATCTCCATGCATTGAACGGTGTTGAGTCAATGACGTACAAGTGATCAAATTCATCCGCCAAGTCTGTATTGTGCTCGAAACGTTCAAATTGTCTCAGGTGCGAGTTATCAGGACGTTGGTCGTCATAATAGTCAAGGTAGCAACTGAAATAAAAGAAAAATAGAGTTTAAGAAATTGTTTTTAAGAATGTTCTATTTAAGAATGTTCTATTTCTAGAAATTTAGTCTATTTTCTGAACTTGAAGCAGTACAAGGTCATGTGATGGTAACTTGACACGGTGATTGAAAAAGCAGCTCTGTTTGTATTTTGCCGTATTTGTATTTGTTATGCTTTTACCCCCTCATGATGGCTTATGTAGTTATTAAGCTGAATCGTCTTTAATAATAACGGGATTAACACATAATTTCAGGCGAGAATCACAGGAACGTGCATCGTCATACTTGTCCTGGTAAACAACTGAAATGCAACTAGACTTAGTGAGAATAAGATACTGAGGGTCTGACATGAGTTATCTTGGAACATCGGTACGTATTACGTAATTACAATATTAAAGTTTCTGGATCCATGACGGAAATATCCCGAGTAGTTACCATTTACAATGTACTTACCCTTCATACATCGCATAACAATTAACCCAGCTATCATCATCACAAACTAATACAGCGCGTACAAATATTCCTGTCGCGTCTGAAACATAAATAAAATTACAAATGTATTATAATTTGTCAACTTGACGATACACTATATTTTTTGACTGCCTAGCACGTTAGGGTTCAGCATAACACATCGAGGCACCAGAGTGTTTTTAAACAGAACTGTATTTGGTAAATGTCGAGAAAGCCTTTATATACAATACTTTTTGTACTATGTACATATATTCTGACACACTATGTTACTTGTGTTTGTAATTATTGCTTGTAATTGTAATTATACGATTCATGGACAAATGGCTTAAATTTTTAAATATAAACAGCAAACTGTATATAACAGTCAACTTTCTGCCTAAACTATGACAAACATATCTACCACCATTTACATCCTTGTGGCTTGAGTAGACTGCAATTGCTCTTCATTAAAATGGTCAGCAGCATCAATGTGTAAGCAAAACTTACCATGAATTGCATGTTCTGCAACGTCTACGTCATCTGTAATCAATTTAATTGAAATTAATTATGAATAATGATTATACACATAGTAGAATGCATACCATACTTCAAACTCATACTCCGTACTCCAATTTGAGCATTTCTTGGTTACAAAAACGTTCTTAATTATTAAATGGAAACATGTGAAACTGGGGTTCATTTTAATACGATCATCTGCTACAAGTAGGTGTTGGTTTTGGTAGAAACAGCACAATACTAACATGTAACAAGGATTCAAAGTAATAGCCAATCAGAAGAGAAAAAATAGAACATGATTCAAACTACGTCATATGATGGTAATTGGTGGGTGATAAGAATGAATAAAGGTTAATTCTTTTGATACAGATTGTCAAAACGTGTCATCATGACGGGTGGTTTTATAAGAATGCTGCATGTATATATGTTAATTCTGTTTCATTCAATCAGTAGGATGTTAAATAAATATTTATTAAATATTATTAGTTTATGGTAGCTATATATACTTGGTCCATTCTGTATTTCTTCAAGACTAGTCTTTTATAAGAATGCATGTATGTTCTGCTTTGTTCAACCAATAGAGTTATGAACAATGAATTTATTAAATGATATTAATTTAGGGCATACCAAATCATTTCTTCGTTTAATGTAACCTTTGATTGGAAGCTATATGTGTTCGCAAAACGATGAGGAGGATAGAAGTCGGAAGTGACTGTATTTTTAGGGTTTTGTTTTTTTTATCTCAGGATGATCGCTAGATATGTTTTGGAAATTAAGTTGACAGGGAAATGAAAAAATGATTTGGTATGTCCTTATGGTAGCTATACTTTGTCCATTCGGTATGTCTTCTCCAACATGACCATTGTCGTCGTTGTCCTTTCCATCACCAGGTCGAATAAAGTCGGCATCTGAAACTGTCTGTTTAATGAAATGTGTTAGGTTTTAATATTAACAGCTTTAATACAAAAAGACACGAGGAAATCGAACAAAGAATGCAGCCCTTAACTTAACCAGCCGAGCAAATAAAACATAGGTAACATAGGATAACATGAATACAAGACACAATGCCCACACATAACCTAACGTTCAGCATGCTGACCATAAGACACAAAACACACCAAAAAGATAAATCAAGACAAAAACACACAGCACTCAAGAGAAGGAACGCTATATCAGACAAATAACAGACTAAAGGCACGGAATATTCAACATAAACAGGCAACAGAGCATGTTATGCAAATGAAGATGAAACCATACTTACTTCATCGGGTGACAATGTCCATCGTACTCCCATTGGCAGATATGCTTCTGCATGACCATCCCATGTTTCTATTATGTATAACCCAAATGAATGCCATTTCTTCTCAGCTTCAAATTCTATCAATCCTCCATTTTCTTGCTGTATGGTTCCTGTCACGGTGACTATCAGTTCATATGTATAAAAGTCACGAGAATCCGTCCACAAAGCTACAAAGTATGGTCAGTCTTTCAATACTCAATATACTAGTACATATAGTGTTAAAATAGTCGATATAATATTCCTTTCACAAATCTTGTGCATTCACTGCAGTAAAATACACCAATTATATGTGTTAATTTACATGTACACGTATGTGTTGGTGTACTAGTATTAGATATGACCAGCTAAGAATTATGAAAATAAAAAGATTTGTGAAAATCAGAAAAAAGTTACAATAGAAACATACTTATATATGAGAAGCGGTTGTCCTAAAGATAGATCCGTAACTAGGTTTGTGAATAGGTACCATAGAGGGTCAAACGTCATAAAACAGTTACAAAAAGTCTCAATAATAACAAAGAATGTTCAGATAGACACAGTTAACCTTTCCAATATGTCCTAAGATAGTCCAACAGTGAGTTATTTAATACTCACTGAATACTTGATCTTTATTCGATGCGTAATTAGTTTGATCTTCTAGTTTGGTTCCAGTTAAGTCAGTCACGGCACTTCCGGTAGTAAATGATATTTTATCTAAATCTTTGCCAACTGTAAAATATATATATATCACTGATCAATCTAAATATAGATGATTCTTTGTGTAGTCCCTGACCTATTTTATTGTACAATGAATCAAATGTACATTGTTCAAAGTTAGGTGAACTTGGAAAACCCGAAATTAACAACGAAAAGAAGAGTAACTCCTCTTTATTAGGATTACTTGGCATGTTTGATGTATGTATACACGGTATATTTATAAACTTATGCAACATTATAAACATAATTATAAACATAATTATGCCAAGGTTATTTAAATAATACAGCCAATAGACACCTTACATCTAGCACACTGCAACATTGTTTTGCTGCACTATGGCCTAACAGGATGGCCGCACGGAAGGTTGGACAGAACAATCACTAACTCTTCAGCATTACTATAAAACATGCGAATACTAACTTTCTCGTTTTGACAATCATCGACATATTCACGACAACACATATTCGCGCTTTAAATCAACCGCGATGTATATTAGCCAGATATAATGTTTTGAACATTTTCGCAGCTACTTAATTATGCATATTTCTACAACTCGGACATAAATGTCTCAGTTAACAGAAATAACTAATATGTGATGGGGTAAAATAAGTGATTAGTTTAACTTGCCAATACAAATATTGGCTTAACTTACTGAAAGTCAGTGTGTATGTTCGTCCCATTCTTGCATAGAAGTAATAGTTGTTTCCCCATTGTGCCACTGAAGGAATTGGTAATATGCCAGGGTCTTTGGTACTATCTATAAAATAAATACATTGGAACTAGCAGTCAATTGAATACGTTTTTTTCGATGTACCATAATTGAATGATCCTTGTAAATCATATAGACATTATCACTTTAGAAAATGAGAAAAAACGGAAATATAAATGACTGAAACTTCAATACTACGTCACACTATTGATTGAATAAATGACAAAATCAACTGAGAGGTTGGTTATAATGATGTATATTTTTGGCAATAATTTGCGCAAATTTTTTAATGCTGTTTGAAGTAAAAACAAACGTCTACTAGTATTTTGTTTTGGATTTTCATAAGTCGACATTATGAAAGATCAGGCCCCGATCTTCGGAAGCATCTTCAGTAGAAATTTCATTTTAAATTGAGATTTTCCTATAGTCAGAGTCAGCTGAGAAAAATCTTAAGTTCCAACTCATTATATTTTACTATAACAAATTCAGAACAATGTTGCCAATCTATCCTCCGATGAAACAATGACTCTAAGACACATGACAATATTTGAAATGAGATTGCACTCAGGTTGAGAATTTGTTGGAGATCAGGGCCAGAAAAACGAAAACACCTACTGCCTTCAGTATGGCAACAGGTTCATCGAACTTGGCATGACTGTTTGTTGGGGAAGGGAAATGAGTGAAGGATGACTGCGTTGTTCCATCCGTAAATGATATTTCAAAGTTGGTAGCAGTTGGAGTATCTTGCAGCGTAACAAACGTTCCCAGTATCCCGACCGGTGTCACAAGTACAAATTCTGTGCCGAAGTGAGCCTTTGGTGTAATCTGTATAAAACAGTTTGAATGTTCATTATACTACAGGTATAAACGGGCATTCAGGGCTGTAGACGTATCACTGCATAACTGTATCAAAGGTAGGTAACAATGACAGTATTATATAGAAGAGTGCTTACAGGGTTACGTGCCCTTGCAGGCAGAATATTAAGAAGTGAAATTGACAAGATATTTGTAGCCGCATATGGAATGGCCAGGGTCAAACTGGGTAATATTTCGAATTTGGGGGTTTTGTTTGGCTTGTTGGGTTGGGTAGATTTTGAAATGGACGGTTTTGGAGCGATAATGGCGAAGTAGTGGCATAATTGAAATACGAAAATAGGGAATGGTAAAGTGGAGCTGCTGTCAGATTTTGGCGCGGTTTTTGGGTCAAAGTACACTAAATATGTGGGTGTGAGGTAACGGTGATCTCCCTTGCAGTTAGGCTTCGAAATGATTATAATGCCAATGTATATTTGTCGTTATGACGCATACCCCATGTAATTGTCAATACTATGCATTTGTTCTTGTATGGGTTTGTTTTGTCCTCTGCTAATTGAGCAAATCGGTGATCTTGGGCATTTCTCTGTAGTTCACGGGAAGCTGTCAAATTTTGGCGCGTTTTTTAGGTCAAATTACACTAAATGTTTCAAGGCAGCAGTGGTCTCCCTTGCAGTTAGGCTACAAAATGATTTCAATGCCAATGTATATTTGTCGTCATGACGCATACATGTGCCGGCTAGTGTCGATTTGTACTTCTTTGTTTTGTTTAATTGTCGTCTGCTAAGTGAGCAATTCGGGGATCTTGGGCATTTGTCTGTAGTTGACGGGAATGTTGGAAGTTGCCGAGGAGGGTACTTAGTATAATTGTCCGTGTGTGTGATGTAAAGCATGTATGTTTCTGAAAGCTGTTTATGTCTTGTTGTTTTATCCTTTGAAAGTTGTTGTGCGATCAGTTTGTCTGTTATACATGTATGTTGAATGAAAGATGAGTGTGATGGATGCTTTTATTGGTTCATTATTCTTTCTGTTTGAACGAACATGTACGTCAATGAGTCTCAGTAAAAGTCGGGCATTCCGATGTACTTTATGTGTAAACCGAACCTACGCCGTGTGTTGTTCCTTCTGCTGTAGAAGTACGCTCTGTAACAACAGTCAATGTTATGGGCCAAAGAATCATGAAACATGTCTAATTCCACTGGGTTACCTGTGGGCAAAACATCGACTGGTGCACCAGTGTGCGATTTTATGGTCTAGAAGCCATGGTGAGAATAAGATGTGGATGCATCAGACGCAGACATAGACCTATTTCGGCTAGATATCTCATTAGTGAATAGCTCGTGTTTTGTTTTCATATATATCTAATTTATATATTTGTGTGCACAAAACTCTTCTGACCAAATTGGCGTTCCATAGCGATCATATCTTACGATGTGGTGATTATTACGGGAACACCGCAATAATGGCGCGGGTTTAAAACATTTGTTTTTTGACAAATTTTTGTGTTTGTGTGTGTTAAGGAAGCAAATGGATGTAATTCGGTGTGATTTGTTGACTGTTATAATTGTATTCTCTGTGGATCTATGATGCGGGCGGAGTGTGAGTAGCATTTATATTGAATTTTGTGTATTATTGATGATTGTTGATTGTATTTTGTGGCTTGCTTTTTTCTTGTAAAATTTTTCGGTCCCGTCAATTTCGAATAATAGAGGTTTGTCTGTATTTAATTTGATTTCATGTTTCATGGTTCATGAGTTGATGTTAAGTGGTACTGCATCCGTGGCCCCCACCCCTGGGGATTTGCAGGTTTTTCCCTGGCACCCTGACAACTAATTTTTGGGCCCGGGATATTTGTTCGGAGAAAATATGTCCAACATTTCCCCGGCTGTCCAGGGAAGCTGGATGGTAAAAATGACGGTCAGACTGTTTCCGTGGCCGTCCGCTGATTGTTTAATTATTGATAAACATTGTCATTAATGAACTTTGAACCTTCACGTAAACATGAACGGCTAAATAGTAGCTCAGTGGTTAGTATGCTTGCCGTCTTATCTGGGGACCCGGGTTCAAATCCGGGTAGAGGTACATATATATGCCTGCCATGTTTCAGTAGATATAAAGCGAATAAAGGCTATGCTCGAATAAAGGCTATGCTCGAATAAAGGCTATGCTCAGCATAATTCTTTTTTTTTTTAAATAACATGCACATATTGATTTCACAACTTGACATCATAACGGCACATCCTTTGAACTATATAAATGCATTATTTATTATAGTAAATTAGGAAGCGATAAAAATCCGGTCCCAACCAGGGATTGAACCCGGGACCTGTAGCACTGTAGGCGGACACTCAAACCCATCGCTAAAGAGTTAACGCAACAGCAAGGCTGTTGGAACTGACCACATACCTACAATCGCTAAACATTTTTTATTCAATATCATATTATTATTTCCAGACTTCCCAATAGTCACCGACAATCTGTCGGACCAACGGTCTGATGAACTTGGAGAAACTGTCACGACCAGAAGGAAATCTGTCGAACCAATTTTTGTTTGCTAAAATCAACTAAAAAGCAAATATTTTCAATTTCCCATTTATTGTACACACAGTAAAAGATGGCATTCCTCGTTTCCGAGTACTGTCATAGGGAAATCAGCATTAAACTTGTTGTCCGGTGACCAATTACCGATAAATCATTTGATTTTATCCATATTTTTCCATCTTCCCCAGCCGAAACTGGAAGTGGCTCTTTTCTTGAGAGGAGAACAAGAACGCAGAGTTAGTAAACTTGTTTACAATTGGCTTACTAATTTATTACCGATCAATCAAAATAAGTTTTACAAAATACTCACGGTAACGTACGTAGTACAAAACGTACCCATTGCAAATGTACCAGGATGATTACGAATCATTTGACACATGGTCCAACAGAAAGGCCTGAGCAAGACTGTCGGACTCGGGTGACGGTTATTGGGAAGTCTGTAATATATTTATGTACGAATCTGCACTTAAATTCATCTAGAAGAAAACTAATCGCATAACGTCGATTTGTTACCTTTTAAGCCCCAGTATGTGCACAAACGGTTTCTGTACTGTAACTTGACAATCGTCGGGAGACCGTACGCTGTGGGCACATCGTAAATAATTGCAACTTATTTGACAAGGCGCAACGACATACGTCCTCCGTACTTCCTCCGTACTTCTACCCTGCATTTTAAAAAAAAACGTAGCGACCGCAGCTTTAAAAAAACTGTTACCGGGCTTTTAAGGATTTGGGGACTCTTCAAGATAAAATAAGAAAATTCGTGACATTCCTGTTCTCGGTTTAATTAAATCGGCCGAAAAAAAACCCAACTACATGAACACTGCAAATGAAAATCTACTCGCAATGTAGCGGTTTGGCGGAGGTTTGTCAAATAAAACATACGTTGAATTGTAAAATGGACTTCATTAATTTCTTATCTTCGGCTACGATTACGCTGGACATTTTGGGCTGACGATTTAAAACGCTTCACTGGCCCGGCTTGCCCGCTTGTCAGAATTGTCCCCCGGGAAATGCTTCTGTGTTAGAGTTTGCATGGTCATACCCCTATTTTGTCATACACGAGAGAGGGCTGAATAAAAGTGGAATGTAATGTCAAGATCGAAACTGGGTGATCTGGGGTCATAAAGTAGGTCAGATTACAGTGAAACCTTGTTGACACTTTATAGGTCACATTTTTCACTTAATCCAGATGAAACATGGTCACTTTGTTTGCCTCTATAAAATCTAGGCCAAGTTTAAAACTAGGTCATCTAGGGTCACAAACTAGGTCACTAGGTCAAATCACAGAAAAATTTGTTAATACTCTAGAGGTCACATTTTTACATAATCCTTTTGAAACTTAGTCACAATGTTTATCTCTTTAAAAATCTAGGTCAACTTTGAAACTGGGTCATCTAGGGTCAGAAACTAGGTCACTGTGTCAAATAACAAAGAAACCTTGTCAACACTCTAGATGTCACATTTTATACTTAATCCTTTTGAAACTTGGCCAAAATGTTTATCTCTTTGAAATCTAGGGCAACTTTAAAACTGGGTCATCTAGGGTTAAAAACTAGGTCACCGGGTCAAATAACAAAGAAACCTTGTAAACACTACAGAGGTCACCTTTTTTACTTAATCCTTTTAAAACTTGGTCACAATGTTTATCTCTTTAAAATCTAGGGCAATTTTGAAACTGGGTCATCTAGGGTCAGAAACTAGGTCACGGTTTCAAATAACAAAGAAACCTTGTCAACACTCTAGAGGTCACATTTTATACGTAATCCTTTTGAAACTTGGCCAAAATGTTTATCTCTTTGAAATCTAGGGCTACTTTAAAACTGGGTCATCTAGGGTTAAAAACTAGGTCACCGGGTCAAATAACAAAGAAACCTTGTAAACACTCCAGAGGTCACCTTTTTTACTTAATCCTTTTAAAACTTGGTCAGAATGTTTATCTCTTTGAAATCTAGGGCAACTTTAAAACTGGGTCATCTAGGGTTAAAAACTAGGTCACCGGGTCAAATAACAAAGAAACCTTGTAAACACTCCAGAGGTCACCTTTTTTACTTAATCCTTTTAAAACTTGGTCACAATGTTTATCTCTTTGAAATCTAGGGCAATTTTGAAACTGGGTCATCTAGGGTCAGAAACTAGGTCACCGGGTCAAATAACAAAGAAACCTTGTCAACACTTTAGATGTCACATTTTATACTTAATCCTTTTGAAACTTGGCCAAAATGTTTATCTCTTTGAAATCTAGGGCAACTTTAAAACTGGGTCATCTAGGGTTAAAAACTAGGTCACCGGGTCAAATAACAAAGAAACCTTGTAAACACTCCAGAGGTCACCTTTTTTACTTAATCCTTTTAAAACTTGGTCACAATGTTTATCTTTTTGAAATCTAGGGCAATTTTGAAACTGGGTCATCTAGGGTCAGAAACTAGGTCACCGTGTCAAATAACAAAGAAACCTTGTCAACACTTTAGATGTCACATTTTATACTTAATCCTTTTGAAACTTGGCCAAAATGTTTATCTCTTTGAAATCTAGGGCAACTTTAAAACTGGGTCATCTAGGGTTAAAAACTAGGTCACCGGGTCAAATAACAAAGAAACCTTGTAAACACTCCAGAGGTCACCTTTTTTACTTAATCCTTTTAAAACTTGGTCACAATGTTTATCTCTTTGAAATCTAGGGCAACTTTAAAACTGGGTCATCTAGGGTTAAAAACTAGGTCACCAGGTCAAATAACAAAGAACCTTGTAAACACTCCAGAGGTCACCTTTTTTACTTAATCCTTTTTAAACTTGGTCACAGTGTTTATCTCTATAAAATCTAGGACAGGCTTTAAACTGGGTCATCTGGTGTCACAAAAACTAGGTCACTAGGTCAAATCACAGAAAAACCATGTTAACACTCTAGAGGTCACATTTTTCACTTGTTCATTTTGAAACTTGGTTACACTGTTTGTCTCTATGAAATCTAGGTCAACTTTGAAACTGGGTCATCTAGGGTCAACAAACTAGGTCACCAGGTCAAATTACAGAAAAAACAAATTTTATGCCATGTTCGAAACTTTGTCATCTGGAGTCACAAACTAGTAGCACTTGGTCAAATCACGATAAAACCTTGTCAACACTGTTGAGGTCAGAATTTTCTCCTAATTTTCTTGAAACTTGGTGAGGTTGGTCGCATTGTTGGTCCCTATGAAATCTATGTCGTGTTTTAAACTGGGTCAACCGTAGTTGCAAACTACGTCACCATGTTTGTATTTGTGTTTGTTGTGTTTGTTATGTTTTTTCGTTTCCCGAAGGCTTATGAGGTCTTAAGAGCTATATTTTAAGATATCAATGTTCATAAAAACACAAATAAGTGTCGACTAATGGCATATGTCAACTTCATAATGCATACATACGCCTTTTTTAAAAAAAAAATTGCGACTAATACAGTGTGTCGACTTATGGATGGGCAAATACGGTATTTTGAAAAATAAATTTAAAAGGTGCGACTTATGTATGTGCATTTACGGTAGTCAAAAAAATATGTTTAAGTAAAAAATAGAAATAAAACAACTTCCGTCTACGACGGGGACGTAGGCTTTTAATAATTTCTTTTCGCTGTGTGTGGGCATTGTTTCTTGTAGTTGTATTATTACTGTTGTTTTGTCAGCTGGTTAAGTTATGTGCTGCCTTTCCTGGTCAATTTCCTCTTATCCTTTTTACTCATATCAATTGATACGCTTATCCTCTGGTGTCTTTTGCCGCCTTACAGTGTAGCAGATGTCACGTGACAAAATCAGCCATAAGCACTTATTCTTTTCTAAACGTAATTCTAGAGACATACGCCACACTTATGGGAAAATGAAAATTTAAAAACAGATGCAGTGATTTATTTGTAGCTGATGTACAATAATTATTCCTGCTTTGCTTGATATATTTATGTGCGCCCAGGATAATAAGAAAGGCGGGATAATTGGGAATAAGCCACATATGTGGAACCATAATTCGTGCACGATTGCTCAGCGTTACTTTAGTATATATAATTATTTAAGTAACCAACTTTGCAACGGTAGACCGATCCTGTCAATGTTTGTAGACATCACATTATCATGGGCGCAGTTTAGATACTATGAATGTATTGGCAAGAACAAAACAACTTATAAGGTGTATAACATTTATTAGGAAACATCTGTAGTAGAAATGATTATGATAATAAAAATAAGTATGAATTTTCTGTTGGTTACCTAATTGGCAAACCAGGTAACTCACCAACGTCTGGCCCCAAGTCCCGAGTGAAAAAGCAGGAGGGCCTGGAGTTTTCTACCCTATTATCTGTGAAATAACTGACTATACAATGAAAGTACTTGTTGAGCAAGGAAAGCCATCTTTTATCATGTAGTATATGTAATTTGGCTGCAGGAACAGTAAGATGAATCGCCAAGATAGGCAGTGCCTTAGTTCATATTAGCTATATAAATAAGTGTGCAATACGCATATGACGATTAATCATGATAAGATATTTTTAGAATTTGACACATTTGTAGCGAAAATAGTTATCTACATGTAATCGTTTGTGTCAATTGTACTTCTGTCACATGAAGATCAAACATGTCCAAGACTTTGTTTCGTTTTGTACATTAACTGGTAATTAAACGCGCGAATAGTATATCAACACGTGCATGAAGACTATAATATAGTGCTTATCAGAATAGTTGAATAAATACAGATCTCGTCAGACAAATGCTGTATTTTGTTATTACCTTTTGTGCTAAGCTTATACAATCGACATTTGGCAAAATATTGATGGTCATGTCTAATTATTTGCAAATAATTATATTCTTGAAAGCTAGTCCATTTGACCAAGTGATCATTATTATTTACCGTTTAAAGTTGACGTTATGTGAATTATAATTTATACAACATGTCTATGACTTTGATCCTTTGTAAGTGGTAGTTGAACTAGCCACTTACAGTCTTAAGGCGTTTAATAAACTGTGACCTTTTAAACAAGAAGAACACAGTAGCCATCGACTGAATCAGCACAATAATCATCAGCATGGATACTGGTATCCAGAAGACAGGATTGCCCGAACATGGATGCGATGAGAAGTCATCAGAGGTTGCTGACTCTGAAAGTAAAAAAACACATGTTGTAAACAAACCCATAAAATGGTGGTAAACTCGTAGCATATGAAACATACAAACGCATGAAATATCCATAGAGGGAGGTGGCTTGGCACATGTTGAATAGTGTTACCGATCGGGTTTACCTGTGTTATTTTCCACGTTTATATTTGTATGCACAATATCATGAGAGTAAACTTATCAATAACTGAAGAATCATACAAACAATGATTAGCAATGTTGAAATGGTTTAGCGATGTGGTTTACCTGTTTCACTGATCTTATCTTCACTGTTCACATGGAATGGTATCTTGGTTGTTGCTGCCCATGTTTCGTGATGTTCAGTCGATCTCTTCTCCTTACAAGACTTAAATGAAAAAATATTTCATGTTTTAAATGTATTTTTTAATTTTAATGAAATGTATGGTATTTTGTTTATTTGCGGGCATTTTTTTGAAAAAGAGAACCCACATTGTGTAGTCTACCGGTTAGCTAACACTAAAGGTGTATCTGCAGAGACCAATCAGTGAGCTCCATTACTCACCGACACCACGACCACCATTTTCCTGCTGTCTATCCATGCTCATTTATAAACTCAGGAGTACATCGCCGAGGCCTCAAGGAAAATGGGACCCGGCTTTAGTTATATAGTTGTTAACTTGACCAACAACGTATACAATTTCACAGTACAAAACTACTGACGACTCACTGACAGATTTTCAAGATATTTGGCAATAAAAGTACCAGAGAAATAAAGGAATGACTAAAGTTAACATACGGTGATAATATATAGCACTGTTTTTGGTATAGGTCGACTTACGTTTTCACATAGGGTTAGATTTCCAAAACACATGCCATATAATATGCTGATTCGAATTGTACTGGCTGAAGGCGATATGGATCTCCATGCATTGAACGGTGTTGAGTCAATGACGTACAAGTGATCAAATTCATCCGCCAAGTCTGTATTGTGCTCGAAACGTTCAAATTGTCTCAGGTGCGAGTTATCAGGACGTTGGTCGTCATAATAGTCAAGGTAGCAACTGAAATAAAAGAAAAATAGAGTTTAAGAAATTGTTTTTAAGAATGTTCTATTTAAGAATGTTCTATTTCTAGAAATTTAGTCTATTTTCTGAACTTGAAGCAGTACAAGGTCATGTGATGGTAACTTGACACGGTGATTGAAAAAGCAGCTCTGTTTGTATTTTGCCGTATTTGTATTTGTTATGCTTTTACCCCCTCATGATGGCTTATGTAGTTATTAAGCTGAATCGTCTTTAATAATAACGGGATTAACACATAATTTCAGGCGAGAATCACAGGAACGTGCATCGTCATACTTGTCCTGGTAAACAACTGAAATGCAACTAGACTTAGTGAGAATAAGATACTGAGGGTCTGACATGAGTTATCTTGGAACATCGGTACGTATTACGTAATTACAATATTAAAGTTTCTGGATCCATGACGGAAATATCCCGAGTAGTTACCATTTACAATGTACTTACCCTTCATACATCGCATAACAATTAACCCAGCTATCATCATCACAAACTAATACAGCGCGTACAAATATTCCTGTCGCGTCTGAAACATAAATAAAATTACAAATGTATTATAATTTGTCAACTTGACGATACACTATATTTTTTGACTGCCTAGCACGTTAGGGTTCAGCATAACACATCGAGGCACCAGAGTGTTTTTAAACAGAACTGTATTTGGTAAATGTCGAGAAAGCCTTTATATACAATACTTTTTGTACTATGTACATATATTCTGACACACTATGTTACTTGTGTTTGTAATTATTGCTTGTAATTGTAATTATACGATTCATGGACAAATGGCTTAAATTTTTAAATATAAACAGCAAACTGTATATAACAGTCAACTTTCTGCCTAAACTATGACAAACATATCTACCACCATTTACATCCTTGTGGCTTGAGTAGACTGCAATTGCTCTTCATTAAAATGGTCAGCAGCATCAATGTGTAAGCAAAACTTACCATGAATTGCATGTTCTGCAACGTCTACGTCATCTGTAATCAATTTAATTGAAATTAATTATGAATAATGATTATACACATAGTAGAATGCATACCATACTTCAAACTCATACTCCGTACTCCAATTTGAGCATTTCTTGGTTACAAAAACGTTCTTAATTATTAAATGGAAACATGTGAAACTGGGGTTCATTTTAATACGATCATCTGCTACAAGTAGGTGTTGGTTTTGGTAGAAACAGCACAATACTAACATGTAACAAGGATTCAAAGTAATAGCCAATCAGAAGAGAAAAAATAGAACATGATTCAAACTACGTCATATGATGGTAATTGGTGGGTGATAAGAATGAATAAAGGTTAATTCTTTTGATACAGATTGTCAAAACGTGTCATCATGACGGGTGGTTTTATAAGAATGCTGCATGTATATATGTTAATTCTGTTTCATTCAATCAGTAGGATGTTAAATAAATATTTATTAAATATTATTAGTTTATGGTAGCTATATATACTTGGTCCATTCTGTATTTCTTCAAGACTAGTCTTTTATAAGAATGCATGTATGTTCTGCTTTGTTCAACCAATAGAGTTATGAACAATGAATTTATTAAATGATATTAATTTAGGGCATACCAAATCATTTCTTCGTTTAATGTAACCTTTGATTGGAAGCTATATGTGTTCGCAAAACGATGAGGAGGATAGAAGTCGGAAGTGACTGTATTTTTAGGGTTTTGTTTTTTTTATCTCAGGATGATCGCTAGATATGTTTTGGAAATTAAGTTGACAGGGAAATGAAAAAATGATTTGGTATGTCCTTATGGTAGCTATACTTTGTCCATTCGGTATGTCTTCTCCAACATGACCATTGTCGTCGTTGTCCTTTCCATCACCAGGTCGAATAAAGTCGGCATCTGAAACTGTCTGTTTAATGAAATGTGTTAGGTTTTAATATTAACAGCTTTAATACAAAAAGACACGAGGAAATCGAACAAAGAATGCAGCCCTTAACTTAACCAGCCGAGCAAATAAAACATAGGTAACATAGGATAACATGAATACAAGACACAATGCCCACACATAACCTAACGTTCAGCATGCTGACCATAAGACACAAAACACACCAAAAAGATAAATCAAGACAAAAACACACAGCACTCAAGAGAAGGAACGCTATATCAGACAAATAACAGACTAAAGGCACGGAATATTCAACATAAACAGGCAACAGAGCATGTTATGCAAATGAAGATGAAACCATACTTACTTCATCGGGTGACAATGTCCATCGTACTCCCATTGGCAGATATGCTTCTGCATGACCATCCCATGTTTCTATTATGTATAACCCAAATGAATGCCATTTCTTCTCAGCTTCAAATTCTATCAATCCTCCATTTTCTTGCTGTATGGTTCCTGTCACGGTGACTATCAGTTCATATGTATAAAAGTCACGAGAATCCGTCCACAAAGCTACAAAGTATGGTCAGTCTTTCAATACTCAATATACTAGTACATATAGTGTTAAAATAGTCGATATAATATTCCTTTCACAAATCTTGTGCATTCACTGCAGTAAAATACACCAATTATATGTGTTAATTTACATGTACACGTATGTGTTGGTGTACTAGTATTAGATATGACCAGCTAAGAATTATGAAAATAAAAAGATTTGTGAAAATCAGAAAAAAGTTACAATAGAAACATACTTATATATGAGAAGCGGTTGTCCTAAAGATAGATCCGTAACTAGGTTTGTGAATAGGTACCATAGAGGGTCAAACGTCATAAAACAGTTACAAAAAGTCTCAATAATAACAATTCAGATAGACACAGTTAACCTTTCCAATATGTCCTAAGATAGTCCAACAGTGAGTTATTTAATACTCACTGAATACTTGATCTTTATTCGATGCGTAATTAGTTTGATCTTCTAGTTTGGTTCCAGTTAAGTCAGTCACGGCACTTCCGGTAGTAAATGATATTTTATCTAAATCTTTGCCAACTGTAAAATATATATATATCACTGATCAATCTAAATATAGATGATTCTTTGTGTAGTCCCTGACCTATTTTATTGTACAATGAATCAAATGTACATTGTTCAAAGTTAGGTGAACTTGGAAAACCCGAAATTAACAACGAAAAAAAAGAGTAACTCCTCTTTATTAGGATTACTTGGCATGTTTGATGTATGTATACACGGTATATTTATAAACTTATGCAACATTATAAACATGATTATAAACATAATTATGCCAAGGTTATTTAGATAATACAGCCAATAGACACCTTACATCTAGCACACTGCAACATTGTTTTGCTGCACTATGGCCTAACAGGATGGCCGCAAGGAAGGTTGGACAGAACAATCACTAACTCTTCAGCATTACTATAAAACATGCGAATACTAACTTTCTCGTTTTGACAATCATCGACATATTCACGACAACACATATTCGCGCTTTAAATCAACCGCGATGTATATTAGCCAGATATAATGTTTTGAACATTTTCGCAGCTACTAAATTATGCATATTTCTACAACTCGGACATAAATGTCTCAGTTTACAGTAATAACTAATATGTGACGGGGTAAAAGAAGTGATTAGTTTAACTTGCCAATACAAATATTGGCTTAACTTACTGAAAGTCAGTGTGTACGTTCGTCCCATTCTTGCATAGAAGTAATAGTTGTTTCCCCATTGTGCCACTGAAGGAATTGGTAATATGCCAGGGTCTTTGGTACTATCTATAAAATAAATACATTGGAACTAGCAGTCAATTGAATACGTTTTTTTCGATGTACCATAATTGAATGATCCTTGTAAATTATATAGACATTATCACTTTAGAAAATGAGAAAAAAAACGGAAATATAAATGACTGAAACTTTAATACTACGTCACACTATTGATTGAATAAATGACAAAATCAACTGAGAGGTTGGTTATAATGATGTATATTTTTGGCAATAATTTGCGCAAATTTGTTAATGCTGTTTGAAGTAAAAACAAACGTCTACTAGTATTTTGTTTTGGATTTTCATAAGTCGACATTATAAAAGATCAGGCCCCGATCTTCGGAAGCATCTTCAGTAGAAATTTCATTTTAAATTGAGATTTTCCTATAGTCAGAGTCAGCTGAGAAAAATCTTAAGTTCCAACTCATTATATTTTACTATAACAAATTCAGAACAATGTTGCCAATCTATCCTCCGATGAAACAATGACTCTAAGACACATGACAATATTTGAAATGAGATTGCACTCAGGTTGAGAATTTGTTGGAGATCAGGGCCAGAAAAACGAAAACACCTACTGCCTTCAGTATGAAAGTATATGGCAACAGGTTCATCGAACTTGGCATGACTGTTTGTTGAGGAAGGGAAATGAGTGAAGGATGACTGCGTTGTTCCCCCAGTATATGATATTTCAAAGTTGGTTGCAGTTGGAGTGTCTTGCAGCGTAACAAACGTTCCCGCTATCCCGGCCGGTGTCACAAGTACAAATTCTTTGCCGAAGTGAGCCTTTGGTGTAATCTGTATAAAACAGTTTGAATATACATTATACTACAGGTATTAATGGGCATTCAGGGAAGTTTCATGTGATATAACGTTTCATGACTATAAGTCGTTAAACGCAATGTGTTTTCCTAAGGTTTGTACCTATTATTCGTTCAATGCTTTATGTTTTCCTAACGTTTCCTTCCTATATCTTAGAATAAGTATATAAATGCTGTTTTTTCCTAGGCTAGCTTTTCGTAACTACGATTCGTCGAACGCTACATGTTTTCGTAACGTTACTTACCTATAAGATGTTGAACGCTATATGTTTATGTCACAATTCGTACATCCGGTATTTTCAATATGACATTGTATTGTCGAAAACTCTTTATTTCACCGTATGCACCAATTCGACAATTAATATATTCATTCGTTGCATTCGTATTTTAGTCCGTCCCGAAATTCAACAATAATCGAAGAATAATGTTAGTCCTTGTATTACATGTAACTACCAGAATTACAAAAATCTACGAAATGAAGGTACTATCGACGTGGTCTTTTTACCAAAATCACGTAATTTTGTCCCATTAAAATTGAAATACTTTACAGTATATAATAAAATATGCGTCACAAATGCTCGAACTCGAAACAAAAGCGAATGATGATGAAACTCTCTTAACCTGTGTCATGATGTGGCCCTCAACTCCGCTACCATCTGTGTGTTCCTTCTCATCCATAGAAAACACGACACCAAAGTTTTCGTCACCCGTGAGTACAAGGTCCGAGCAATCCGAATCACAGCGTACAGTTAACGTCTCGCCTGCATCTAAGCGTGTTGTTGTTGTGGTTGGTGTAGTCATGGTCGATACAGTACCAACCTAAGACCAAGAATAAGAAGAAGCAGTCATAGACAGCCATATATCCCTGTCGAGGAGAGTCAACAAAGGATCATAGCTCAGAACAATAAGTCTGCATCACAAAAATCCTGACAATATTCGCTTTAGGTAAACATTTACAAAATCCCTTATATACTCAGGGTTGTAAGAACCAAAAATGGTTGTTTTGTTCACAAGGTGTATAAAGCACCAAACTTTCACAAAATAACAACAAATATATTGGCTTCCAGAAAAAAGAAAGAGACAACCTGTTCGGTCCCTTATTTCGCATATATGAGGCCCCAAACAGGGTCCATCAAGTTAAATTGATTTGCACACTAAAAATATGAAAACGCTCATTTTTTTTAATTTTATAGAAATTCACCAAAATTTGAATTGAAATGTCAAAATCAAGTACACATCTGATATATCGTATTATAAATTTCACTAATATACATGTTTTATTGCAAATATGAGGCCCGAAAGGGGTAATTGTGAAAATTTTCATGAAATAAAAACTTGTTTTTATACTTAATTTCAGTATTATGAATTGTTGAACAAGACAACAATAAAATGCAGCCCAGTTGATCCAGTGATGCTCATAATACATTTTAATTCATTTAAAATACAATTTATTTATTAATTGAGGCCCTTAAAAGGACATTCCTTATCACGAAAAAAGTGGATGAATTTAAGATGTTCACGATTCAATCTGTAAGACACACGAATGTCTCTAAAATGTGTAACAAATGATTTGTAAAAGTGATTTATATTTTGTTGTATGTGAAAATTTACTATATTGATACTTTAATAATAGTTCCAATGTGACAATGAGGCCCCATTATGAATACAACATAAATATAAGACTTGGTATTAGACACAATAGAAAATAAATCAGTACATTAATTTAATACTCAAATACAGGCATATTTTATACCAATAATAAATAATAATACAGTAATATAAATATACAGTAAATAACTGATATTTGATTACATTTAGTGAATTGAGGCCATATTAAGGGTCATATCTATTTTGAAAAATGGATTGATTTCATTATGTATAGAAACGATATTAAAATATTTATATTTACTTAATTTAATCAAAGTACCTGTAACAGAAATACATTCAGTGTTGAATGTTGGCATATGAGCTATAAACCACATTTTAAATAGTAAATGTGGATATGAGGCCCCGTATGTGGTTTGAAATTCACTTGAAGCCCATTATGGGGTAAATAGAAAATAATTCATCAAAGTCAATATTTTTTGCCTTATTGTTTACAATATGCATAATATTCGAATTTTCAATATGTCTGATGTATGTTAATGCCGAATATACATTGCACAAATTGATGAGATAAAACATAATATTGTGTTGTACAACGAATGTGAATGTTTATCAATATTAGTTCAATGCTTGCCATTATGTAGTTATGTTTTGTAACAGATGTTTTATCGCGCATACTTTCAAACAGTATTGGCCACTAGCATTGCTATTCCTAATGATTATAGTTGTGCTTCAAAGCGTATGTAGATGAAAGTATTTACTGGAGGTTGGTACATTACAGGAATGGTTGTAGTTTTAGGACCCAGAACGAGCCTACTTTACAGATACTCCATAGAGCCATGGATTCGCAGTACATGATCAAGTATTTAGGAGGTAACATGTACCTCATGACCATGCATTACTGAAGTAGTGACATGTACCCCGGTACCACTAAATACAAATTACCTCCTACATTAGCAGTGTACCCATTAATATATTATTTCGCCGTGTTTGTCATGCCATGGACCCAGAATATCTGTACATGAGGCCGCCCTAACAGTTACTCATAGAGCTAGGACTGGCAGGTGTATCGACTCTATTGAGCCTGATGCAGATGTGCCAAATTGAATGGAAAGTAGATGGCTAACAAAGCTTGAAGACTGTGCCAACAAGTGACAGGTCCCCCAATGAACCAAGAGTTAGGTCATATCACATCGTTTCCTCGTTTAGCGTCCGTCCTAAGTTGGAAAACCTATCTAGCTATCATGAGACAAAAACAACACTCGAAAAAAATTCATAACAACTTCTTCGCTCATTATTATATGGCTAACAAATATAGCTTTAAAGCATTGTCAGTCATTATAACTTAAAGAAATGCAAATTGTAACTGAAAAAGTGTTTCTTCGAAACCTACTGCTGTGCAGGGGTTGGCGACATGTTAGTGAACAAGTATGATAAGTGTGAAAGCCATATCTAAATGGAATTTGAAGTTATAAGAGGTTACAATTTTCGTTGGTTTTTTTCTTTCCCAAAATGCTCAAACCTATCCGTCCTCAGACGCTTTACGAGGAAACGATTTGGTATGGCCTTACTGTGACAATTGATTTCGACGTTAGTTGACAGCGTAGAGAGGAAAATGTGTGACAATAAGTTTTATATACCCAATAGAACCTGAAATATATGTGTCCATGAGTGAAAGGTAACCCACAGAGCCAGAGTATGAAAAAGACGTGTCAAACATTTGAGGTACGTCTAGAGGCATGTTGTACTAGTATGTGCATAGTACAGTTAAGAGTTAAGATATCAGCTTTCGAGGGCCTTTTTAAGCAGCTCACCCATAGGGTCACGCTTTAACGAAAATTTTAACCTCCCCTGATCATTAGCCTAAGAGACATGCGTTCGAGTTCCCATGTGGCGACTTATTCTCTACTGGTTGGTGTGTATCCATCATTGAGGCCCTCTGCCCTCACAGGTATCAATTCACACACTGGTATCCATTAGAAATGGTAGAATAAGGTGGTGGTGAGTATATATAAGATATATGGCCACATGCATGCATTGGTTTCATTGCTTCTCAAATAACTGCGCGACAGCATTGCCAACGGTTTACATGGTTTAGTTGAAACAAACAGGAACACTGATTTATATTGTTCCTGGTTAAAATGAATTGGAATTGAGATAGACTCCAAATCCACAGAATAGCGAGAATGAATATTAAAACTACAGGAAATATCTCTATATATGTGATTTGTTTTCACACAATTTTCTCATGACAGCATGAACGCATGCCCCTAGTTGTCTTCTTCGATTGCCTTGTAACAGCAATCAAATGATCGTAACCAAGATAGGTTTTTGCATCCGTGAGATATTAAATTATTTTATGTGGGTGTGGCAGCCAACATCGATCTGCGGTGCCCAGGAATGAACACTACCTTCACAGGTACCAATTTACATATTGGTTGAGCAGAGCATGTGGGTATTCCTTGCTCATAGAAATTAACCAGTGGTCCAGATGAGGGTTGAACCCGGGACCTCTCCATTCTGAAGCGCGTGCCCTACCTCTATGCCACCATTTCCCATCAACCATAGTTTGATAACTGTATGTTTGTGTATGGTCATGGTGAGGGCCGACATCGAGCTATTACAGGATAAGTACATGTATATGCATAACAAGAAATGAATACCTTATAACGGGCCTCAATAAATTCTTACGAACAGCCGTTTTTCACATTCTATGTATCTAAATTTATGATTCTGAAGGTATTAATGCAGATTAATTTATAAAATAATAAATACAGGTATAAATATATCATATATAATGTATTAGGTCATGAAAACATTTGTACTCTGTGACAAAACATTCAACATGTAGTAATCGGCACCATTTTCACATTTAAATATTACTTATAATGACACCAAGCTCTGTTTATCTCTTCAAATACACATACTTTAAACCACAGCAGTGCCTAAAATTAACATTTAAGAAGTATTTGTCATAGCACAACTTATATGCCTACATTCAAATGCACTATGCATATGGGATTGCATCAAGGGGGAGAAAATACTACTACTTAACTGTTCCATTTTTGAAAGATAATTACTTCATTTCGGTAGTTTCTAATATAAATTTACCTTATTATGGCCTCGTTTCCATCAAATGAAACAGTTAAGTATGTATTGCAGATGGTTTATACAAATGTACACTGCATTTACCAATGTAACTCAATCTTTATCGTTTATTATCAACTATTGTTGCAATTCTATATAAATGACTGTGTAGTGTGATGGTGAGTCTAATAGATCGTTAAAACAACAAACCGGGCCTCACTGTCATATTTTATTATTAATTAAGATTGTAAATTATGATAATAACTAAGTCAGCATTATGTCAACACATTTATATATTATTTGCGTAACAATTGAGAAAATAATAACGTGTACATTATATACAGATTAATTTGTGAAATCAATCACCCGTTTGGGGCCTCATTTGTGCAAAACACGGGGCCTCATATACATGATTAATAAGTATTTATATAGAAGGTCGAATTGGAGTGCAACTATGCTATGTTTGTTGATTTATATACATCATGTGAACATTCATGGGTGTGTTGTATTTTTTTCCGAATTCGAGCCTCATTTTTTGTTAAAACCACCAATGGGGCCTCTATTCCAGGTTTTATTCTTACAAAAAGTAGCAGATTTCAAACACTTAACATTCAACACAGTATATGCTATGGCTAAATGTGTTTTGCTTGACAATCAGGCAAATAATCTTGTATTTATACTGATGGGTAGGTGGAGATTCTCATACCCCTTCGGGGCCTCATTTGTGCAGGAGACAGGGCCTCTCATGAGTGTCTCTTTGGATTTTTTTATCAGACTGACTTATAGAGCAACTGTGCCAAATTTGGTGCTTTATACACCATGTGAACATTCATGGCTCTTACAACCCTGAGTATTAACAAATGTAGAAAATGTTACACACAGAAGCTTAGACGGACTGACTTACGGGGGCTAAGTCGGGGGCGGCCGTCATTAGATTAAACATAAACAAAAGTTATTCTAATATACTCATTCTTCTAACTTATCATACACATAGATGACCACTTCCTCACATTGGAATTACGCTTAATTTTAATACGGACGATAATTTCCGCCATCCATTTTGTCTTTTGTGCTAGAATATGACTGAATTACGAGGGAGCAGTAAAGAAGATTTTTAACCATACCATGTATCCCAGTCTAACAAGCACGTGAATGCTGAATCGTTAATAAGACAAAAAAGGGTTCAATCTTGCCGTCTTTCCCTATTAAGACAACGTTTATTCATGTGCATATACATATGTTCTTGAAGTACGAACTAATGTTAACTTTTAGGTTTGACATCTTTAAATTGAACTAATTTATTATCGATCAGGCACTAATTTTGACCTTTCCAGAATAGTAATTTAGTTAGTAATTTGCAATAAACGATCGTCCAGCCTTTGAATAAAAATAGGCGAATCAACTACGACACAAATATGTCAAAATCGTGCGACAGATATAGGTCACTCACTTACGACAGAAATAGGTCAATCACTTACGACAGAAATAGTTCAATCTCTAACGACAGAAAAAGGTCAATCACTTACGACAGACTTAGTTCAAACACTTACGACAGAAATAGGTCAAATACTTACAACAGAAATAGTTCAAACATTTACGACAGAATTTTGGATCAACTCATAGTAAAACGTATAAATTTGTGCAAATATTATCACCGTACGCAATATTTACGGAAAACGGAACAGATTTACGCTAGTGTAAATGTTTTGCTATTGAAATATCAACATAAACAATGGTTTTTTGTGGTTACACCATGCCTCCAAATATTTGTCTCGGCCTGGCATTATTTTGTACCTAACTTAGCAAATATAAAAAAATGTACCTGTAAGATGAACTCATCGTCAAAACTATTGTAAGTGATTGTGACATCTGTATTATCTGTAACTGCATAAATCAAAACCTCGGCATCTTCGTGGGAGGGAGACTCTACAAATAAAACATTGCTTTGCAGAAAACTGTTGTTTAATAAAATTTAATATACAACATGTAGATTTGAAAGTAACTTTACGCTTTGCGTTTGTCCGGAAATAACGGATTTTGCCCTACAATGCTTTGATGGACGTAGAGGCATTCTAAAGTTAGCGTTTCCCATTTCACATTGTCGGCTGCTAGAGATCGGGTGAAAATGCAATGATACAAATATTTGAAAGAAAATAAGAAAATAAATCTTACACTCCGTTCAAAATCTTTCGAATGTGATAATTTCCCTTAAGTATTTTTTATTGAATCGACAGTAACTACATGTACTGTAAAGCACAGACAATCTAAAAAAAGGTATGAGAAAATCTGACAGGGAAGGTAGCACTCAACCTAATCAGCCGAGCACAGAAATCAGAAACACCACGACACAACTACCCTGAGCAATACCCACAGAAACCCATGCCAAAAACGGCGACCAAATGAGGCACAACAACCCCGGGGCGTGACCTAGTTTATAACACAATGACCTAACGTTATGCGACCTAAAGAGGCACAACTACGACTTCACCAAGTTAAAATAATGGGCAAGGTATGAATGGGGTGGGAAATAATATTACATATTCCTAGAAACTACATTAAGCAATGCCCACACATAAGCCGAAGAAACAATCAAGGTCCAAGTCCCCGCCGATAAAATGCAGGATGCCCCACATTCACAAAGAAATGATATAATAGTTTTTATTGCCAAATGAAACGCAGTCAATACTGGACCTAGTTCGCCAAGTCCTAAAGTCAGACAGTTATATGAAAGCATCGCCAAGCCACACACGTAAGGGTCAGAAATTGAACGACCACTTGCAGACTTTATATTTAGTGCAGAAAGGGAGATAATTATAAATGATAACTACACTGAACTGAATTACGAGTTTATAGTGTAATAATAATAAGAATAATAGTAGTAATAATAATAGAAGAGGAAGAAGAAAATTTTTTTTAAAAATAATTATGATATTAATAATAAAATGCCATTATCTCACTTAGCGTAGGTACTCTGTAGTCGTCACTTAGCAGGTGCTCTGGTTGCGCGAGATAAGAGCTACGGTAACTATCTGTTGAACTATAGCTTATCACACGCACTGCTATATCATCGTCCATTGCCTCTACCTTTATCACTCGATCGTCCTCAATCCTCCACTGACCATCATTTGAGATAGTGTCTCCATAACTAGGGTCAATAATATTTCTACGGTACTGTAAATAAAGTAATCAAATGTACAACATAAAACATTTAACGCCAATATAATTGGTAGACTGCATATATGCACAACGTCAAATCTCTTTTCATTGGAGGTTATTGCTACCTTTTGGATTTTTCTGTACAATGTATATTAAACCAGTTATATTTATGAAGAACATATTGAAGCCAACCATTTTTCAAATTCCCAGCCATTTTGCTCGGCGAATGTTTAAGATATTTTTCGATTTTGGGGACCATCCCTAAGAACTGAAAATTGTACCTCACCGAAAATGTTTTACTCTCAACACCATACAAATTGGCATACATGAAATCTCGCATGAAAGGAATCATACAGTTAAGTTTTTTTTATATTTGTGTCTCCTGTCAATGCAGTTCATGAACATGTCTGACAAACGTCAGACGATTTATTTTGAAAACATCAAGATAATGTGTTTTAACTATAACATGACATGTTTTTTTGGATTGGGCAAGTTATTTGTATTTTTAAATATTTTTTTAATCGTGAAAAATCGTTGATCAGCATACTGTTTTTGCATATGCAACAAATAGAGTAACAATTATAGAAATTGATGAACACAGGGGAAGTTACAAAATCAGTCAACGTTTTGCATACGTATTATAGTTTCGCGCTCATTTGTGATTTAAGACGTGTATTTTCAAAGATATGTACAGTTTAAGTTCTCCCGGATTTGGTAGTTAAATGTTCTAACAAAACTACATGCAAAAGAACCTTCCTCTATAACATTCAGGATGCAGCTTAAAATATTGATTCGATTTTATATGAGTGCATACATTGTACATCGTTTTTTTCCGTTTTTATATGCCCGTTGAAAAACAGGACGTATTATGTGAACACCCTTGGCGGGTGCGGGCGTGCGTGCGTGCGGGCGGGCGTGCGTGCGTGCGGGCGGGCGTGCGTGCGTGCGGGCTGGCAAGCGGCGGCGTCCAATATTTGTCTGTACTCTAACTCAAACAGTTTTTGTCCGATCATCTTCAAACTTGCTGACAATGCTTATGGGTGTAATATCTAGGCCAAGTTCGATTATAGGCCAAATCGGTGCAGGCCTTCTTGGGTTATGGTCCTTCTTTTACCAAAAAAATGTGAAATTGGCCTTGTCTGTACTCTAGCTCAAACAGTTTTCATCTGATCATCTTCAAACTTGCTGACAATGCTAATGGGTGTAATATCTAGGCCAAGTTCGATTATAGGCCAAATCGGTGCAGGCCGTCTTGGGTTATGGTCCTTCTTTTACCAAAAAATTGTGAAATTTGCCTTGTCTGTTCTCTAGCTCATTCAGTTTTTGTCCGATCGTCTTCAAACTTGCTGACAATGCTTATGGGTGTAATATCTAGGCCAAGTTCGATTATAGGCCAAATCGGTGCAGGCCTTCTTGGGTTATGGTCCTTCTTTTACCAAAAAAATGTGAAATTGGCCTTGTCTGTACTCTAGCTCATTCAGTTTTCATCCGATCATCTTCAAACTTGCTGACAATGCTTATGGGTATAATATCTAGGCCAAGTTCGATTATAGGCAAAATCGGTGCAGGCCTTCTTGGGTTATGGTCCTTCTTTTACCAAAAAATGTGAAATTGGCCTTGTCTGTACTCTAGCTCAAACAGTTTTTATACGCCCGTTGAAAAACTGGACGTATTATGTGAACACCCTTGGCGCGCGGGCGTGCGTGCGGGCGGGCGGGCGGGCGTTGGCGTCCAATATTTGTCTGTACTCTAACTCAAACAGTTTTTGTCCGATCGTCTTCAAACTTTCTGACAATGCTTATGGGTGTAATATCTAGGCCAAGTTCGATTATAGGCCAAATCGGTGCAAGCCTTCTGGGGTTATGGTCCTTCTTTTACCAAAAAAAGGTAAAATTGGCCTTGTCTGTACTCTAGCTCATTCAGTTTTCATCCGATCGTCTTCAAACTTGCTGACAATGCTTATGGGTGTAATATCGAGGCCAAGTTCGATTATAGGCCAAATCGGTGCAGGCCTTCTTGGGTTATGGTCCTTCTTTTATCATAAAAATGTAAAATTGGCCTTGTCTGTACTCTAGCTCACACAGTTTGCATCTGATCGTCTTCAAACTTGCTGACAATGCTTACGGATGTAATATCTAGGCCAAGTTCGATTATAGGCCAAATCGGTGCAGGCCTTCTTGGGTTATGGTCCTTCTTTTACCAAAAAAATGTGAAATTGGCCTTGTCTGTACTCTAGCTCATTCTGTTTTCATCCGATTGTCTTCAAACTTAGTGACAATATTTATGGGTGTAATATCTAGGCCAAGTTCGATTATAGGCCAAAGCAGTGCAGGCCTTCTTGGGTTATGGTCCTTCTTTTACCAAAATAAATGTGAAATTGGCCTTGTCTGTACTCTAGCTCAAACAATTTTCATCCGATCGTCTTCAAACTTCCTGACAATGCTTATGGGTGTAATATCTAGGCCAAGTTCGATTATAGGCCAAATCGGTGCAGGTCTTCTTGGGTTATGGTCCTTCTTTTACCAAAAAAAGGTGAAATTGGCCTTGTCTGTACTCTAGCTCAAACAATTTTCATCCGATTGTCTTCAAACTTGCTGACAATGCTTATGGGTGTAATATCTAGGCCAAGTTCGATTATAGGCCAAATCGGTGCAGGCCTTCTTTGGTTATGGTCCTTCTTTTACCAAAATAAATGTGAAATTGGCCTTGTCTGTACTCTAGCTCAAACAATTTTCATCTGATCGTCTTCAAACTTGCTGACGATGCTCATGGGTGTAATATCTAGGCCAAGATAAGTTTCAAGATGATTGTTCAAAAATGTTTTGACATAATATGGGCTTTTATTTCATAATCAATATTTTTTTCACTAGCACAATCAAGACGGGCGTATTTTGTGACATTTTGGCATCTTGTTAGACAATTGACATTACGCCAGAGCAACAGTAAACAAACATTTTGGGCAAATTGTGTTAGCATCAAGTTCATAAAATAAAGTTATATATTTTTTGTCAAACCAAAAAAAGGTATGAGAAAATCCGACAGGGAAGGTAGCACTCAACCCAACCAGCCGCGCAAAAATTATTGAAAAGTATTGTTTAAGAACTGCAGGGGGCAGGAAATAGATCATAAAACTCATTGACTTGAAAGAGTAATACATTTGTATATTTTTAATTGCTGGGATTTGGGACAGCAGCTGCATAATGAGGGGTCATATTATGATGACAGCTGTGTATTTGTTTCAAGGAATTGATTATGAACTTAAGGAAGCTGCAGGAGGCAGGAAATAGGGTATAAAACTCCCTATAGACTTGAAAGGGGTTGTATATTTGATTATTACTAATTAGATTTTTGAAACAGTAGCTGTATAATCAGGGGTCATGTAGATAAATTAAAGACGTTGACCAACAAAACGGGGATTTTAATTGGAATTCAATAAAATAAAAGTAGATGATAATAACTTTTTCCACTATAGGACATATTTATACTCAGAGGAATACATTCTACTTAATAAAGGGTGTGATATGAAATGACATAATGACTGAAATAAAACCAGTATCTTACAATACATTACTATAAGCTTTTTGTAATATAGTAACTTAGTATGTCGGAATGTACAGGTTGTGTATGTACATAGTACGAATATTATTGTATTGTACAAACACTGTAATAAAAAAATACTCTTACCGGATGGTCCCGCTTAACATACACACGCTCATCAATAGTATTGCCGGACAAGTTGCCTGTAACCTTTGCACGCGTCCCAGTTCCTTTTGTATATATTTCTATTCCTATAAAGTCAGCATCAGCATGTGATGGAAATGCGATATAGAACACTCTACCCCAGCTGTCACGAGCTGAAATGATTCAAAAGTTAAAATGGTAACCAAGTTGTACAGATATCATATTAAACGAAAACGGTGACGTTTAGAACCTTAACAAAGTTTTTCTTTGACGATTTTTACCTAATACGGCACAATTTATTTGTTGCCACCCCAACATTAAATAGAAGTTATGACCTCTTTTCAACCAAAAACAAAATGTTCGACCCTCTTAAACGATCCCCTAAATTATTATGACCCCTAAATGTATCTAGCCCCACCTGACAATAAATGACTCGTCCCTAAGAGAATATGAGCTAACAATTGGCGATGTAACAAATATGTATGTTATGGTATGATACTTTTTCTTAGGCATGGTAAATATTTAACGACGAGAAATAGAAAAACATCGAAAAAAGGAAAAATGAAAAAAATGAAAAAGAGAAAAAATAAGCATACCGTCTAATTTATGATGAGTCATAGAAAAAACAACGAAAAAAAGGATTAAAAAAAGAGAACAAAATAAACATACCGTCTCCGTCTATTTTATGATGAGTCATAGAAAAAAACAAAGAAAAAAAAGTATAAGAAAAATAAATGAACATACCGTCACCCATCTTCCCTTTATTAAAGATACAACGAAGTTTCAGATCCTGACCATAAGTTGCCTCCCATATTGGAGCGTTCCAACCAGAAGCCGCAAATACCATACACTTGATATCGAAGGGATTTGGATAGACATGTTGATACGGCACTTCGTGTGTTCTAAACAAATACAAATGTTCTATTTCTATTCTTTTTGTAACTATAGCTTTGTTCTTTGTTCAAATCACTATTCACCACTTGATCCTCATATTTTCATGTTGTACATTAATTGAGCGAAATAAAAAAGTTTTTGTTGTTGTTGGGTTATTTGCAGTCCACAATAAATAGGACAGTTTTGCAGAGCTACATATAAGGTTTTAGACTATTGGATATTTTACCCCCAAGTTTCAATTTTGATTGGATTTTGACAAATTTTATTTGGGTATTTAATCAAACTCAAAGGGTAAATGCTCTTTTATGTACTGTTTTTCACTACATCATCATTTTCTCTTTGGGTATTTCAGATTCTCATTGCTTTTTTTACTTCCTTCTCTCAAAATATATTGGGTTTTTAATAAAATTAATTGGGTATTTACCCCAATACGCAGCTTATCTGTAGCTCTAGAAACTTTTGTCACAGGTATTATTCATTGAATCAACAAAGGTGTGTATAACAATATCTATGAAATTTATGAAACTTGAAAATGTAACTTTTGATCATAATTTTTTTCATGTGAACTTAACATGAACGAATGAATAAAAGGTTTTTGGTTGGTATTGATGCCAAATTGTGACTTCTTTCTACTAAAATGTTGATGTAGTTTGAAACAATCCTGATCGTGTAGCCATATCAACTTATGAAAGAATGCAAAAAAATGATCAGGTTGCCATTTTCATTTTTTCCTATTTGTCTAAAAAATTATTAAGTTTCTAAATATTAAATAAAATGTAACAATAGAATTTTTGGAAACTCTACCAATTTACTCATTGGTGTCTTAGATATAAAAAAATCAAGAATAAAAATATGATTATACTTTTCTTTCCTTAAACATTGAAAATTTAGGGTGGGGTGAAAATGTTATCATTAACTATGTGTACATAGGCACTTGTGGGTTTGAGAGCATTTAATATATTTTAGGGGGTTAAAAGGTAATAAACCGATGGTATGCGATTAAAGTTCAAATTCGTATATAAATGTATTAGGTCGGTGAAGCCAAAATAAGGTAATTTTAAGAGAGCTTTTTGAATAATTTTGCAATTTACCAAATTTTACCAAGTTTAGTCCCTTTAAAAACATTTGTATGCTACTTACGGTACCACTGTAACATAATCAAAATCGGTGTATCCAATGGTATAGCCACCACCAATGCAGGTAAACTGGATATAACTATTTATCCCAACTAATTTAATCTGTCGGTTGTCCTGGAATTTAAAATAACTTAAAAATAACTCTCCACGATGGAATAAATATTGAAATAATAAGACAACATATTCCAATTGTTAAGGCTAGTGTATAATAAACATGAGCCGTTCGTCAGGAAAAACGGGCTTAGTGACAAAATTACGAAAATCATGATGATATATCGAACAGTTTCTGAAAATGTTAACGAATTATTACGTACGCTTGTGAGATTTAGTCAGAACATGCTTATAAGATACGGCCAGAGATAACTTGCCCCGGGTAGTCATTACTAACGTTACTATGACAACAGTTTTTAATGACCCACCCCCATGCGTTTCATTTGTGGTATAGCTTAGCTATTTTGACCTGAGCCTGACCTTTATGCAAGTATATATTACAAGATTCTTGCTTTGAATATATCAATTTCCGCAAGCAAATCGTGCAATATCGGTTATTTAGATTTGTGTTTGTATTACATCTCGGGCGTCTTCGTGATACTCCCCGATTATGAAAATATACACTCGGTGTTGAAAACGTAGACAATATATCGACTGTTAAAATATGCTAATCAATAGGTCAGGCTCATGTTAAAATGGTCAAGCTATACAATATGTATCATAAAACTTCATGGAACTTTTGAAATGCCCCTCGTATATTTCCAGTTCAAAGGTCTGCACTCATTAAATATTATAAGTACACCAACGCCGTAAATAGCGATACATGCAAAGAGTGCATTTAATATTGTTTCTAACTTGAACATTGCATAATATAGAACTGTGATATTACGTTCGTGACCTATTTTGTTTAAACATCTTAATATTTGTAAGTATTTAAGTGTTTGTAGGTCTGGTATATCGTACGTGTATGTGTGTTGTTATAAACAGCTTATGCTTGCCGATTGGTCGTTCGACATGCCGATTGGTTTTCCAACAATAACTCCAGAACGAGTGGACCTAGGATTCTAAAATATTCAATGGAGATTGTTTATCATCCACAAACGACCCGCGGTCTTTTGCGATCGAAGTCAAAATCACCGTGACCTTTGAATGAACACCAGTTTCTGGTCCACAACATAAGAAATATAAGTTTTAAGATAGTAAACTTTAACAAAGAGGTCGCTGATCATCAGCAGTAGATTCCGACAAATTTTGAGGTCAATCAGACATAGTTCAAGGTCGTGGTGACCTTAATAACACTTGATTATTTTACTGTCATGAGGCGTGTATGATTCACGAACTACTCATGTACTTTCTGTCGTCGGGATTCTTCAGGTTTTGTGTTTTTCTGTTGTGGGTATTGATGGACAAGGTGTAGGCAACATTCTGATAACTTACTTCGTGTGCGAAAAACGTTTGTTATGCACGTGCATCTTTTATAATTAAAAAAGTGCACGGTTCACTGCTTGTAGCTGGCGAATTACAATTATCGAATTATCGGATATTGCTGCTATACTACTCACATGAGGACATGCAAAAATGAACATGCTACCATTCTACCATGTTTACTAAAAAAGATATACGCATTCCAAGTTGGTGTACTTATAAATTTTAACAAATGTAGAGCCTCATCTCCGTCTAAGTGTGCATATCTCTATTGTCTTACCAATCGGAACTCCTCGGCGTTTATCTAACGAATGTGCCTCGGACATAATAGGGAGGCCGCCATTTTCACGGACTCCTTTACAACATGGCTCATGAAATTCAAACGATGGAATCGAGTAGAACGAAAAGGAGACTGGTAATTGAAAGGCTTCCTGATAGCATTAAAAAACGATTGGTCGTTTCCGGAAACCGCATAGCCAAAATTTGTAACCCTACACTTATGTACGAGGCGTATTCCTCGGTTACGGAAATGCCCGAGTAGTAAGTAGTTACAGAAATGCCCGAGTAGTTACGATTTATGTATGAGGCGTATCTCTTAGTTACGGAAATGCCCGAGTAGTTACGGAAATGTCCGAGTAGTTGCGGAAATGCCCGAGTAGTTAATATTGATTTACAAGGCGCATCTCTCAGTTACGGAAATGCCCGAATAGTTACGGAAATGCCCGAGTAGTTACGAAAAGCCCGAATAGTTACGAGTGTTGTCTTACCTGACCACCACATTCAGTATCGTCGATAGTTAGACTGTAGATACCGGAGTAACTTGTTGTATAACTGCTTGTTATACATTCGCTGTCGGTATATGCTGAAAAAATAATATACCATTCTTGACATTATAGTAATTGTTTGTTTTATCTTAAATGAAACTGTTGATATAGTGTGCCCAGGATAAGGTGATATTTACAAACATTGGCTGGATTGTTCTACTGTTGCAAAATGTGTTGCTTAAATAAACAAGTATGGTCAAGTTTATACTAAAATAACACTGATAAACCCTGCACCCCTGTTTTTTCACCTATCTGGTCTATACCATATTTTCCTGCCTTTCTCGTTATCCTGTGCGCACTATACAAATTTACAATATAATTAAATATGTTGTTGCTTTTTTCTCAAAATGAATTTTTGACAATGATCTACAATATAACTTGAATTGCATATAGGCCTAGATCTACAATATAACTGCATACGAGGGGTGATCAATATATTCGACGACTTTTCATCTGGCAATTTCATACTGGCAGCAAGGCGGCTCAAAGCCATTTAACATCATTCGGAGTAAGATGTGTCCGACCGAATGCACTAATAAAATTATTTGATTCATACAAGGGGCGCGTGACGTTGGAGTCGCGCGACGTCATTCCAAGCGTCACCGTCGGAGCAGCACATAGCTCCTTTCTGGACTGATAGCCGGTCACATGTATGAGACTGGTTTTCTTTTACTACTGCAATAAGTAGTTAATAGTCAATTCTGGAATGTGAGGTGGAATAAAAAGAGTATCGATGCGGTATCGATATTGGAGTCAACGATTTAATATTTTGTAGCCTAAACTAGTCTTCGCTTCGCCAGTTACATTTGGTTGGGATCTAAGCGTCCTATTTCTCAGAATTTAACGGAAAGTGTCCCTAACGCGGTGTTATTTTTGCTGTTTATCCTTATATTATCGACTCAACCGTTTGACAGAGACTCAACAATCGCATAAACAACGGAATCATATGAAAATGGCCAATAAGGAGCGCATAAAACCCATACACAATTTAGTCAAGTAAATTCGGAGATATCACGAGGATTTAACAAGTTTCGCGTTAATGTTCATAGCATTTCGTTACTCAGAATTAAGGGGTAGCAGCCATTGTGACATATCATAGAGCGTTTTCGTCTTGCTACGTTGCTTATATTTACCAAAACAGAAGAAGAGAAAACATTAACAATAGCGTTGTCGGATTGCATCTGACTGGCACAATAACTAAGAATAACCATAGCACAGAGAGGGTGCCGGTGCAAGAAAAAAGGCGCCTGTGACACAAATAAACCGAACGTATGCTGTGTTAGCGTAATTTGATGAAAGTTGCCATATTAAAAGTATTATGAGGCCATATCGGTTTAAGGACTTTCCGCCTGAGGTGCGAGATATTTCCTATATTGACGAAATTGTAGACTAAAAAAAAAAAAAAAAAAAAAAAAAATGAATTATGCCGAGCATAGCCTTTATTTGCTTTATTTCTACTAAAATATGGCAGGCATATATATGTACCACCACCCGGATTTGAACCCGGGTCGCCAGATTAGACGACAAGCGCACTAACCACTGAGCTACGGAGGCAAACTTAGACTAAGCCAAACAGTCACGTGGTACATCCTTCCTGAAAATGGGAGGAGAGGTGAGGAGAGGACTGGTTATTTCCGGAACTCCGGAGAATGAAAAGTACTTACGAATCGGGACCGCATTCTGTTGCGTCGGATCAATGGAAGAATCGAACACTTGCAAACCGGTAACTTGACCGTCATTTGGTCGAACTCGGATTGTAGCTCTTGGGCCATTGCCGGTTCCAAAGCACAGAACTCTGATGTCAGGAGCTGCAAGAAGATAATGGAATACTGGACATTAAGACAGCATTTAACTTAACCAGGCGAGCACAATAAATTTAAAAAAAAAACATCACATAAAAATTTGAGAATTTTTTTTAAAAAAAATATGAGAAAAAATATGAACAAAAATCTGACATTAAATCGGACAAAAATATGACAAAAATATGAGAAAATTGGACAAGGAATGCGAACACAGACAGCTAATATAATAATATGCTTACTTGCTAAGTAACTCTCCAGAAACACGCCGAAAGTTAGCGTCACCACTAGCCACATCTGTAAATAGATAATATTTTAACTGAGTTAGTGTCCCAATCACCAAATACATAAAGCCATGTACCCATGTACCACTATCCAAAATTGAAGCGGAAACAGATATAAAAAATGTATTACCCATGCTTGACTTCGCTATTTATAATGAACAAGGTTTCCATAAGGTGATACAAATATACAGTTGTTTAGGGTATAGCGGATCATTGTCAATAACGGATCAGTCTCAGAAACACGAAGAAATTTGATAACTTCCAAGAAAAATCCCAAATATTTAATGATTGACCTCAATATTTGAAGCCTTTCGACGCTTTGTCATAACATTTGTTTAGAAATTACAGATTTAATAACTTATTAATTTCAAGTTTAGCAATTGACATACACGGTGAAGCGGAAAAAAACGTGCTCGAGGAAAACGGTAAACAGAGAATTGGCCTTAATTATTTTAAGTAATTTGCAACTTTTTAAGGAAAAAATATGTAAACATGTTGATTTTAATATCCATAATCTGTCTATAACCATCAAATTATAGTTATATTGATACAACTATTGGTAAATTGGGTTCAGAGGTACCGCGTCGATTTGTGTATAGCGGATCACTCAATGGAAAAGTGCATTTAGTTATGTAGATATTTTTAGTTTGCAATTATTTGTCCATTTTAGTGATCCAGTGACCGTAATTACTAATGCAAAATAAGCATTTGTTACTTTTATCAAATTATAGTTACATCACACTTGTGTATAATTAATACTGTACTAGTCAATTGGTTTTTGCATTAAATTGCTTCGTTTCGTATTCCTTATGTCTTGTTAATGGAGCTATTGAACTGTTGGTTCATTTTAAGCGAATTTGTTATGAAATCCACTTGCCTAAACACTAACTGGAACATATCTGGCGGTGTTTTGTCTTATCTGACAGGTTGCATAGCTTTTGAGATGATTCCCATTGAAAGGAATGTAGTGATCCGCTATAGACCAAAGTGATCCGCTATTGACATATCGACTGTATAGCTTTGTCATCAGATTACTCGAGTATGAATCAAGAGTTTTATTCCGAAAATGTTAATAAGTCATGCCCAAGTAATGTGTTAAACATTTGCAACAGTTTTTGTTTTGACAAAATAAAGCATTTCCTCGTAATCAGCCATTATGTTGTTAGTGATCAGTTATACCCTAAACAACTGTACGTCTGTTTCTAGGCAATACATTTTTTAATATTATATTACCAATACATATTCTGCAATTCTTTGTAACAATCCGTTGATGCTCGTTCACTGAGTATTTTGATCCAGCTTTTATTACTGTACCTGTTCATAAGAATCACATGATGGTTAATACGAGACAATATAAATAATATGCGACCCCATTATTATTTTTTTATTATTTTTATATTACACGATTATACTATGTCTTGTGCTAAACTTAAATACGATTATTTTTGGTCGTAGAGGTAGAAAAAAATCTAAGCTTCGAATGAGACCAAGGGAAAGAATTCTGCTCGGGACGTACGTAAAGGTCGTTTGAGTTGTTTCCCTTGGGTTGAAATAACGTATTTTTGTATCGTCTATTGTGAAGTGAAAACATATACAAAAATATAGTATAGTCCGTTTAAAGTTAACGGTTTTACACATTGGTTCGTCCTTCAGGTTAACTATGTTTATCTAGGTTAAACCGTGTGTAACAGATTAAAATGTAATCCTCGCTATTCTTTCGAATGGGATATTTTCCTTATTAATATTACTTCAACAGTATGTTTGGACATGTATTTTGTCTGAATTCGAATCCAAAGTAAGCTCATTCCGACGTTCTGACTAACTATGACGTGACGTGACTGGGGAACAGTGGAGGCAGAGCAGAAGACCATGGGACAGTGCTGGTGAACAGTGGAGGCAGAACGGAAGACCATGGGACAGTGCTGGTGAACAGTGGAGGCAGAACAGAAGACCATGGGACAGTCCTGGTGAACAGTGGAGACAGAACGGAAGACCATGGGACAGTGCTGGTGAACAGTGGAGGCAGAACGGAAGACCATGGGACAGTGCTGGTGAACAGTGGAGGCAGAACAGAAGACCATGGGACAGTCCTAGGGAACAGTGGGGACACTGGCCAAAGATAGACGCCGGTTGAGGTCCTTTGTTACTGCAGTACGAGCTGTGTCGAAAACCCTTAGAACGTAAAAATACCGTTTGGATTAAAATATTTTAGACTGGTATATTTTATTTGGTAAATCCGTACATATATAGTAAGAGCTTTTTGACCGTAGCATTAAACACAATAATCTAGTAATTTATTCTCTGCACGAAGGTAAGGATCGAGTTATATTTCCTGTGATATATAGTCGATTGAATTATTCATTAAGTAATACTAATGTGGGAACTATCCCATTCGCAAGAATAGCGGTGAATACCGTTTACTCCGGTATGCATTTGTTCTCAGTAAAACATAGTTTACTTGTGGGACTATAGTATATTTACAACCATTTTCAGTTGACTTTGAAAGTACTGTATACCGAACGAGCAAAATCAACCTGTTGAATCAGTTCATAAAATAAGTTGTAATAAATAGTTTCACGATTGACTTACACTGGATTAAGTGTATATTTAATAGTTTAACCATGCGTTAAAATTTCTTTTTCTGTACCCGTGATTAATCAACCAAGTGAAATATAGAAAAAATATTTGGTCTTAAATGTTTCAATCGTTTCAAAATCTCCACGGTTTAGGGCGTTTTCACTCATAAATGAACCAGGCATGACTGTTCTACGCCCTGCTATACTTTAGTATTCGTTTTGGTTATGACGACAATTGATGCGTGAACATTTTGTACAACACTTAATTTCCCAATGTGGTATGATGTAGATCTAGACTGTTTGAAAATATAATATGCAGTTTTTATTTGAGTTTACGGTTGTTTGATTTACTGTAGTATCCTAAATTATTGTAGAAGTTTATAGATTTGTCACGTAGTCTACTTCTCGGCAACTTCACAAAATATATTATTAGGCCACATACCACTAAATAAATTTGTTCTTTAACTCAATGTCAAGTTACCATAGTCAGTCCCAGGTTGATACATGTTAAAGTCTATAGCCAGGTGGCAGACATTTATCAATTAAAAGAAGGGGCTACCAGCTTTAAGAAAATACAACGCAAACAGGGGGTCAAGTATCATATAAGACAAAATTTGTCCGTCCAACGCGGTGAACATATTTTCTGTCGCGCGGACCGACCAAATCCGGGTTTTATCATACCCTACTTTCGCATTTTAGTATTTTGGCCAAAATATGTAAAATCAAACAGTTTCAATACATTTTGGTCCGCGGAGACATTTAGTGGTTTGTAACCTATTATTCTCCACAATCACAGTGTTTAAACGCGCCAAATTCCGGTTATCGCAATAAGGAATAACCGATTTATCTCCCAATAAGTCATACACTGGACCGTGAACCTTATTGAAAATTGATATTAACGGTCAAATATGTAATCAACAATAAATAAAGTCGTTATTATTATTCTACAGTGATCGTAAATTTACATATGTTTTGCATCCAATAAGTCATACAGATTGAATAGTATAGTCTTCCAATAAGAAAATATATTTTTGTGTAATCATTTCTTTGGATAATGTGTGGGCATTGTTCCGAGTAGTTGTGTTGTGGTGGAACTCTTTTCTATGCTCGGCTTGTTAAGTTGAGTGCTGCCTTCCCTGTCCGATTTCCTCATGTTCTTTTTTACTACTGGGTACATACTTGAGTTCACTTCTGTCTGCTGACCATATTGTTTACATTTGTATTGTGTGTTTATATTCAGTGTCAACATAAAGCAGTGCACAGTGACAACTTCCCCCAATTCACTCATCCGCACGAACTGTAAAGCGAAGCCTCCTGGACATACGTCCGCTTCGATTGCAGGATGTCCCGTCTTCGATTCCTGGTCACGTCATACCAAAGACGAAATAAGAGTGGTACCGGAACTTCCCTTGCTACATGCTCAGCATTTAAGCGAACTTGGCTTCTCTTCTCTCACATCTTCGTAGCATCAAGTGTCAAGAGTGATAGCAATAGATTCACGTGATCCATTTAATAATTGAGAATCCCCCTTTCTTCTTCACTTCTACCTATACAGTAATCCTTTCTTCGAATGTGATACTGTGTAAGGCTTTCTTTAGCTTCTTATTGTTCTGTACGTTTTTGATCTTGTTTACCTTTTTTCATCTCTTTATTTACACCCAAATTAATGCAACGTTTACTCATTATTTATAGCTCAATTATTGATATTTTTGTTTTTTTATTAAACTGGAAGTCAATCCAGGGAGAAGAATTCAATAAGACAAAGTGTCTTTCATTCTAATCCCTTTTTCCTTATGTTTCTGTTATTTTATACTGTAAATTGTATGCATTGTTATATATTTGGGAAAAATAAATATGTTTAAACTAAGAGTGATTAATATAATTTGGAAACACCAACACCTTTTACAAATTCGCCCTTAACTAAGTATGTATAAAAAGTATGACAATGAACATTTTTGTTTCTCATGTATAAAAACCATACATTGTTTGGTACAATATGCGTTAGAAAAAGGGTTTCTTGATAATTATATCGTATGTTGAAAAGGGTTATACTATTTTCAGTCTGTCCGTCTCTTCGTTGACGGATTCTTGTGGACGCAACTTCTCCTACAGTGTTTGTATGATTTCCTTAATATTTTCACATATATGAACAACCGCAAATGTAGATGTTCATGAAGGGAATAACTTGCGGCCAAAAGTAGAACTCTTTGCCGGCGGTGCTATTTTGGCGGTTACAAAGCTATTGGCGATTAAAAGATGTCTGTCAAAACCGCCATAATGTTCCATTTCTGAATAGCTTATTGCAACAAATATAACCACTACTCTATAGGACCATCAGCTTTATAATCATTTTAGTGTATTATTTATGGTAGAATTTAGTCCTGACACACCTTTAATAATCGACCGGGATGGATGTTTGTTTACGCGGTTGTGACAGAGATCTTTGAATCACCTATATATAGTGCGTTCATGATAAGGATATATTTACAAACATTGATTGGATTAGTCAACTGTTGCTAAATTGGTAACTTAAATAAACAAAGCCAGTCAATTGTGTTCTGCAATTGCACTGATAAATCGTGCACGCCTGCTCTTTCTACTTATTTGGCCTATTCCAAATTTACCCGCTTTTCTCGATATCCTGTGCGCCCTATTGTGTAATGTGATTTTAGTAAGGTTTACGTTCGATCTAGCCACTCATCTTGTCATTAGAATATACCATGTGTCAAAACAACCGATTTTAGACGATTTTTTCACTGGGGTTCGAACCAACGTCTTGATAAAGAAATATATACAGAAATAAATAAATTAAATTAAAGTAAAAAATAAATTAAACCATTTTGTAAATAGATCTACGTACAGAAATGAATAAATAAATAAAAAATAAAATAAACTCACCATCCTCATGAAAGCCATTTTCGTAGCCCTCCTGAACAACAAATACGCACTTAAGCTTAACCAATAAATTGTAATAATTTTACCAAAAGTACTGATGTGCATCTAACCGTTAAGGGATACGAGTGATTGCGTTGTTGGTGGGGTGACAAAATGCTGTAACTTAGTTTTGTTTACTCCTTTAATTGGGAGAACCGAACATATATATATTTTCTTTAGTTTGAAATATTTGATTTCTGTACTCGACTATTTCTGTTAAGTGTCACATTTCGTGTCGATTTTAGCTCACCTGAGCACAAAGTGCTCAATGTGAGTTATTGTGATCACTCACCGTCCGTCCGTCTGTACGTCCGTCCGTCCGTCCGTCCGTCCACAATTTCAAACGACATTTCCTCTGAAACCATTTGGCCAATTTTGATGAAATTTTGCCAGGATGTACGTGGCATTGGGGGATTTAGTAATTGTTCAAATTATGGCCCTGGGGTCAAAATTGGCCCCGCCCCTGGGGTCACCGTTTTACATAGACTTATATAGGGAAAACATATAAAAATCTTCTTCTCTAAAACTACAATGCCTAGAGCTTTGATATTTGGTATGTAGCATCATCTAGTGGTCCTCTACCAAGATTGTTCAAATTATGCCCCTGGGGTCAAAATTGGCCCTGCCCCGGGGGTCACCGTTTTACAAAGACTTATATAGGGAAAACAGATAAAAATCTTCTTCTCTTAAACTACAATGCCTAGAGCTTTGAAATTTGGTATGTAGCATCATCTAGTGGTCCCCTACCAAGATTGTTCAAATTATGGCCCTGGGGTCAAAATTGGCCCCGCCCCGGGGGTCACCGTTTTACATTGCCTTATATAGGGAAAACATATAAAAATCTTCTTCTCTAAAACTACAATGCCTACAGCTTTGATATTTGGTTTGTAGCATCATCTAGTGGTCCCCTACCAAGATTGTTCAAATTATGCCCCTGGGGTCAAAATTGGCCCCGCCCCGGGGTCACCGTTTTACATAGACTTATATAGGGAAAACATATAAAAATCTTCTTCTCTAAAACTACTATGCCTAGAGGGTTGATATTTGGTATGTAGCATCATCTAGTGGTCCCCTACCAAGATTGTTCATATTATGCCCCTGGGGTCAAAATTGGCCCCGCCCCGGGGGTCACCGTTTTACATAGACTTATATAGGGAAGACATATAAAAAGATCTTCTTCTCTAAAACTACAATGCCTACAGCTTTGATATATGGTATGTAGCATCATCTAGTGGTCCCCTACCAAAATTGTTCAAATTATGCCCCTGAGGTCAAAATTGACCCTGCCCGGGGGTCACCAGATTCTATATTTACGCTCTACCGTTGTTAGTCTAAATTGTGCAGGGCTTCATTTATAATCAGGTGAGCGATATAGGGCCATCATGGCCCTCTTGTTTTTATTTTGCAACATGTTGCATTTTCTGCGGTTTTATTTGGTTAAACATATAAACAGTACTGTTGGTAGGTTTTGGCGGTACCGTAAATTATGTTTTAAATGAATCATGCAACAATAATACATTGGTTGTTGCTGAACCCAATAACTCAATGATTTGAATCAACCAACCGTATAGGGATACAATTTTTTGCGTTATGAATAAAATGTATGAAGCAATCGGACAGGGAAGGCATCACCCAACTTAACCAGCCGAGCACAGAAATCAAAAAGACTACAACACAACTACAGTGAGCAATGCCCACACAAAGAAGCCCCCAAAAGGATTTAAAGTCCAGATTCAGAGTAGGGTATGCAAGTACTGTGACTCGGCCTTGTTTACCTGTTTTCGGTAGAATAGAAAATTGAAATTTAAGTCCAAATTTGAGTTAACACATTTTGACTCCCCCTCCGACATGCCCGTTGTACGTATGTATACTTTACGAATCTAAAATGCGACAGTGGGATTATGTGGTTTTATTCATGGAAAACAAAGTTATTTCTTATGTTGTGATATGCGACATCGTAAAGGTAATTAAATGTCGACATATTGGTAGATATACCTCGATTATAAAGCTCTCATCAGTATTTAATACAATTTTGCATAATAACGACTTCGCTCCAGATGATATTGACTTCGGATTAATGGGAAGCAGTCCCTTCCCTTTATTGTGGTACTGAGGTATTTTAATCATGCTATAAGCTATTTACTTTACATTTTTACCATTGAACTCTTGCTAACATGATAAATTTCGTCTTTCTCACAGATATATTCGGCACCAAGACAGGTTTTTCATATTGAGCGTTGATCCAATTTTCTCTTTCAAGTGTGTAACTTTCAATTTATGAGCTAATGTCCTGTTTAAGCAATAATTCCATTATTACTTATCTATCCGATTTCAGATATCTGGGCATCAACTGTCAGCTTTAATTTGACCTTCAAGGCTCTGTATGATGATTAAACATCATATTTTTATATTTCTGGTAAAAATCTTCTTATCCAAGTGTCGCGTTTTTAAATCCGTAAACCATAATTATATAGAGGATCTATCACGAGTTGTCAATTGATATAAATTTATATTAAACGAGTTTTTGGAAATTTTATTAAGCGAGCCTTTGGCGAGCTTAATATTATTTCCTAAACGAGTTTAATATAATCAATTGACAACAAGTGATAGATTCTTTATATTATATGACACTAAAAACGCAAAATACGCATCAAATTATTGAAAAAAACACGCCCGTGTAGTATAAAAAAGTACGTATAAGATTATACGTACTCACTATACTAACCCGGATACAAGGAAATTCATGTGATATATAATAAATATATATTGATGAATATGGGTAATTATATCGGCTAGCTAGTTACCTTTCAATAGTAGGACGTAACGAAGCGTAACTAGTGAACTAGTGACATTTGTGTGTTCATTGCAAACAAATTAGCCTGATACTCGAATCAACAATTCGCTTGCTTAGAATGAGAAGGGCGTGAGTACTCGTGACTGAAACATGTTTCTCGGTTAGTGCATTTGCTTCTTATCTGGCGATCCGGGTTCAAATCTGGGTGAAATAAAGCAAATAAAGGCTATGCTCAGTATTTTGATACATATTTAAAACCAGCATTACGGGACACTTCTTATGAAAATCGGAACTTGTCATGATGACCATAATGTAGTTGCAAAAGCTTGTTTTACCATAAGAAAAGAGTGATTTTCATACAGTTGTTTTCTTGTTTTCTCAAACCATCGATTTTGTACTTACAACCTTCTCATTCTAAGTCAGCGATATATTTACCTTTCCAAAGCACAACCTCTGTACAACAACCAAATATTGTGTTGCTCTAGAGAGGTGTCGTGGTATAAACTATCATTTAAAGCGATTAAAGCATTTGATTAAATTTCCTAAAAGGAAGTTCAGTTTTGAAGTTTTGAAGTCTTAATAAGATTTTAATCGTCGACTTTAAAGTTTTTTTCTTGATATCTGTATTCTGATTTCGCAATAAAAGTCGTCATGAAGTTGAAACTGACTTATATAATTCAATACAGCTGAAGCGCATCGATGTAAATTAACGAAAGCATGAGTGCGTGAAATGTTACATTTTATTAACCTGCGGCCTTGAGTCGCAGGTTATATTTGTATGCAACAAGAAAAATTTCCATGTAGGGGCACGTGACCTGTTCTGGATGGTTTACCATTTCAAAAAAAATATCCAAAAAAATCAGCATTTTTAAGAATGTCGTGAACCAGACTAAGGAGGGGCCCGTGACCTGTTCTGGATGGTTTACCATTTCAAAAAAAAATCCAAAAAAATAAGCATTTTTTAAGAATGTCGTAAACCAGACTAACACCATCATTATGTTTTTATTTTTTCTATATATTTCTATTTGTATATTTCAAAATAAAGTAATGCACGTTAATAACCATAATTATTTCTTTTACCCCTTTAAGAAATAAAAATAAGAAAAAAATGTGTGTTCGATATGTGTTTTGACGTGCACCTGTAGTCTGGATTACCTCCCCTAGATCACTACGTTAACTAGGTCAGCATGAAACACCCAAATATACATAAATCTTACGCAAATAGTAACGGTTTTTCCCAAATACTTATATTTGACTAACAATATGGGGTTGATTAACTATATTACGCATTTTAATGACCAGTAATGACTAAATAAACGTAAACTAGCAAGTTTTTCGGCAAGACTCGGCCCAGTATCATTTCGAACCGGCGTTGCCATAATGTTTGCACGTCGTGAGAATCGCTTTATTTTACTTTCTGACGCACTGCGTGCACGGATACCAAAATGTACAATAGTATGAACGTTTTTTACGCAAAAACTTGTATTTAATAAACTGTTTGTCGTAAATAAACTATATTACGCATTTGAATTACTAATAATGAAAATAGCACCATTTTTCGGTAAATTATATTAAATAAATATACCCAAACATACATAAGCCCACTAAATCAGAGAGGTTTGTAAAATTCCGCATTTTTCCGCGGGGACTTGAACTTTTAGTTGTTTCTTTGATGTACGTGAAGGCATTGCTCATTGTTCATGTGTTGTGATGTTACTGATTCGAGTCTTTGCTCAGATGGTAAAATGTGCTGCCTCCCCTGTCCGATTTCCTCATACCTTTTTATCAAGCCTTATTAACACCTTAAAAAGTTCTAGTTTCTGAAATTATAAAAAAAGTCTCTCACAATACTGGTCTGTAAAACAATTGGCCGCAGGAACTATTTAACTTGTCTCTTATCTAGTACGCGTATCCTGTTTGAAGCGACATAATAACCCGAATTATTATTATTTCTTTCAATTAGGGGTCTTCTTACAAGAATTGTCACTATCCTTTTGGAGTAAGTTTCTTGCGGCCGAGGTATGTGACGCTGCTCGAGAGACACCCATTTTGTCTTCGGGTAACTCCGGGTGGGTTTCCTTGTGTTATCTTTAATTTGTACCTGTGTTTATATATATGCATTCTTGTGTATATTTGTGTATCTACTGTATGTACCTTGTTTTTCGATACGATTAATTTTACTGCAAACAACCTATACACGCCGAGTGATGAAGGACTGCGCCCGGCAGTGCTAGATACGTACAATCTACGCCCAATGACGATATGGTAAATTTGTAAATTAGTAACTAGGCCAGTTATCCTGAACTATATAGTATGATTATTAACATTAGATAACATACATGTACTCCATGATCCAACTTCGTACTCCAGTTATAGAGCATGTTGTTAGTTACAAAGAACAGCTGTAACTTCTTTATTTACATATCGTATTGGGGTTAATTTTCTTAGTTAGAAAATTTGCTATAAGTTGGTGTTGGTTTTGATGCAACATTCTAATAAATCTGAGGTTTTTTTCAAGTTTGAGCACGGTGTATGTAGTTTGAGTATGGGATTTAAAATATGTTTATAATCACCGGGACTGGTTAAGTTAATCAACCGCATTATGTAACTGAAAGATTGTTGCAAAACGATGTGCTTGAATAAACAACAACAACATGATTTATGCCCAATAACTTGAGGTCCATATGGAAGATTGCATTGTTGTAAATACGAGGGGTAATCAATATATTCGAGGACTTCCTTTAATTTTTGAAATATTTGAACTAGAGTAACGAAGTTACAGGCTGATGTACATCGATCAATTATCTCGCGTTTCTTCTAAATTACTTTATGCTAACGTTGCTATTTACTTCATGACGTCTCTTTTTGTAACTTTTTGTACTTGCAATTGAAAATATTTACAAACCAGGAGATATTAACAGAAATATGTGGGCCTTACACATGAAATGAATAATAGGTAAAAACAACTGCAACATTTTGTTAACTTCTATTGCTTTATTAAAATGCATTTGCATCTAAACGAATAAAAGCTACATATTACAAGAAATATTATCATAAAAAAAACATCAAGAAAAAAATGAAAACATTCACACTCATGTTTCAAGTTCAATGTTAACAATCAACAGTAATTGAATGTTCAGAAATACGCTTTTATCATGTATTTTCCCAAAGAAGTTTACAGCTTCTACTGATGATTCAATAAGTAATACTAATGAGGAAAGTATCCCATTCCAAAATAATAGCGGGGACGACAGTTGACTCAGTTACACTCAGTTAAACCAAGATAAATATAGTTTAACTGGCGGACGAGCTAATGTTTATAACTGTTCTCATTTAACGAAGTGTACTTGTCGAATGAGCTCGTATTTATAAAAATGTGTATGCTGAATTCCAATGAACCGGAAAAATCAGCAGTGTGCCACTTTCCTAGCATACTCTTTTCGCTTATTACAACGATAATCGTGCTAGATCTACTTATTTTTCTTTGAGTCTGTGAAATTCTATCTGATTTCAGACAGTAACAACGCAGGATATTATCTACTTTTATAACATGCGAAAATTTTCATTAATTTACGCAAGGTTTCGAACAGACAACGTCATGGAATTCAGGTATTCTGACACGAAGAAACTGAAGGAAAGTACGATGACGTCACTTTAGCGGGTGTGACGTAGGTTACGTATGTGTTGTGAATCATTTTCTGTAATTAGCCTTCGTGCAAGGTTCAATTGCGGTTTACATATCAGAATATAGTTACAGAAAATTACCGCACACAAGTTTTACTATTTAGTAATAACATAAAATTTAGTTCTTTAACACAATAGCTGTTACTAGTTTGTATTCTATTCTTCTTTATAAATTTAAGAAATAATGAATATGTCGCTGTAATTTGTTGCTTAATAGGATAAAGGAACGAGTTTTGATGCGAAGTAATTTTCATATGCAACACAGCACAGCTATATATATTCATCATTGCGAATGTTACATCGCCAGTACTCTGCAATTTAGACCACAACAAGATAGGTTGACGCCGAACTACATTATTTCATATCAAAGTTACGCTACTTGTCGTAGAATCTAGTTGATCTATCTATATGACGTCAAACGTACGTCATTAATCTGTGTTTAATCGGTTATTCTAACGCTGTATGTACTAGTATTTTACTCCATGTAAACGCACGAGTATAGGAATGTTACGATACTTAAATCCCTCGATGTTGATAGTAATTTGTAACACACAATAATTCAAAATGGGCGAATAAGTCCAGAATACATTAAACGACAACATTTACACGTTCTATGTATTAATACATAATTAGACAACAAGCAAATAGTAGAAAAAATGGAACTTGGAATGAAAATTCGCGACGGAATAAATTGTTTATACTAGACACCAGTCACTGATCAGCTCATTTCCAAATCGGTACACGTGGTCCCTTTATTGAGGTACTGACTTAATTATACATGGAATATGACCCCAACGTAAGCATCAGTCAGTTGCATCCACGCCCCCGTCCGTCCCCGGGAATTGGCCGGGGTAGCCGATGAAACGGCCGTGTGTTATCTTCCAGCTTCCTCCGTACTGCGGGGGGGGTGTTTGGGATTATTTCTCCGAGCCAATACCACGGGGACAATATTTAGTTGTCAGGGGCCGGAGATTTTACCATCAGCTGTCCCCTTGGAGGGCGGTTGAATGGCGGTGGTTTTGACAACCAAATCTATATTTTAAAAAAAACGCCATTCCCCGTGGTTGCAACTGACTTGTGTAATACAAATACTTATGTTAGGAACAAAACAGAATGCATCCATATAATTTACTAGCAATAAACAAGATAGTATATGGATTCCGTGGGGTACACCATAGCTAGGATGTTAATATGTTCATGGCACATTTTGCTACCATGTCGCACATGACGTAACCATGAAGTCATCTTTCAGGCATGATTTCTTTTATCGTGTTAAATGACATCATTTGTCGGATTCGATGACGCCATTTGTCGGATATGATGTCGTCATTTGTCGGATGTGATGAATTGTTAGTAATTAGGTATTTATTCTATAATTCCAAATGTTGGTAGATCTGTCTACACGAGGTAAAACATATCGCCATCATGTCGCACATGACGTAACAATGACGTCATATGTTGTGTACCTGCACGAGGAAACGAACTGTTCAGCACTGACGTCATCTAATTATAAAATGTTATTTGAGTTTTCCGAATAAGAAGTTCCCTTTAGACTGCTCATCGTTAGAAGTTAGATATTCTTTCCATAATGTTTCGAACATTTCTCTCGTGATCTTTTGTCCCTGAAAATAATACAAATACGTAGCATAGAATTTACATTATTTCATTCATAAATGTAACATGTAAACTATATAAATTAATGGCAGAATGCTCTGTAATACTTACACCTGAAATGCTCTGGAACTTCACTTAAACTAAATACTCACACAGGAAATGTTCTAGAACGCCGCGAGAATTCAAAACATAAAACTTGAAATATCATAGAACGCCATATGAACAAGATACTTACATGTACACATGTAATGTACTGGAAAGCAGTTGTAATTTAATACTTAAACTTGAAATCCCAATAACTCCATTGGAACTAACAGTAATGCCTGCAATATGCTAGACACCACTGAAATTAAGCACTTAAACTTGAAATGCGCTATCTAGGACGCCACGGGAACTAAATTATCTAACTGTAAATGCGCTTCGACGCTAATGGCATTAAATACTTACACCTGAAAAACGCTGGAACTATATCGATGGCTTAGAACCAGAAGGTCGTAACTCCTACTTACGACCTTATAAGAATCGTACATATTTGAAATCTGCTTCACATGACGCTTCTTATGGGCCTATTTTCATGAAAATATCAAATTGCCATGTTGACCAAAATGACGTTTTAAAAACGTATTTTCCCAAAGGTAAAGAGTAAATTACAGACAGTTTTCTCTTGTTTTCTCAATTTATCGATTTTGTAGATACGACCTTCTGGTTCTAAGCCAGCGAAATACCTACCCCTGAAATGCGCTGGAACGCCTCTTTGCAATCATTTTCGGAAATTTTAAACTGGGAGAAGAAAGTAGTGTACTCTTCACAGTCAATATGGTCATCACCTAAGATAGACAGAAAAAGTACAAAAATATAATATATAATATAATATTTATATGAGCCGTTCTCCCGGAAATCCGGGCTTAGTGATATATGCTAGTAATTATATAATACGACTTATGAAAGGCACATGAGAAAAAAATCATGCTCTTTGATTGAATTTTAGGTAGATCTACTTGGATACTGTAGTAATCATTATTTTCTTTCTTTTTCACTAAGCCCGGTTTTCCTGGAGAGCGGCTCATATCTAGTTTAACCATAGTAATCACTTGGCCTTGCCAAATGCCGGCGATGTATTTTAGTTTTACCGAGTGAGCATTTCAAGTAGAAATAACAACTGAAATTGAGAGTTTTCTAAGACCAGAGGCACAATTGGGGATAAATCTGAAGTTCCAGCTCTGAACTTTTTAATGTCATACATTCAGAATACCATTTCTGTGATACTAATTTTGAGTACAACCTTACATAAAAAATGCACATTATAAAGATGCATGTCGATATTTGAGATAAGATTTTGCTTAGAATGAGATGCTTCCGAAAATCAGTGCCAGATAGATAGGAGCCGGGTGGCTATAGATATCGCCGGACATCTGGCTGCGGTCAGAGGAATATAAAGTTTCATTTCGAATCATGCGTTTGGCACAATTCATCACACGGAGTCAGCATGATACTTAGACACCTGACACCCGTCGGAACGAGCACAACTTTCAGTCCGGGATATTTCTGACTTGGTGTTATCCGATTTCATTTGAAGGAATCAGCTTTGGTGCTTAGTACGGACGTTTCGACCCATTGGTGTCGTGTTGCCTTATTTCAGCCTTAGAGTTATACCGTGTTTCATTTTTATCATAGCCATTGTAATTTTTTTACAAACCTTCGACGGAGATAAGAAGATTGAAAGCGTATTATCCGTGACTGTTCGTTTATGAACACCATTGGTGTAAAACTATTTATTTTCGTGATGTAAAAACTTTACATTGTATAAATCACATAAATTGAGGCTATTACATGCTACAAGGAATGTATACCTGTATACTGTTTTAGGTAATAAAACATGTGTAATGGCAATAATGCTCTATCAAGCATTAATTTTAAGCCATATTATGCAACGAACCGTAAACAGTCAATGTAGAAAGTTTCAAATGGAAGGAAATTAGGAACATATAAATATTATATTCTTTTTATCGCTTGGTTACATTTTCGACAGAAACTTCAATCACGCTACCTTTTGTAACTGCTAATAAACTAGTAAAGACAGTTTTGTGTTAATAATAACGCCCTGAATTCACATAGCCATAACTTCAGAAAGATTCGATTTTTAAATAACATGACATACGAATAGAGGAATTTGAATTAAACATAAAATACTAGACTGGGTATAGTTTTTTATTGTTTCCATATGTTACCTGCCCTGTTGCAACCATAGCTTGGCTATATTGACGTGAGCCTGACCTTTATGCAAGAACATATTACAAGGTTCTTGCTTTGAATATATCAATTTCCGCAAGCAAATCGTGCGATATCGGTATTTCAGATTTGTGTTTGTATTACATCTCGGGCGTCTTCTTCACGCTATTCCCCGATTATGAAAACATACACTCGGTGTTGTATCGTAGGTAATATATCGACTGTTAAATTATGCTAATCAAAAGGTCAGGATCGTGTCAAAGTATTCGGGTTTTTTCTCATTTTCATCGCATGCAAATAAATTTCAGCTAATTTAATTGATATCAGTTTAAAACGGTACTGTATAGAATTTTGGATTCAATTATACTAAATAATTACAAAATCCCGATGTTTCACAAGTTATATTTAATATCAGTGTGCTTATTAATGCGATATACAGGCATCGATACCAAAATTTAGTGAATATTCAACAATTATTTTTTTACAATACGCCTAAACGCGAGGCTGTCCCTTCAAGATTATTTTCCAATTACAATTTGAACGTCCCTCGTATACTTGTAACACTAACCTGATTTATCGTTGACATCGAACATAAGTTTCATATAACTTTCTTGCCATGCCGGAAACTTGCCATTTTCTAGATCTGCTAGACAGTCTCCCCACATCTTTAGCCATTCTTTGTTTGTGATTCGTGCATCCTGTAAAATGACGTCATATTTGTAAAACGGTTAAACGACGTCACATTTATTAAACGATAAAATGACGTCATATTTATGACATGTTCAAATGACGTCACATTTACTTACCGGTAAAATGATGTAACCTTTATGATACGGTATAATGACGTCACATTTATGATGCGGTAAAATGAAGTCACATTTATGAAACGGTAAAATAACGTCACATTTATATAGAGGATATTTGTATTTTTCCGTGTATGATCGGCTGATAATTTACCGAGTAACCAGGTGATGTAATATTTTAACGAGCTTCGTAGCTACGAGTGAAAATATAAGTCAGCGGCTCACGAGGTGAATTATCAAACGATCATACACAGTAAAATACTAATATTCTATTTATTTCATGCTTCGAATAGCTTAAATGATTGAAATATTCCACTATATACCTGAAATTTTTTGCGCGACGTCGTTTTACCGCCATGCACGCGTCGAGTTGCAATCTACTAATAGTTCTTCTGCAATGGCTTCAATTTCGTCCATTTATTTTACATTTATGTACATATAATGTTCTGTTATTTGTTAAAGATTAAAAGAGCAAGTGAAAATGCTTATTATTTTATTTTTGGCGGCGGGGAAATTTGTTTAAAAAAAATAGTCCGTTTGCGTGAAATTATGAACTGTGAAATTATCGGGGAATAATCCACCGTTATTCCGCCGTAAACCACCGATAAGCATGAAATAAAATACGGTAAAATAATGTCACCTTTATGATAATGTATGTATACCCCGATGAACTTCAGACCGAGTAATGATTGAACAACAGAGGTAGAATATTAATGACTGTTGAGTTAGGTTTCTTTCAAGTCTTAATTGCATGTGCGTGATCACAAAGGTTGAACTTGTCTGTAAAGTAAGAACCCTATCCGAGCTCTTTAACCGAGGTTTGGCCCTTTATTTTGCAATAATGTTCATTTAAATAGTACGAACGCTAGAAAGCAAGAAAGCTAGATAACTCTTACACGATTATTACATACGGCAAGTTAGAATACATTCTCTTGATTCGATAACATATTGATATTGTCTCCAAGAAGCATGTACAAAACTAAATACATGTACGAAGTGCGGTTTGTACTAATTGTTTCCCATTACTTAAAATACATAAACATATTTACATTATCTTCGTCGGCAATCGCGAGCAAGCCTTTCCAAACTAAATCTAAAGTATTGTCGGCCTCCTTATACTTGTCACTGTCAGTATCCCAATTAAGTGTAACACGAATAGTCTGAAAATAGAAGAAACTAGTAGATTAATCTCATTAAGATCAGATGCAAATGTTTGCTTCATTCCTTTACTCTGTTATAGATCTGACTACATTCCGTAAGAGATAACGTTTAAACGACCCCTCTAGTGTGTGTTGTATTATGGCTATCGTATATCATATATCGATGGCTTAAAATGAGAAGGTCGTAACTACTACTTACGACCTTATAAGATCATACATATTTGAAATCTGCCTCAAAAAGTGCTTCTTATCAGCCTATTTTCATGAAAATCGGAAATTGTCATGTTGACCAAAATGAAGTTTTAAAAGCTTGTTTTTCCACAAAGGGAAAGAGTAAATTACAGATACTTTTCTCTTGTTTTCTCAATATATCGATTTTGTAGTTAAGACCTTCTAATTCTAAGCCATCGATATATGTACGAGGGGGTATCAAAAAGTTCGTGGACTGACCCGTTCATTTTAATATGCGAAATGCGATTGAATTATTTATTCTATCATCTTAAACTACATTCAATTCTATACAGAGAAACAAATAAAAAATTGATTAAATGATAATATCAATAAAATATTTTAACGATTTAAAAGATGGCCAACAGCCACCCGGCGCATTTTTATGACGTTACGACGTCATGAAACGTCAAAACGTTTGCCACTTTTTGACCGTCTAAAGAAACCAAAACTCACAAATCTGGATTGAACTGTTATATTGCCTACCAGAATACTTAGATTTTACTAAATAGCCTTTTATTCATAAAAAAATTCGGTCAGTTAATGAAAGATTTGACAAATTCATTGATACCAGGGGCGATAATCACACAGTACATGAAGTCTTCCCTACCGATATTATCATCATTCAACTCTCATCGCTACATCTTTTATACCATTTAAACATATTAATTTTCGCAAGACAACCTTACTTTTATATACTTGGGTACTGTGCTCTAATCTGAGATCAGTGTTGGTGTATAATTGAGTAAAATGGCAAAATGCAACGGAAGATCGATATTCTGAGTGTAACGTCATGTCGAAAAGTCATGAAATGCGTCGATAATCAGGCTACACAAAACGTCATGTTTATAACGTCACATCAGTATCCGTGACGACAGCGTTATAATATATACACCAGGATAATGCTACATTCTTAATGTTCATGTCGATGATTTTATATTTCAAATTGGATGACGATTCACAGAATTATATGTTTATGTGGGAGGTCAAGTGAAAGCTATTTTTAAAGTGCGCCGCGGGGCATAATTCAAGTTAACATAGTAACCACCACATACTCGGAAAAATGTTATATGAGCTGGAAATTTGCAAATCAATTCAAAATACGTTGTTTTAACGAATGTGTGATTTTTACTGAATTCGGTCAAAAACTAAACAAATAACAGGCACAGTCCACGAACTTTTTGATACCCCCTCGTATACGCGAAAGTCTCGTTTAGCGCTTTCTATGCATAAACAAAGCTCGCACTGTAAACTAGGTTGTTCAGCAGAGATACTCTGCACGTTCAGATTTGTGGAAGAAGCTATCTTGTTGGATAATGTAGAGTTCACATCGAAATTATCCATACGTGTCGTCACCAGTTCCTTTATCAGTGTAAAGTAGTGGAGCGTTCATTGAAACTAGATAAACTAAATATAGACTGAAATACACTTGGAGACTTTTCTACGCAACACCTCTTCAAATCGATATAGCTCCATTATTGGTTAATGGATTTTGTTGAAATTTGGACAAAGAATAATTAAATACCTATCTAATACTTCCTGTAAATTTAATAGAAATTAATCTACAACAAAATATGAAACGTAACAAATTAGAACCATCACTGCAAAAGTCAAATTCGCAAAATCGTACAACGTAAAATATTAACAATGTGAAAAGTCACTGAGTATCACACATTCGAGTGTCAAATACCTCATTGAAACCACATAGTTTAGAATGAAACGTTGAGGGATTTTTCGCCACTCTTGCACAAGGGCCTTTTCCAATTCATGCAGCATTAGGGGGGCTGTGAATGAAACATGTCTGCCAAATACATGTGCTACCTTGAAAAACCAACACACGATGCTCAACTTTCTAAATTAAACATACATACTTTCTTAATTAGTTACGTGTATATCTAGTACAGTTATGGTGCATATAATGATATGGAATTTAACTTTATGTTTTATAAAGTATTAATAAAATGCATAAATGTACACGTCTTAATAACTGACCGGTTAGGTCTGCAACATGCCAATTGCGCGGTTGCGCTGGTGAATATTCGTACGAGTAATGTTGTTTTTTAATTAATTTTATGTCTTCTTGGTGTAAGATCCCATCTAGAATTATGAAATAAAAATAATATTTGAATCATATCTCATTTCTTGATTTCCTCGTGCAAAAAATGAAACCATACCTACACCACGTGCTCAAGCGTCCTATTGTTACGGATGAATGATTTTATCATTAGTTTGCTCAGAATGTAGTCAAATGACCACATGTGCAATTTTAAATCAATATCTTTACTCATAACTGAGGTATTCGAGTTGCAAAAGTGTTGCGTTATAAAAAAGTCTCCAAGTGTAAGTTTTTGAGCCATGATTGCACCTTTAGCAGTAGGCGTTATATCTCTGGCTTAGAATGAGAAGGTCGTAACTGCTATTTATAAGACTGATATATATTTGAAGCGCTTCTTGTGAGCCTATTGTCATGAAAATAGGAACTTGTCATGATGACCAAACTAAAGTTGAAAAAGTTTGAATAATTATTGTCACACAGTTTTGGCTTGTTTTCTCAAAACATCGAATTTGTATTTACGATTTTTTCATTCTAAGTCAGCGATATGTTACACTATGTTCACTGAAGTCTTTTTAAATGTTGTTAAATGAAATCTATTTAAATGAAACAATAATTACTTTACCCGTAATAATTCGTCAAAATCGTTTCTGTCAATGTAACCATCACCATCCATGTCTGGAAATAAAAATATATAAATGAGGATTTTCTCGCTATAAAAAAGCTACCGATTTACTAGGGCTGTTTTCAGCGGATCAGACGCTCATCCACCCTTTTTAAATTTATCTTCCCCTGGTCATTGGACTTGCTGATGAAACCTACATTCGGGTCTCTGTGGAAAGTATTTCTCTCTGTGGGTGTGGCAGCCTTCATCGATCTGCGGCGCCCTGGAATAGACACTGTCCTCACAGGTACCAATGTACACCTTGGTGAAGTGGAATATGTTGGTTATATTCTTGCTCAGAGAAATATACCAGTGGTCTAGACGAGGTTTGAACCCGGGACCTCTCGATCCCGTAGCACGCGCCCTACCTCTAGACCACCGCTCATATAAAGTTTGATTTTGTAATCACTGAAAGCAAGTTACATCACAAATGACTACGAGATGGGTGATTTTCACAAAATCAAGAAAACCCATTTACATTGTTTAGAAGCATCATGTTAAATACATAGAAAAAATGGGTTATTTTTCGTTTCTTCTGAATTATGTGAAACTCAATATCAACAAAGACAATGTAACCCCCACAAATGTTTTATAGTTTACAGTATTTCGGTGTACGTACCATAGAGCATGTCAAAAACACGCAGAATTTTCTTCTCTTGAAACGGAGTCAAAGAAGTCATCGCTACAATCTGAAAATAGAAAAATGACAATAACAGTAAAATGTCGATGGATAGTTTGTATTTTCTTGACCGAGGTAGATCTAATGTCTGTGTCATTAAATAGCAATGCCCACGAATCAAGTCTGGCCGACGATCGAATCCTAGACCAAAGACATCTGATATACTTTTACGTTGGTTTTGAATGAAATATTTGGGTTGTGTGTAGATAGTTGCCTGGTGTTGTTACTAGTTTCTGTGCTCGGCTGGTTACGTTGAGTGCTGCCTTCCCCTATCCGATTTTCCCATATCAACTTTTGCCATAGGTCATATGACATGCGTCATTCATCGGGCGGACTTTAACCGGTCATTGGATGGTTACCAACAAAACTTTTTGTCCCCACGACGAGACTTAATGTCCTCCAACATTACCCCGATGAATAGCCGACGTTCGTCCAGCCTCTTGTCACATACATGTAAACACACATTCAAGTCTCGACACCCCGGGTGAGATTTCCTTATCTTGTAAGCTTTAAGTAAGTGATGGGTTACTGTTATAACACGTTTTGGAGTTATTTATAGACTAAGATGAAGTAATCAACGTATTTCACGATTATATCAACCAACATGCAGTTAATATGTGAAAGTATTTATAAATCAATCATATAACCGAAACGTGTTTTTATGGCATCAAAAGCGGTTATCAATTTTATTGCAGCTTTTTCAATCATAATCATGTTTTCTTTCATTGAAAACCTATGTAAATCCTGATTTAATACACTTCATTGATCCAAATTATCTCTGGTGATTCAATTTTCCATCCAGATTACCGAATAGAAATGCAGAGTTAATAGAAAATGAATTACCGATGTTTTTGTGCCGTTGCCTCATCAGTAGGCACAGGATGTGATAATGACGGAATGAAATTAAAACGGACACCGGTTCATGTGATGATGACGAAATCAAATTAAAACGGACACCGGTTTATGAGGATGACTTCCGGAATAATAATGATACTATGGAATCCAATTTCTACCCAGTAGAACGTTTTGATTGAAACGTGCATATTTGAAGCTTTAGATACGGATCCGGTAGTATGAAAAGTCTGCACGATTTTACTGGTGAACTTTAACCGTGCCCATTCGGTCACTTAGGGTTACAAGCCCATAAATATAGTATTGGCATTAAGATTGAATTGCTACGTGGGTCCCAATCAAGAAATTTGTAATGCATAAAATCAATACAAGCAGTTTTCACAAAGTCTTTCCAAGAGACCTTTTTACTGAGATTATATTGTTCAGTTTGTTACAAGAACCACAATAAAAACCATTTCAAAACCAATAACACAACAACTTTGATCATTTATCGCTACGAATGTTCTCGTGATATTGCGATGTCAGGGACTTATATTCCGGATACAAAATACGCCGCGTTAATTGATTAACTAAGTCCACCTACCGGATGTGCAATCAACGGTACGCGTGCATCAAGAGTATTACATAACGTATTGTTATCACATATTAAACCTTTGATGTAATGATGTTAATACAAATATAAAATGTATGTTTGTGAAAGTTGCATGCTTTCAGCAGGGTATCATGCAATCAGCGCGTTGAGTCAAGGATGAACTATGAAATTAATAAACTTTGTTCCTTATCGGATACACAATAATAAAATCCGAGCACCTCGCAAAATTATACGCCTCGTTTCCCGGATATACGGCGTCGCGCTACTTTCCGGACTACGTTCAAGACAAACAACAACAAAAACCAATTAATAATCGTGGCTTCTGCTCACTGTACATTCTACATTCAATCATTCAGTTGCAAAAAAGATATGAGGAAATTGGACATGGAAGGCATCACTCAACTTAACCAGCCGAGAACAGAAAACAGTAACACCACAACACAACTACACGGAGCAATACCCACAGACAACCTGATGCAATGACGCAAAAAAGCATAATAAAACACATACACGTGTGTCCTTCAATGCAAGTATCATCGGCGTAAATGAAGATAACACCCTAGTTCCACTCCAAGCTACCACTCGGCCATATCTAACCCATATTGCTTGGATGGCAAGAGAGTGGCACATAAAAAGCCGAATTTGCTATATACCATGTACATAGGGTATTTCTATAGCCACTAGTTTTTCAAGTGCCGTTGTAAAAACTACTGTTGATAAAATTACGCGTCGTGAAATCGTTCCTACCACATTTCCTACGTTTTCTGACTATAATTATCAATCTCACCATTGATAGACGGCACAAGATTATACCAGTTTGCTATAAGTATTCCGGCGTACAATGTTATTATGTTCAAGAGACAAATTAATTGAAAAATCAATGTTTGCGCTCGCCATACTAATGTCCCAAGATTCAATAAAACATCGTCTATATGTCATGGAAGAATACATGATCAAACTTATTGGCCAGGGCCGGTATTCACAAAGCATTTTAAGTGAAAACTTAAATATTTTGACTTAAGTTAAAAAAATGATGTGGCCCTATTTTGCAAGAAACTAAGAATAATTAAATTTTTCTTGGTGATTTTTGTAGCGCTTAACATAATGCTTCATAGCAATGTAAAAAATTGATAATCTTGATTTTCTTGTTTAGCTGATACACTTAAGGAAATAGTATGATTTTGGAAAATTCTAAGTTTTCCCTTAAGTTTCTTTGTGAATACCACCCCTGACTTTTCATTTGAACAAGTACAACCATCCTCATACATCGAATGTAGAAATATGCTGGTTGTAAGAGAATGTGTATTACCGACGAACACAGATGCAAATGTGATGCGCGTGCATGTATACAATTTTAACATATGATAATACAAACTTTTGAAACTCCCGTGTCTGGAATGTGTATTACCGACGAACACAGAACATGTGATGCGCGTGCATGTATACAATTTTAACATATGATAATACAAACTTTTGAAACTTCCGTTTATGTATGATAGAAATTGTATACGAGTATACATGAGTGTTTATCTCCATTTTCTACTTATCGGAAGAAAAACATCCGATTCGATAAAAACACACACACACTAGGTTATGAATGTTAATAATAGTGTTATGCGTATCTCCGGCTATCCCTTTTTGAGACAACATGCGCCCAGACATCAAATGTCCCTCCCGCTATATCTAAATACTACACACGACATGTTAGCACCACACACCTAAATGATGCGATATATTGCTTGCTTAGAAAAAGAAGGATGTAAGTAAAATTCGATATTTTGAGAAAACAAGAAAACACTGTCTGAACTTTACACTTTACTTCATTTCGGTCAATATGAAAAGTTTCAATTTTCATCATAATATGCTCATAAGAAATCGTAAGAAGGAGCAACGACCTTCTCATTCTATACCCAGTGATATAATGTTTTTTTATCAGGATCATGATCAATGGCAATATACTAAAGAATACATTAAACATACTATCAGATATTTTAAGTAAAATGAGAATCCATGTACCAAAATGACCAAATTTGAGAAATAACCAAACCAAATGTCCATCACTACCAAGTGAAGGCAACAACACACTTTCCCCGGAAGTGTAAATGCTCCACTCCGCCGGGGAAACAATTAAGCCACCTCTTTCTCATTGACGTTTGTCCTTTAAACAACATTTCACCACATGACCCTAGTCAATTCTGTTAAGTACATGATCATTTTATCACTTAACACTTTGTGGTGTCATCACGTTCACAGGTCGCGTCCATAAGGCATAGGAAAATGTGTGTGGAAATTACATATTCGATGTCCGTATTTAGAATTCCTAATGTATCTAGTCAAGTCTCTCAACAAACGGAAATGGGGATGCAATACAACCTTCCCAGATGTCCTCAATACTAACTCTCCAGGGTTCCTCCATAGCACAGCGACCTCGATCGAGAAATTGAGGAAACTATACCGTTTAGTGTTACCTGTCCTGAGCAACAAGTTCGTGCATTCGAATAGGTACCTAGAGACTGTAAATATATCGCTGGCTTAGGATGAGAAGGTCGTAAGTACAAAATCAGTATTTTAGAAAACAAGAAAAATGTCAGAATATCAATCTTTGCTTATGTAAAACACACTTTTACAAGTTACGAGTTCATGAAAATAGGCTCATAAAAGCGTCTTAAGGTGCAAATTGTAGATATGTATCAGTTTTTAAAAAAATACGAACTTCTCATTCTAAGGCATCGATATGTTGATCAATATCATAAGAAAGTCATTTTGTACTATTCCTATAGGACTTTATAGGCACGAAATGGACGTGATTTCTAAAAAATGGTAGGCGGTTCAAGGAACAGGGCTAGTAATCAACCTGGCTGTTCAATAACAACAATTCCATAAACAAGAGAAATTGATATAGCACCATTGAGCAATGTGGTACATCTTTTTTGGGGAAATTCTACGATACACTGCTGAATTATCCAAATCCAATACAGAAAAAACTAAAATGATGAATACATTGTCTGAAGCACTCAGGAATGTTCGCCATAACCAGGCGTTATTTTAATCTGATTATGGAAATATGTAAACGTCCCAGAATGCACTTGTCTTGAAATGTATTTAAACACGTGGTATTGTAATATAAAACAACGTGTATGACTTATAGTATTTCAAGAATCGGACGTTTACTCGTTCAATGCTCTGGTATTTAAACGTTTTATACCAATGTTCAGTTTCAGATAGTCTATGGAACAATTTGTACGGACATATGTTAGTGTCCGGTGTAGCTTACTAGAACAGCCTTATTCGACATTGTTCCTGCAGTTTCGTCACATCATTTTAGCACCTTTATTGACCGGCTTGAATAAAAAGCAATATTAACACTTCTAACTTTGAAAATTACAAAAAGGTAGAAAAATAAACTGGATTTTTATTTTCAATTTTGAGGTAGCACGTTTAATTTCTGCAAAATCGGTCAATTAATGCATCATTTCTCGCGTGTGCCGTAAAAATTCTAATTTGAGAACATTAAATCCTCGCCTATCATATCGAACGAAATACCAAAACATTCTGTTTTGCATTAATTATCCACTTAAGTGCACAAAAGTCATTCACATGTATGTACCTGATGCAGCTATTGCTGAGAATCTCTAAATCCACTCCATTGCCACAGCATTATATTGTCAAACAGCATTCCTTTGGACTTAAAACCTGGGTTAAGGAACATATGACGACCCTGAAATACCTGGCGATATGTTGTCGAGCAGGCTGTTTGACACTAGGGAACTTAATACGGTGTATCTAGCACTGCGAATTCAATTGTTCGAATATCTACACAATTGCTTATACTTTGCAAATGCCGTTATATTTATAATTTGACGTAGTCCATGTATTTGAAATACACACACATGTAATTATGATGTGAAAGTATTTATAAACCAATCATACAACCGGAACATGTTTTTGGCATCAAAAGCAGCTATCAATCTCATTGCGACTGTTTCAATCATAATCATAATCATGTTTTCTTTCATTGAGACCATGTGTAAAACCTGATTTAATACACTTCGTTGATCCACATTATTACTGGTGATTCAATTTTCCATTCAGATAATCGAATAGAAATGCAGAGTTGATAGAAAATGAATTACCGATGTTTTTGTACCAATGCCTCATCAGTAGGCACATGATGTGTTAATGAGGAAATGAAATTAAAACGGACACCGTTTTATTAGGATAACTTCCTGAATAATAATGATACTGTGGAATCAAATTTATGCCCAGTAGAAACATGAATCCGGTAAATCATTTAATTTCGATGGTACAAAATGTTTGTGCTTTTGGTAGATTTCATTTTATGGTTAAAGGTGAACCTAGAAATCCACGAAATTTAATCCCACATGAAAAACTTTATGTAGAGGACGATCAGAAAATATTAAAGTCTGTAAGCTTTTACTTGTGAACGTTTACTGCACTCATTCGGTCACTTGGTGTCATCGTATATTTGGTATGTCTTCGTGACACTAGGTCACCCTGCTCTTATACAGCGGAACTTGGACTTTGCATTTTTCGTTAGGATCTGTATGGGCATTGGAACGTGTGCCTGTGTTATGTTATGTTGTTAATAATTCTGATCGTAGCTGGTTAAGTTGATGCTACCTTTCCTGTCCGATTTCCTCATGTCTTTTTTACATTTCCAGGGGTGTAAACTATTACAATATTTGAATTTAAAATTGATGATTTCAGCGAAAGCAATGTCACGTGACTTTAGCAACACTAAATTCTACACGTCCAAAACGAATTTTGCTTTGCTTGAAAACAAAGGGTGATCTAGAACAACAATTAAAGACAACACGAGACCCACCATATAACCAAAAACAATGTTATACTGTAATTCAGGTTGCAAAAATCAAGCCCTAATTTATATAGTATTGGAATAAAATTGAACGTCAATGCGGACCCCAGTTAACGAATTTCTAATGCATAAAATCAGTAAACTAGTTTGAAAATGCTTTTTTTCATAGAGACCTACACTCTCAGATTGTTTTATTCAGTTTGTTGCAAGACCCACAATTTTATTAATTTGTTTTAGCAAAACCAATAACACAACAACTTTGATCATTTATTGGCTACGTATTTCCCGGCATGTCTAGCTTGATATAGCGATGTATGTCAGCGACATATTCACCGGATACAAAATACGCCGCGTTAATTGATTATCTAAATCCACCCACCGGATGTGCAATCAACGGTGCGCGTGCATCAAGAGTATTACATAACGTATTGTTATCCCACAGCAAACCTTTGATGTAACGATGTCTATACGTTCGTACAAGTTGCCTTATTTTTTCAGGTTTATGCGATCATGCCAATAGTGGCGGGGTGAATCAATGATGAATAATGATAGTAATGAAAATTGGTTCCATGTCAGATAAACAATAATACGAGCACCTCACAATAGTATATGCTTAGATTCCCGGTTATATGGCGACGTACTACTTTCCGGACTACGTTCAATGCAAACCACAACAACGACATAGCGACATTGTCCTCGATCTTAACAAATAAAACACGTTCTACTCGTTATGATTAGTTCTTCCACCAGGACCTGGCAACGTCTATACTCCGTTGGCGTAGAATGAGAAGGTCGTAACTATTACTACCGACGACCTTAAAATACTGATACACATTTAACATCAGCACAAGGCGCCTCTTATGAGCCTATTTTCTTAAAAAGTGGAACTTTTCAGGTTAACCAAAACGAAGTAGACACCATAAGTACATTATAATTTGTAAAAGGTAATTTTTGACAGTTTTTTCATTGTTTTCTAAAAATATCGATTTTTTATTTACTACGTGCTCATTATAAGCTATTGATATCGTATTACCATACCCAAGTGTTTTCTTGTTCCGTTGTTAAAACTATAGTTGGAAGTGCGCGTCGTAAAATCTTACCTACCACACTTGTTATCTTCTCCGACTTTAATTATCACTCTAGTCATTCATAGACGACACAAGAATATACCAATTTGCTGTAAGTATTCCGGCGTACAATGTTATTATGTCCACGAGACGAATTAATTGAGGAATTAATTGAAAAAACAATGTTTGCGGTCGCTAATGTCCTGAGATTAAATAAAACATCATTGATATGTCATGGAAGAAAGCATGGACACGTTTTGTGCGTGTAAATGTGTGCTCATTCAACACACACTAATACTATATCTGTATGATATGAATTGTATATATTTTAGTTTATTTACGAGAATGATTGTTTAACTCAATTTTACGTTCTACTAAAAGGAGAAAAACATCCAGTTGTATTTTGATATGGATAATTGTGTTGCCCGTATCACTCTCCCACTATGCTTTCCTTGAGATTACTCGACAGTATTTGTCCTCCCGCTACACCCAAATACGACCCATACCATAACCCTACCTAAACTAATGATGCAACCCATCATATAATGTTTTATTGTCACGTTCATAACCAATGACACTATTCGAATTAAACTATGAAACATAATATCAGCTATTATTGGTATAATGAGACTACATATGCCATTATGACCAACTTTGACAAATATCCAAACCAAATGACCAACAAATCAAGTTATGGCATTAGCACATGTTTCCTCGGAAGTATATACCGGACTGTTAATGATCATGTTTGTCCGTCGATGAAACAATTATCCCACCTCGTTCTTACTGATAATTTCTTTCTTCATTACATCTATAAAGTGGGCTTAGTATATTGTGTTAGATAAATGATCATCTTATCACTTAACTCTATATGTCGTCACTTTGACCACTGTTCGCATCCACTAGACACATCTTAATGTGTGCAAATCACATAATCAAAGTCCGTATTAAGTATTCCTAATGTATCCAGTCAAGTAACCAACGGAAAGGGAAATACCATACGGCCACTCAAGGGGTATTCAATAGCATAGCGACCAATTTTGACAAATTGAGGAGACAACCGTTTACTTGAGCAACCCAATGTTGTGCTTTCCAATATATGTCAACACACGTTGCACTGTAAAGATGTGTCAAGGACTACATAAATCAGACCAGACGCTAAAATGTTGGATTTGGATTTTTTTTGCATAATCTTGAAGAGCGTTATAAGAAAAGATTCTAAAACTTTCAGATGATTCTGGTTATTTATCTTTATTTAACAGCATTTACTACTTTACATATACTAAATGCGGACGAAACGATAAAAAGATTGAACGGCTGTACAAACCTATAAATCCCAAAAAGGAAATACACCAGCTATTCTATTCTTTCTTTGTCCATCTTAAACATGTTGGTAAAAAGCACAAGAAAACCATTTTGTACAATTGTGTGTGATTTTATATGCAAGAAATGATCGAGATATTACAAATGGTATGTGGTTCAAAGAACAGGGCTTGTAATAATCGACTTGTCTGTTAAAAATAAACAACAATATCATTAATAATAATAAGAGAAATTCATATAGCGCCATTAATCATGTGTGTACATATCTACGGGGAAATTCTACCATGCACTTTATACCGATCCGATTCCAATATAGAAAAAAAACTTAAATGATGAATAACTTGTCTCAAGCAATCAGGAATGTACGCCATAACCAGTGATTTATTTCATCTTATTTATCAGAAACTTTTATATGAAAATATGTATATGAAACTCCAATGATGCACTTGTTGTGAAATGTATTTAAACACGTGGTATTGTCACATTCTATTGTTCAGTACATGGAAACGTTGGTAGATCACACGTCGACTGTAAACATAGCCTATAAAACACTGTATGAATTATCTTGAGTATATACTAGTTATTCAACGTGTATGATTTATTGCAATTTCCGGAAGTTACCTCGTTCAACGCTCTGGTATATAAACGTTTTATACCAATTTTCAGTTTCAGATCGTCTGTAGAATTTGGCATATGTTATTGTCCGATGTAGCTTACGGGAAAAGCTTATTCGACATTTGTCATACTGGTTCCTCATATGATATTTGCGTATTTTATTGACCGGTTTGAATAAAAAGCAAAATAGCATTTCTAACTTTATCAATAACAAAACGTAGAAAAATGACGTGGATTTTTTAATTTTCAATTTTGAGTTAGCACGTTTAGCTTGTGCAAAATCGGTCAATTAATGCATCATTTCTCGCGTGGGTCGTAAAAATTCAAATTTGAGAACATAAAATCCTCTCCAATCAAATCGAACGAAAAACCAAAACATTCTGTTTTGCATTAATTATCCACTAAAGTGCACAAAAGTCAATTAACATGTACATAATGCGCTCTTTGCTGAATATGTCTGAATCCGTTCCATTACCACAATATTCTATTGTAAAACAACATTGTTTTTTACTTAAAATCTGGATAAAGGAAACCAGAACGAACTTGAACTACCTGGCGAAAATTGGCGATAGGGCTGCTTTGTATTGGTGAACTTAATGCCGTGTTAATGATAATTGATTGTTCGAACACTTACACAATTGCAAAAATACACGGTCCACCCACGTAATTATGATGTGAAAGTATTTATAACTCAACAATTTAACCCGCACATGATTTTGAGCATCAAAAGCGGTTAGCAATCACATACGGCCATTTCAATCATTCTCATAATCATGTTTTCTTTTATTGAAAATATATGTAAAACCTGATTTACTACACTTCGTGGATCCAAATTCTCTCTGGCGATTCAATTTTCCATCCAGATAATCGAATAGAAATGCAGAGTTGATAGAAAATGAATTACCAATGTTTTTGTGTCGTTGCCTCATCAGTAGGCACATGATGTAATAATGACGAAATCAAATTAAAACGGACACCGGTTCATGTGATGATGACGAAATCAAATTAAAACGGACACCGGTTTATGAGGATGACTTCCTGATACTATGGAATCCAATTTCTACCCAGTAGAACGTTTTGTAAGAAACGTGCACATTTGAAGCTTTAGATACCTATCCGTATGAAAAGTCTGCACGATTTTACTGGTGAACTTTAACCGTGCCCATTCGGTCACTTAGGGTCACAAGCCCATAAATATAGTATTGGCATTAAGATTGAATTGCCTCGTGGATCCCAATCAATAAATTTGTAATGCATAAAATCAATACAAGCAGTTTTCAAAAAGTCTTTCCAAGAGACCTTTTTACTGAGATTATATTGTTCAGTTTGTTACAAGAACCACAATAAAAACCATTTCAAAACCAATAACACAACAACTTTGATCATTTATCGCTACGAATGTTCTCGTGATATTGCGATGTCAGGGACCTATATTCCGGATACAAAATACGCTACGTTAATTGATTACCTAAGTCCACCTACCGGATGTGCAATCAACGGTACGCGTGCATCAAGAGTATTACATAACGTATTGTTATCACATATTAAACCTTTGATGTAATGATGTTAATACAAATGTACGTTTGTGAAAGTTGCATGCTTTCAGCAGGGTATCATGCAATCAGCGCGTTGAGTCAAGGATGAACTATGAACTTAATAAACTTTGTTCATTATCGGATACACAATAATAAAATCCGAGCACCTCGCAAAATTATACGCCTCGTTTCCCGGATATACGGCGTCGCGCTACTTTCCGGACTACGTTCAAGACAAACAACAACAAAAACCAATTTATAATCGTCGCTTCTGCTCACTGTACATAGTACGTTCAAGCATTTAGTCGCAAAAAGATATGAGGAAATCGGACATGGAAGGCATCACTCAACTTAACCAGCCGATAACAGAAAACAGTAACACCACAACACAGCTACACGGAGCAATACACACAGACAACCAACCTGGTGCAATGGTTAAAAGAACAAGTCCCCGCCGCAAAAAAGCCGAATGAACAAATTTCACAAAGACATAATTAAACACATACACGTGTGCCCGTCAATGCAAGTATTATTGGCGCAAATGAAGACAATTCCCTAGCTCCACACCAAGCTGCCATTCCGCATATCCAACCAATATTGCTTGGATGGCAAGACAGTGTCACATAGATAGCCGAATTTGCTAAATACCATGTACATAGAGTATTTCCATAGCCATGTGTTTTTCAAGTGTCGTTGTAAAAACTATTGTTGATAAAATTACGCGTCGTGAAATCGTTCCTACCACATTTGCTTTCTTCTCCGACTATAATTATCAATATATACATTGATAGACAGCACAAGATTATACCAGTGTGCTATAAATATTCCGGCGTACAATGTTATTTTGTCCAAGAGACAAATTAATTGAAAAATCAATGTTTGCGGTCGCCATACTAATGTCCCAAGATTCAATAAAACATCGACTTTTCATTTGAACAAGTACACCCATCCTCATTTAACTCCATTTTCTTTTTATCGAAAGAAAAACATCCGATTCGATAAAAACTACGTTATGAATGTTAATGATAGTGTTATGCGTCTCACCGACTATCCCTTTTTGAGACAACATGCGCCCAGACATCAAATGTACCTCCCGCTATATCTAGATACTACACAGGCCATGTTTGCACCATAAACCTAAATGATACAACATATCAATTGTTTAGAATAAGAAAGTCGTAAGTACCCAATCGATATTTTGAGAAAACAAGAAAACACTGTCTGAACTTTACTCGTTTTATGGCTTCATTTCGGTCAATATGCAATATTACGATTTTCATCATAATAGGTTCATAAGAAATGGTATGAAGTAGTTACGACCTTCTCATTCTAAGCCAGCAATATTATGTTTTATTTATCAGAATCATGATCAATGGCAATATACTAAAGAATACATTAAACATACTATCACATATTTTAAGTAAAATGAGAATCCATGTACCAAAATGACCAAATTTGACAAATAACCAAACCAAATGACCATCACTACCAAGTGAAGGCAACAACACACTTTCCCCGGAAGTAAATGCTCCACTCCGCCGAGGAAACAATTAAGCCACCTCTTTCTCACTGACGTTTGTCCTTTATATATACAACATTTCACCACTTGACCCTAGTCAATTCTGCTAAGTACTTGGTCAGTTTATCACTTAACACTTCATGGTGTCATCACGTTCACAGGTCGCGTCCATAAGGCATCGGAAAATGTGTGTTGAAATTACATTTTCGATGTCCATATTTAGAATTCCTAATGTATCAAGTCAAGTCTCTCAACCAACTGAAAGGGGAATGCAATGCGACCTCCCCAGATGTCCTCAATACTAACTCTCCAGGGTTCCTCCATAGCATAACGACCACGATTGAGAAATTGAGGAAACTATACCGTTTAGTGTTACCTGTCCTGAGCAACAAGTTCGTGCTTTCCAATAGGTACCTAGAGACTGTAAGAATATCGCTGGCTTAGGATGAGAAGGTCCTAAGTACAAAATCAGTATTTTAGAAAACAAGAAAAATGTCAGAATATCAATCTTTGCTTATGTAAAACAGGCTTTTAGAAGTAACGATCTCATCAAATTGGCTCATAAAGCGTCTTAAGCTGCAAATTGTAAATATGTATCAGTTTCAAAAAAAATACGAACTTCTCATTCTAAGGCATCGATATGTTGATCAATATCATAAGAAAGCCATTTTGTACTATTCCTGTAGGACTTTATATGCAGGAAAGGGACGTGATTTCTAAAAAATGGTAGGCGGTTCAATGAACAGGGCTAGTAATCAACCTGGCTGTTCAATAACAACAATTCCATAAAGAACAGAAATTGATATAGCGCCATTGAGCAATGTGGTACATCTTTTTTGGGGAAATTCTACGATACCCTGCAGAATTATCCAAATCCAATAGAGAAAAAACTAAAATGATGAATACATTGTCTGAAGCAATCAGGAATATTCGCCATAACCAGACGTTATTTTAATCTGTCTTATCAGAACAGTTTCTTATGGAAATATGTAAACGTCCCAGGATCGATTGTCTTGAAATGTATTTAAACACGTGGTAATGTAATATAAAACAAATGTATGACTTAAAGTATTTCAAGAATCGGACGTTTACTCGTTCAATGCTCTGGTATGTTAACGTTTTATACCAATTTTCAGTTTCAGATAGTCTATGGACCAATTTGTACGGACATATGTTAGTGTCCGGTGTAGCTTACTAGAACAGCCTTATTCGACATTGTTCCTGCAGTTTCGTCCCATCATTTGAGCACCTTTATTGACCGGCTTGAATAAAAAGCAATATTAACACTTCTAACTTTGAAAATTACCAAAAGGTAGAAAAATAAAATGGATTTTTATTTTCAATTTTGAGGTAGCACGTTTAATTTCTGCAAAATCGGTCAATTAATGCATCATTTCTCGCGTGTGCCGTAACAATTCTAATTTGAGACCATTAAGTCCTCGCCTATCATATCGAACGAAATACCAAAACATTCTGTTTTGCATTAAGTATCCACTTAAGTGCACAAAAGTCATTCACATGTACTTAATGCAGTTATTGCTGAGAATCTCTAAATCCACTCCATTGCCACAGCATAATATTGTTAAACAGCAATCCTTTGGACTTAAAACCTAGGTAAAGGAAACTATGACGACCCTGAAATACCTGGCGACATGTTTGGCACTAGGGAACTTAATACGGTGTATCTAGCACTGCGAATTCAATTGTTCGAACATCTACTCAATTGTAAATACTTTGCAAATGCCGCTATATGTATAATGTATCGTAATCCATGTTTTTCACGGACATACTCTCCATACGTAATTATGATGTGAAAGTATTTATAAACCAATTTTACAACCGGCACATGCTTTTGGCATCAAAAGCGGTTATCAATCTTATTGCAGCCGTTTCAATCATAATCATGATTTCTTTCATTGGAAACCTGTGTATAACCCGATTTAATACACTTCATTGGTCAACATTATCTCTGGTGATTTAATCTTCCATCCAGATAATCGAATAGAAATGCAGAGTTAATAGAAAATGAATTACCGATGTTTTTGTGCCAATGCCTCATCAGTAGGCACAGGATGTGATAATGACGAAATAAAATTAATACGGACACCGTTTTATTAGGATAACTTCCTGAATAATAATGATAAATTAATGATTTAATTTCTAATAAAACGGTGTCCGTATTAATTTCATTTCCTCATTATCACATCCTGTACTATTATTAATTAAATGTATGCCCAGTAGAAACGTGAATCCGGTAAATCATTTAATTTCGATGGTACACAATTTTTGTGCCTTTTGTAGATTTCATTTTATGGTTGAAGGTGAACCTAGAAATCCACGAAATTTAATCTCCCACGAAAAACTTTATGTAGAGGACGATCAGAAAATATGAAAGTCTGTAAACTTTAACTTGTGAACGTTTACTGCACTCATTCGGTCACTTGGGGTCATCGTATATTTGGTATGTCTTCGTGACACTAGGTCACCCTGCTCTTATACAGCGGAACCTGGACTTTGCATTTTTTGTTAGGATCTGTATGGGGATTGGAACGTGTGCCTGTGTTAGGATATGTTGATAATATTTCTCATCGTAGCTGGTTAAGTTGATGCTACCTTCCCTGTCCGATTTCCTCATGTCTTTTTTACATTTCCAGGGGTGTAAAATATTACAATATTTGAATTTAAAGTTGATTATTTCAGCGAAAGCAATGTCACGTGACTTTAGCAACACTAAATGCTACACGTCCAAAAAGAATTTTGCTTCGCTTGAAAACATAGGGTGTTCTAGAACAACAATTAAAGACAACACGAGACCCATCATGTTATACTGTGATTCAGGTTGCAAAACTCAAGCCCTAAATATAGTATTGGAATAAAATTGAACGTCAATGCGGCTCCCAGTCAACGAATTTCTATTGCATAAAATCAGTAAAATAGTTTGAAAACGTGTTTTCAAGAGACCTTTCTACTGAGATTATTTTGTTCAGAATGTTACAACGAATTTCTAATGCATAAAATCAGTAAACAAGTTTGAAAATGTTTTTTTTTCCTAGAGACCTACCCTCTCAGATTGTTTTATTCAGTTTGTTGCAAGACCCACAACTTTATTAATTTGTTTTAGCAAAACCAATAACACAACAACTTTGATCATTTATCGGCTACGTATTTCCTGGCATGTCTAGCTTGATATAGCGATGTATGTCAGCGACATATTCACCGGATACAAAATACGCCGCGTTAATTGATTATCTAAATCCACCCACCGGATGTGCAATCAACGGTGCGCGTGCATCAAGAGTATTACATAACGTATTGTTATCACATATCAAACCTTTGATGTAACGATGTGTATACGTTTGTACAAATTGTCTGAGTTCTGCAGTTTTATGCGATCATGCAAACAGCGATGGAGTGAATCAATACTGAATCATGGTAGTAATGAAAATTAATTCCATATCAGATACACAATAATAAAATCCGAACACTTTGCAAAATTTTACGCCTCGATCCCAGATATACGGCGTCCCACTACTTTTCGGACTACGTTCAATGCAAACAACAACAACAACGACATAGCGACATTGTCCTCGATCTTAACAAATAAAACACGTTCTACTCGTTATGATTAGATCCTCAACCAGGACCTGGCAACGTCTATACTCCGTTGGCGTAGAATGAGAAGGTCGTAACAATCACTACCGACGACCTTAAAATACTGATTCACATTTAACATCAGCACAAGGCGCCTCTTATGATCCTATTTTCTTAAAAAGTGAAACTTTTCAGGTTAACCAAAACGAAGAAGACACCATAAGTACATTATGATTTGTAAACGGTAATTTTTGACAGTTTTTTTATTGTTTTCTAAAAATATCGATTTTTTTATTTACTACGTGCTCATTCTAAGCTATTGATATAGTATTACCATACCCAAATGTTTTCTAGTTCCGTTGTTAAAACTATAGTGGGAATTGCGCGTCGTAAAATCGTACCTACCACATTTGCTATCTTCTCCGACTTTAATTATCACTCTAGTCATTCATAGACGACACAAGAATATACCAATTTGCTGTAAGTATTCTGGCGTACAATGTTATTATGTCCACGAGACGAATTAATTGAGGAATTAATTGAGAAATCAATGTTTGCAGTCGCCATGCTAATGTCCCAAGATTCAATAAAACATCATTTATATGTCATGGAAGAAAACATGGACACGTGTTGTGCGTGTAAATGTGTGCTCATTCAACACATACTAATACTATATCTGTATGATATGAATTGTATATATTTTAGTTTATTTACGAGAATGATTCTTTAACTCAATTTTAAGTTCTACTAAAAGGAGAAAAACATCCAGTTGTATTTTGATATGCATAATCGTGTTGCCCGTATCACTCTCCCACTATGCTTTCTTGAGATTACTCGACAGTATTTGTCCTCCCGCTACACCCGAATACGACCAATACCATAACCCTACCTAAACTAATGATGCAACCCATCATATAATGTTTTATTGTCACGTTCGTAACCAATGACATTATTCGAATTAAACTATGAAACATAATATCAGTTAGTATTGGTATAATGAGACTACATATGCCATTATGACCAACTTTGACAAATATCCAAACCAAAAGACCAAATATCAAGTTATGGCATTAGCACATGTTTCCTCGGAAGTAAATACCGGACTGTTATTGATCATGTTTGTCCGTCGATGAAACAATTATATCACATGATTTTCTTTGTATACAGGTTAGTATAGCCAGTACGTATAAAGTTATACGTACCACGTGTAGTATAGACTATTGGATTTTTCCAATAAAACAACGCATATTTTGGGTTTTAGTGTCATATGATATAAAGAATCTATCATTCGTTGTCAATTGATATATTTATATTAAACTCGTTCAGGAAATATTATTATATTAAAATTTCCAAAACTCGTTTAATATAAATTTATATCAATTGACAACTCGTAATGGATCCTCTATATCCCACCTCGTTCTTACTGACAATTTCCTTCTCCATTACATTTATAAAGTTGTGTAAGATAAATGATCATCTTATCACTTAACTCTATATGTCGTCACTTTAACCACTGTTCGCATCCACTAGACACATCTTAATGTGTGCAAATCACATAATCAAAGTCCGTATTAAGTATTCCTAATGTATCCAGTCAAGTAACCAACGGAAAGGGAAATACCATACGTCCACTCAATGGGTATTCCATAGCATAGCGACCAATCTTGACAAATTGAGGAGACAACCGTTTACTTGAGCAACCCAATGTTGTGCTTTCCAATATATGTCAACACACGTTGCGCTGTAAAGATGTGTCAAGGACTACATAAATCAGACCAGACGTTAAAATGTTGGATTTGGTTTTTTTGCATAATCTTGAAGAGCGTTATAAGAAAAGATTCTGAAAATTTTAGATGATTCTGGTCATTTATCTTTATTTTACAGCATTTACTACTTCACATATACTAAATGTGGACGAAACGATAAAAAAAATTGAACGGCAGTACAAACCTATAAATCCCAAAAAGGAAATACACCAGCTATTCTATTTTTTCTTTGTCCATCTAAAACATGTTGGTAAAAAGCACAAGAAAACCATTTTGTACAATTGTGTAGGATTTTATATGCAAGAAATGGTCGAGATATAACAAATGGTATGTGGTTCAAATAACAGGGCTTGTAATAATCGACTTGTCTGTTAAAAATAAACAACAGTATCATTAATAATAGTAAGAGAAATGCATATAGCGCCATTAATCATGTGTGTACATCTCTACGGGGGAAATTCTACGATGCACTTTAGACCGATCCGATTCCAATATGGAAAAAAACTTAAATGATGAATGCATTGTCTCAAACAATCAGGAATGTACGCCATAACCAGTGATTTATTTCATCTTATTTATCAGAAACTTTCATATGAAAATATGTATTTGAAACTCCAATGATGCACCTGTTTTGAAATGTATTTAAACACGTGGTATTGTCACAATCAATTGTTCAGTGCATGGACACTTTGGTAGATCACACGTGGGCTGTAAACATAGTAGGGCTGTAACGGTAGTCCGTGGTATACGAAATACCGCGGACTGCAGTCCAACACGGTTCACGATACAAGACTTCTAAATTTCGGTACGGTTCGGTAAAAGCTTTTTTATGAGCAAAATAATATTTAGACAATGACAGCGCCTGACAGACTTCTGATTATGTATAATTACCATGTACCAATCATTTTAATTGTTTTGAGATATGCTTCATATTGTCTAAAATCACTTAAAATTGTTGATAGGCACATGATAACGGCTGTTATAGAAGCATCAAATTCATTATCACTTAAAAATTGTTTAAAAAGTATTTAAGCTGCTTTTAAAGAATATTGTATCAAACCGAAAGATACCGAACCGTTAGAAAAATTGACGGTTCGTATCATATCGTGAGGTGAGCGTACCGTTACACCCCTACAACATAGCTTATAAAACACTGTATGACTAATTTTGAGTATGTACTAGTAATTCAACGTGTATGATTTATTGTAATTTCCGGAAGTTACCTCGTTCAACGCTCTGGTATATAAAGGTTTTATACCAATTTTCAGTTTCAGATCGTCTGTAGAATTTAGCATATGTTATTGTCCGATGTAGCTTACGGGAAAAGCTTAATCGACATTTGTCATACAGGTTCGTCATATGATATTTGCGTGATTTTATTGGCCGGTTTGAATAGAAAAGCAAAATAGCATTTCTAACTTTATAAATTACAAAACGTAGAAAAATGACGTGGATTTTTTATTTTCAATTTTGAGTTAGCACGTTTAGCTTGTGCAAAATCGGTGAATTAATGCATCATTTCTCGCATGGGTCGTAAAAATTCAAATTTGAGAACATTAAATCCTCTCCAATCAAATCGAACGAAAAACCAAAACATTCTGTTTTGCATTAATTATCCACTTAAGTGCACAAAAGTCATTCACATGTACATAATGCGGTCTTTATTGAATATGTCTGAATCCGTTCTATTACCACAATATCCTATTGTAAAACAACATTATTTTGGACTCAAAATCTGGATAAAGGAAACCAGAACGAACTTGAATACCTGGCGAAAATTGTCGATAGGGCTGCTTTGTATTGGTGAACTTAATGCCGTGTTAATGATAATTGATTGTTCGAACACTTACACAATTGCAAAATACACGGTCCACCCACGTAATTATGATGTGAAAGTATTTATAACTCAACAATTTAACCCGCACATGATTTTGAGCATCAAAAGCGGTTAGCAATCACATACGGCCGTTTCAATCATGCTCAAAATAATGGTTTCTTTCATTGAAAACATATGTAAAACCTGATTTACTACACTTCGTGGATCCAAATTCTCTCTGGCGATTCAATTTTCCATCCAGATAATCGAATAGAAATGCAGAGTTGATAGAAAATGAATTACCGATGTTTCAGTGTCGTTGCCTCATCAGTAGGCACAGGGTGTGGTAATGACGGAATGAAATTAAAACGGACACCGGTTCATGTAAAAATGACGGAATAAAATTGAAACGGACACCGGTTTATGAGGATGATTTCCTGAATAAAATTAATTCTGTGGAATCCAATTTCTGCCCAGTGGAAACGTGTAACCAATAACACAACAACTTTGATCATTTATCGGCTACGTATTTCCCCGGCATGTCAAGCGTGATATAGCGATGTATGTCAGGGACATGTTCGCCGGAAACCAAATACGCCGCTTTAATTGATTTCTAAGTCCACCCACTTGATATGCAATCAACGGTGCACGTGCATGAAGAGTATTACATAACGTATTGTTATGACACAGCAAACCTTTGATGTAACGATGTTTATACGTTTGCACGAGCGGTACGATTTCTGTCGGTTATTGTTATCATGCAAACAACAGGGTGCAACAATGATGAATCATGAATTAGTAAAGTGTTGTACCATATTAGATACTTGTACCCCGACAATATAATCCGAACACCTCGCAAAATTATATGCCTCGATTCCCGGTTATACGGCGTCGTACGTATCAGTATCATTAATAAAGAAAATATTTTACACAGTGTAATGATTAAGTAGTAGATGTACTGTATATATTTTCTTTTTGTCATATTTTGTTTCTTGTTTATCATGCACTGTTTTTTAAGGCTTTAATAAAAGCCCTTTTACAACATCACATCTTGTTTGTTTAATTTGTTTTATCAAACTCCCGAGTTTCACAACACAACCACTTGCTGGCCATAAAACACACATGTATGTGCCCTTCAATGCAGCAGGGCCACAAACCGGCACCATGAGAGAAGTATCATCGGCGCAAATGTAGACAACGCCCTAGCTCCACTCTAAGCTGCCACTCCCCAAGATAATTTAGACTTCTTTCTATTGAACATTTTTTTTTATTGTTCTAAATGTTCTTAGTTGTAGTTATTAGTGTTGTTTTGTAGTGTAAGAATTAGTTATTTGTTAATACATATTTCAAACTTTAGGCCATGAATATTTCAAAATTGTATGCCCATATGTGGGCCCAAAATTGGAAAATAAACATTATCTTATGATTATTATCTTATCTCCCCATCTCAAACCCATATTGTATGGACGGCAAATGAGAGTGTCACATAGATAGCCGAATTTGTTAAATACAATGTACATAGAGTTTTTCCATAGCCTCGTGTTTTTCTAGTTCAGTTGTACACTTATGGTTGATAAAATTACGCGTCGTAAAATCGTTCCTACCACATTTGCTACGTTCTCTGACCATTATTATCAATCTAGCTATTGATAGACGGTACAATATTATACCAGTTTGCTATAAGTCCAAGTGACGAATTAATTGAGAAATCAATGTTTGCGGTCGCCATACTAATGTCCCGAGATTCAATAAAACATCGGGTATATGTCACAGAAGAATAAATGAACAAAACTTATTTGCCAGAATTCTCATTTGAACAAGTTTTACCAACGCATGAAACAACACATTGGTTGTATAAATGCAGAAATTGTGATGCACGGGCATGTATGACATTTTAACACCGGCTTAGAATGAGAAGGTCTTAAGTTCAAATCAAATATTTTGAAGAAAAATACAAGAACAAACTGTCCCAATATAACTCTTCAGTTAGGACAAACAATATGTTTCAACTTCAGTTTGGTCAACATGACATGTTCCAATATTCATTGAAATAGGCCCATAAGAAGCGCACTGTGTTGCTGATTTTCTATATATATTTTCAATATATAGTATTTTCGACTTTTAACACATACGAATACAATTTGGTTTTGAACACGTTTAATGAACTTCCGTTTCTTAGTTTCAAAGGGAGACAATCACAAGTTTGAACCTTGTGACTCTATTATTATACAGACTGTACACTGTACCAATGTATTATACTGTATATGTATCGAAGTTTCCTGTGTTAGGATCACATTACCAATGCATTAATTATTCGATGTGCTAATGACGGTCAGGTGATGTGAATGATAGAAATTTAATATTAAATGTATAAATTCGCGACTACGTTAATCTACATATTAACAGTGTTGCATGTATCCTTGGCTATTCCTTTTGGGACGGTACGCACGGGAGATTGTATTATCATACCGCTACAAAAAATAAAGCTCAACTTAAGCGATGGAGCACTTCTCACAAGATGCGTTCTTATTCAATAGATTATAACCAATAGCAATTTCCATACGAAAATACAGACCATAATCTCAGAAACTCGGAATTTTAGGCATAACGAGAATCCTTATACCAAAAGTGATTTTCACACGTTTAGATGTGTATAACGGACGCGAACAGTGGAGGAAGTGACAAAATAAAGTGTTTAGAGATACACGGACCATTTACTTAAACCAATTGACTAGGGTCATGTGATGACATGTTAGAGAAAATGAAGAACGAGGTGGGATAAATGTTTCCTTGGTGGACTTTTAAATGACAGAGTTCACTTGGTAAAACCCAACATCTATTACTAGAACCTAAATAAAAAACAACATCATATTTGCAATTTAACTTTTGCTGACAAATAGAAACAAAACCCTATTATAATAATATTCAACTGTACACAGACAGAACCGAACCGAGGTTTAAACGTTTATTTTGTATATATGATAGCATTAAATAAAGAAAGACAAGCCCCGATATTCTACAAACGTAATACGAAAATAGTATGTTCGTAGATGGAAAATGTTCATAGGCTAAGATTGATAGTAAGCATAAGCTAATATATAAAGTATGATATATAAAATATGTGCCTCCATAGCTCCGTGGTTAGTCCGCTTGCCGTCTAATCTGGTGACACGAGTTCAAATCCGGATGGAAGTACATATACGCTCGTATATGCCTGCCATGGTATAGTAGAAATAAAGCAAATAAAGGCTATGCTCGGCATAAATAAAGTAATCAAAACCTAAGGCAAACCGTACTTAAATGCCAAGACCTACCAAATGATACGATATATAGAAAGAAATAAGAAACAAAAATAGAAGGAATCAAATGCTTAGAAAGAAATCATCTGACCGAATTATACTGAAATAAAAATGAAACTAGACATACTGGGAATTTAACGTATATTCATTGCTTTTCATTGTGTTGGCTTGCGGTATATCGCAATTTATTGGACATTTACGACGATCATGCTTCACCGAACACGTCTTCTTTGAGTTATTTATGTATATGTCTGTCCGGGAAAACAATACTTTTGGACTTAAATGTAGATATTTCTCAAGATACAGAAATCAAGAAAAATTCAACTTGAGGTACTACAGCAAATTCAAAATTTAGGTATGTATGAAGATACAAAAATGACGCAAATACAGCATTGCGTACTACTCCGTAACATGATAGTTCGCAATATTTCGCTGAAAATTTGTGGTTTTTCCGTACCATGGTTTAAATCAATAAAAATACAACAAAAACAATGTTATATGTGTAGTCTGGATGTTAAGTCAACGTCAATGTTTCATATTCTTAACCATGAACAGTTTTTTCTCCGTCTGGGAATAGAACGTGATTAGTTGTAAAGACGAATGTCTGCCAGTATATTAGTTAATGTACGACAATACTGTAAAGTCATAAATATTGGTGGTGGTTTAATGTTCTCTAATTTTCCCAGATTTTCTCTAATTGTCCCTAATTTATCTAATTTTACTTAATTTTTCCCGAACATATCCTAATTTTCCCAAATATTTTCCTAATTTTCTATATATTTTCGCGGATGAGATATAACGCCAAATTAAAGCCCTTTTGAATAATTGACATCACAAACACGTTTCAAAGATATTTATATTCAAAATATAAAGTCACTGAAATTATCATTCTATCAAAAACGTCATGATATTTGTTACAATCGAAAATGAATTATTTGACAGTATTATTAAATTGTGTTTGGTTTGAACGTCTGAGGACACACTTCAATAGATGTTACAAGTGTTCAAGTGATGTCAGGACCTGACATTCGAGTACCATGTTTAGTGTTGCTGTGGATAAGACATTAATTGCATTGATAAGACGTCTATTTTGGTTTACTGTAAAATCATTTAATTTTGATGGGACGTAATTTTGTGGTTTTGAAAAAAGAACATTTCGATCGGCGTTAATTCGCTGAATTTGCATTTGAGGTAAAGTTCTCATCATGCTTACAGTAAACTTTTATATATACGTGGATGTGAAATATTAAGGTATATTCCCTATTACTTGCGTAGATCCGCTAAATCTAATACAGTACATAAATTTAACTAAGTATACTGCAAATGTCATATTAAATAACCCATCCTACGGCTTCGGTAAACGAAACTATAGACGAATAACAATGTCTACCAATTAAGATACGTCAGTTTTTACCCCGGAGGAAAAATATCTTCCATAACAATTGAATTATGTCGAACTTGATGTCACATCGGTTTATTTTCTTTATTATTCTATTTTCACTCAATGAAAATTTCGTCCCGACGTTCGTAATCGCAGAAGTACTGGGAACTTATTTATTTTCTCGAATACTAGCTGTAAATAGCGTTTTGCCAATTGTCGGCATATTCGCGGAAACAAAAGTCTACCTTGATGTCCGATTAGTGTTTCGAACACTATCACGGCTACTTAGAATTTGGCGAATTTCTACCACTCGCGAAATCATTTCTTAGTAATCCTTAAGTGTTTCAGGATATTTGTTGATAAATTTGCTTATGAATACTCAACGACTTAAGCCTTAAGACATTGTCAACAAGACTACAGTCATAGACAGCTAAAGAGAAGGTAATTGTACTATATATAAAATCCGAAAAAAATCCCATATAAAAGGGCCATAACTTAGGCAGAAATGGTCGAATCACAAAATCTTGACAAAATATAGCTTCCCATAGTGATTATCCTGTTACAGTTCCGTTATAGCCCGTTAAGAAATGCAGGATGATTTATTCTCTGTTTGTATTATCTAAAATAGATCTAGCTAAAAAAGAAAACGCGAAATACATGACACTACGTCTGATAACATTCTTTATATCAAATGGATCGATTTTGTTTTAAACAAGGTTTCCAATTACGAAATGTCATGGCAAGTAACCTTGAAATGTGAAATAGACAACATGTCAAAATGTGTCATAATCGAAAACAGTATAACTTGTTTGAATGCCGATCGGAATCTCTAATTTCCGGTATAATCAGACAATGTATTCCAACATTTCACACAACACCACGGATATATAATCCGATATTCCCGGTTAATTTGAATTTTGTTATGATAATTACCTTATACGAACGTTGTCTATTTTAGTCATACATCCGTTACTTTTTATAGCAACGAATACGGTTCGTTTTTATATTCAAACATCAAAAAATAGGTTATGAAAATAGGTTAAATACATAAATCATACTGAAAAGAAACAGCCAAGCACAAAAGGTACAAAAATGCGACACAACATTAAGAATATCTGTATAGAGAGCTAAAACACGTGTCCTACAGTTCTTTACAAACAGAGTTAATTAGGGTGTTTCAGTTTTTGAAACTTTCTCTAATAAAAAAACCTCTTTTACCCTCCTAAAGGTTAGAAAACTCAGAACATATAAGATTTTCGAACCCAGCCCTGCTTAAACTGTGCATGTATACCAAATGTCAGAAGTTGTCACTCCACGCATATCTTATTTCAAGTCAAAATTACTGTTTAGGTCAATGCAGCTTTTTATGACACTAGTTGTTCCAGGTTCTAGACGACTGCATACTTTAAGTCTCAAGGGCACTGGCACTTGTCTTTATGTCTCAGCCTTAACATTTAATTAAATATCTGTTATTAAGTTTAATTGCTTTTAAATATTCGATTATTTTAATTTGGAAAACTTAGTGTTAGTGGCGCCTACGACAATTAAATAGTTCCTTGGGGTTTCGACATTGGAAAAACATCATACACCCCTTCCCAAATATCGAGCTTAAAACGATATGAAGCAAATTCGCAGCCGCACAAAATATAAAGGATGATGCTTAGAGGTAAATGAATTAATGAAATCAAACAGAATACGGTGCAATGTGAAGTCAATCCTACTCTACGCGTCGGGGATATTCCAAGAATATTGAACATAAGCTCCAAGACTTTATCAACAATGGTCTTCGAGGCAACCACTGTTATGATTTTGAACAATAAAAACATGTTTAGTGAAAGCCTGAACACAAAAATACTCAGCAAAGTGTCAATCGTTTCTTTCACTGACGCCAATAAGACAATGCTAGTTGCATGTGTTCAGGACCCTTTCATAGAATTGCTGAATAATTCGATGATTTTATACAAGTAAAGCAGACGGTTATTCTTCTGTTAGATAAATCTGGTCAAACTGTCTGTCATACAAGACAATTGTTATAAACCGTCTATAAATGGTTGCCTTAATTTTCAAGGGAAAATGCCATAATATTTCGGGGAAAATTAGTGTTTTTACTTCAATGGGGATCGATTCTTGTATTCTAAAAAATAACTGCAAAATACATGAGATTAAAAATAAATGAGCAGAGGAAGGCAGCGAGAAAAGGGACCCTTGTTTGCTATGAGAAGCTTCGGAGAAATCATTTCAATATTTGTGACATTCCTTTTATCGGTGCTTTCCGAAGCTTATTTATGTCCATCGGGAGTGTATTGCCGAAGCAAATATTGTTCAGTGGGACGTAGGATTAATTGACGATAGTTGACAAACCATGACAAAATGATATTCGTCTTCCACAACATTCATAGAACAAAGTACAGATTTTTATTAGCACCTTCATTGTTACAAATTCGCATTTTCGCATCAGGGATAGTATTACAATTATTTAGGCACTTGTTCTAGCGTGGATATTTCGTCTCGGGAACTAATTTCGCTTGTACAATCATCGGTCAATTCTGGTGAAATGTATTACCACTTAGATGCCAATATCGGAGTATAGGGTGTTCAATACATCAACACGACACATGGCCATTTTCCTCAATTACTAGACAATGTAGTGTAAGAACTTTGAATGTGTTTTTGGAGAAAGGCTTATGTCGAAACGTAATAAATGAAGTATGAACTACATACATTAGTGTTTAAATAACTATTCCCTATGTACTTTAATTAGAGCTAGATTGTACAAAATGTTGCTAATAAACAAGTTGCATCGGACACGTGAGAGCAATGTTGTATTTTAAATTTATCTTCGAGATTTCGCAAATAAAACGTTTATTTATTGCTTTTCATTGTGCTGACACCTGGTTATATCACAATTCGGCGGACATGGACAGTGACCATAGTTCACCGAATCTGTCTTCTTTATTATTCTGTCGAGTTATTTATGTATATGTTTGTCCGGGAAAGCAATGCGTTTGGACTTAGAAAACGACAGCAAGTCAATAATATAGACATTTCTGAAGATACAAAAGATCACGCAAATATTACCTCGCGTACTACATCGTAATAACATATTTTGCAAGTTGGCCGAGCTGAAAATTTGTGATTTTACAGTACCATGATTTTAATCAATAAAAATATAACAAGTACAATGTTATATGTGTAGCCTAGATGTCAAGGCAACGTCAACGTTTCACATTCTTAAAAAACTGAACAGTTTTTCTCTGTCTGGGAATAGAACGTTATTAGTTGTTAAGACGAATGTCTGCCAGTATGTAAGTTAAAACCAATGATTTTTGCGTCGGTTTAGTTTTTACTGATGTTCGCAACTATTCCTAATTTTCGCGGATGAGCTATAGCGCTAAAGTAAAGCCACTTTAGTAGTTGACATCACAAACACGTTTCAAAGATAAAGACCCGCAAATTACCATTGTACAGAAAAACGCGAAATCTTTTGCATAGATAAATTATTTTACAGTATTGGTAAATTGTGTTTGGTGCGAACGTCTTAGGACATCCTTCAATAAATGTACCAAGTGTTCGAGTCATTTCAGGTCTTGACATATGAGTACCCTGTTTAGTGTTTCTATGGATAAGACTTTAATTTTAGTTATAAGACTACCTCTATGCTGGTTTATTTGATAAGATTCGCGGCGTTACGACATTCTTTCTTGACATTATCAACGACAATTTTCTAAACATGTGTCGGGTAAAGCCTTCATTTGCCAGTCACCTTTCTGCTGAAATACGGAAGGCATGTATCTCAGGGCATCGGGTCACCAGATTAGACGACAAGCGCACTAAACCATATGCAGAGACACAGAAACGGCTACGGAAGCAATGGGGTCCTTAGCAAAGACGTTGACTATGTTCATCATGTCCACATATGAAAAGGTCTAACGATTATCATCTTTCACAAATGAGGAGGAAATTTGGGTTTTCTTGCGTGAAATTGATTTCGAAAGAACACTAAGACTTCTCTACATGTGAAAGATGTCCGTCGTCAATATCGCAGACGAACAATTCAAACCTTCAACCAAACACTGCTAGGAGATTAGTGTGTATTTATGTTGCTTCGTTTGCGTTAGTTTAAAAGTCTGAACATGATTACGGCAAACCTTGATAAATACGTACACGTGAAAATGCATTGGTATACACGTATTCCCCATTCCTTGCGGGTAAGAAAAAAATTTAAAATCCCTACTGATTACCAAAAATTCCGCTAAATGTAACCCAGAACTTCAATTTAACTAAGTACTAGTATACTGTACATATCATATTAAGTAACCCATCCTATGGCTTCAGTAAACGAAACTATAGACAAATAACAATTTCTACCAAATAACAGACGTCAGTTTTTATCCAGGAGGAAAAATATCTAATTATTTCAAACTTGATGTCACATCCGTTTATTTTCTTTATTATTATATTTTCACTCTATGAAAATTCGTCTCGACGTATGTAATCGCAGAAGTACTGTAAACCTGTTTATTTTCTCGAATACTAGCTTTAAATAGCGTTTTGCCAATTATCGGCATATTCGCGAAAACAAAAATCTCCCTCGATGGCTTATTAGTGTTTAGAACACTTTCAGGGCTACTTAGAATTTGGCGAATTGCTACCACTCGCGAAATCATTAATTTGTAATCCTTAAGTGTTTCAGGATATATGTTGATGCTTTTACTTCTGTATACTCAACGACTTAAGCCAAAAGAGATTATTAAAAAGACTACAGTTATAGACAGCCATATCACCCGCCGAAGAGAAGATAATTGTACAATATATAAAATCCGAAAAAAAATCCCATATAAAAGGGCCATAACTCAGTCAGAAATGGTTGAATCACAAAAACCTGACAATATGTAGCTTCCAATAGAGATTATCCTGTAATAGTTCCGTTATATAGCCAGTTAAGAAATGCAGGATGATTTATTCTCTGTTTGCATTATCTAAAATGGATCTAGCTAAAAAAGAAAACGCGAAAAACATGATACTACGTCTGATAACATTCTTTATATAAAATGAATCGATTTTGTTTCAAACAAGGTTTCCAATTACGATATGTCATGACAAGTAACCTTGAAATGTGAAATAGACAGCATGTCAAAAATATGTCATAATCGAACACAATATAACTTGTTTGAATGACGATCGGAATCACTAATTTCCGGTATGATCAGACAATGTATTCGAACATTTCACCAAACACTCCAGAATTTTACGAGACTTCCGGTTAATTTGAATTTTGTTGGAATAATATTATAACCATGTACAAGCGTTATCTACTCCAGATATAAATCCGTTACATTTTATAGCGATGAATACGGTTCGTATTGATATTTATATATCAAACAGAAAGTAAATGAAAAAGATTAAAATGAAACAGGCAGGGTGGCGAGGAAAAGTTATTAGGGCGTTTCTTTTTTTGAAACCTTCTATTATCAAAAGCCACTTTTTACCCAGCTCAAAAAGTTTATGTATTCCAATTGTTTGAAGTTGTCATTCAACGCTTATCTTATTTCAAGTCAAAATAACTGTTTAGGTAAAAGCAGCTTTTTATGACACTAGTTGTTCCAGGTTCCAGACGATTGCATACTATCGATCCGCAAACTTTTAAGTCTCGGGGGCATTGACACTTCTCCTGATGTCTCAGCCTTAACATAAAATTTAATATCTGTTATAAGGTTTAATTGGTCTGAACTATCCTATGATTTAAAATTGGGAACATTAGCGTTAGTGGCGCTTACGACAATTAAAGAGTTCTTTGGGGGTTCGACATTGGAAAAACATCATATTCTCCATCCCAAATATCGAGCGGAAAGAATATATGAAGCAAATTAAAAAACGCACAAAAAATAGATGATACTCAGAGGTAAACAAATAAATATCATCAAAGATAATGCGATGCAAAGTGAATTCTACCATACTCTTCGGGTAGGGCACATGGAACATTCCATAAAAATTGAAGATAAGCTCCAAGACTTCACCAACAAAAGCATCCGTTGCATGTTGAGAATAATATGTCGGAAGCTTAGTCGAATGTAGCAAAAAGAGAAATAATCTCAAAGAATATATCAACAATTATCTTCCTCGAATCTTGAGAATTTGATGACCTGAAAATACTGCTCTGGAGGAAAATGAGACAGGAGCCAATTGTGGCAACCACCAAAGAGAGAAAGATGGGATGGTTTTAACTACTTTTAAGATGGGAGGACTCTAACATTACCCGCCAACTTTGAACTTCAATCCTCCGCCAGGCCGACCATTGCTGACCTGGGTAATAACTCTAGATGCTGAGCTGTGGTGTTTTAGGCTATAATGGGGCTATCACTCAACGTAACCAGCCAAGCACAGAAAATAGTTACAACAAACTACAAATACATGACGCATATCCAACCCACAACACAAACAAATGATTAAAAAGCCCAAGTCCCCGCCGCAAAAATGCAGGATGACCGAATTTGACGAAGAAATAACAAAAAAATGTGGTTAAATGAATAGCATTTCTGTACACATTTGGTAAGCTCATGCAGACTCTGAATACAAATACTTTACTTATTATGCAACAAGCATGACACAATTTGAATACATGTAGTACGCAAAATACACAGCCATCTCTCTATAGGGTATGACGTATCTAACTGCATTGTTTTAATGCGTCTTTGCGCAAGAATATTAAGCTTAGGAGTAAAAGTAATCGTGCATATTGTTAAATCATTAACATATATGTTGAACTTAATTTGGTTGATTTCGTAGATGAACTCAACCATTAAATTAAAGACCCCGCGAATAATATTAATGATTCTATAGTAATTATAAGTTAACCTGGTTTTCTAGCTATATGACCATTTTGTAAAGTTAAAAAATTAATTCGACAGGTCAATCAAAGCAACCTCCTAAGTCAATATGTAATGCCACTAAAATGACGTTGAACAATACAAAACAACGTTAACTTAAACCCAGAAACAAAACCCACAAGCAAATTGTTAAATGTATCTTTCACGGACGTCAATAAGACGATTTGTTACGTAGTAGTGATAGGACCCTTTGTTACCAAGTTACGTCTCCTGAATATAATTGCTAAATAATTCAATGATTTGATACAAGTAAAACAGATGATTATTATGTCTGTCATACAAGACAATTGTTATAACTCGTTTATAAATGGTTGTTTCAATTTTCAAAAAACGATAATATTCCGGGGAAAATTAATTTTTGATTCCATTCGGCAGCGATTTTAGCAGTCTAAAAAATAACAGCAAATATACATGGGCGGATCCAGGATTTCCGGTTAGGGGGGGGGCGTAAGAAATTTGCTAGGGTCATAGCACAATCATGCATAGTCCTGCATGGGCGTAGGAGCGTCTTTAACATTACAAAACTTAATTCATGGAAGCGTATTTTGGTTATATCTATAAACTGATATATAACAACTGAGTTTATGATTCTCTGGGCATTTTGTTATTACATGGTATCTCGAATTTGATCATTTTAAGCAGGGAGGACCAGGGTCATGCTCCCCCGGGAAAACAATGGATCAATCTGATGCATTCTGAGCGTTCTGAGATACCTTATTTGTTGTGAAACAGGACACGTTTTATTATTAAATACAGAACAGTACTTAGGTTAATCGTAATGAAGTGTTTGCACGAGTGCCCGATTTTGAGATCTATGCTTAATGTGAAGACGTTTATGTTAACCTTTAAGGGCTTTATATCTAATTGACAACCTCTAAAAGTAATATAGGAGGTGGGAGTATTTATAAATGTAAAAAAGTATTTATGGAGTGTATAGAAACGTTTTCGCAAAGAACGTGTGTTGACACATTTTCATAGATCGAAGTAACTTTGCGAGCGAAGCGAACAAAAAAATGTTTTCAGTAAAAAGTAATATAAAAATGTTCACGTATGTTATCTGCACTGAATCATAGTATTACAAAACCTGATATTTAGAATCAAGTTGCAAAAGTAGGGGGTCTGGGGTGGCAAGCTCTGACCGGAAATTTTTCAAAACGAGGGATCAATCTGGTGTATTCTGGTGGTCTGAGATACCTTATTGACTAGTAAATAGGGCATACTTCATTACAAAACCAGACTAATTTACACATTTTAATACTTTTTCACAAAGAATTAAAGGCCAAATACATATAACAAGACTATTTCAGTCAAATAAAAATCATTATTTTGGCGATTTCAGGGGGGGGGGGCGTACGGCGGGTCCGCCCCCCCCGTTGGATCCGCCTATGATACATGGCATTTTAACTTTTGTCACCTAGTAATAAATGAGCATAGGAAGGCGGCGAAAAAATGGTCCTTGTTAGCTATGAGAAGCTTCAGGGAAGTCATTAGAAAATTTGTGAAATCCCTGTTACCGGTACCTCCTGAAGCTTATTTGGAGTGTATTGCCGAAGCAAATATCGCTCAGTGGGACATAGGATTAATTGACGATAGTAAGGACAAACCATGACAAAATGATATTCGTCTTTCACAACATTCATAGAACAAAGCACATATTTTTATTAGCACCTTCATTGTTACAAATTCTTATTTTCGCACCAGGGATAGTATTACAATTATTTGGGCACTTGTTCAAGCGTGGCTATTTCGTCTCGGGGACTGATTTCGCTTGTACAATCATCGGTCAATACTGGTGAAATGTATTACCACTTAGATGCCAATATCGGAGTATAGGGTTTTCAATACATCAACACGACAAATGGCCATTTTCCTCAATTACTAGACAGCAACACTAAAAAATGTGATCCAGAGTGATTCCTTTGACGCTAGTAATACAACTACCAGACACTTACCAAAATGTTGTTTTTGTGGGTGGTTTCCCCGTTTCATCGGTACTTCTGGATTGTATTATTCCTTAGATGGTCTTGTCGGAGCATTGGATGTTCAATATATCGACAAGATAAATGGCCATTTTCTTCAACAATTTGAGGCACGTATAACTAAACAACAACACAGAACAGTGTGATTCATAGTGATTCATTTGACACTGGTAAAACTACTACCAGACACTTGTGTTTATTTCATTGGTGGTTACCCAGCATCACCGGTACATGTGGATTTCATTATAACTTTGATGATCATGTCGGAGTATAGGGTGCTCAATACATCGACACATTAAATGACCATTTTCCTCAAGAAATTGAGACAAGTGTTACAAGACAGCTCTCAATTAACACACATAATGCTCATAATATCCATCGTGATACATTTGACACTGAAAAAACAATGCCCAGACACTTAACATAATGTTATTTTTCCATTGGCTGTTACCCAGTATTACCGGTACTACAAAATCAGATAATTTTATGCATAGAATTAATTATCGCTATGTTCTCGGTACCAAATAGGGGAAGTTCATTAAAATTCATGCTTGAGCAGTTAAACAATGACGGTCAATTTTGGCGAAACAATATCTCACGAACTACTCCAGAATAACTAGTGTGAAACTGCAACGGTTGGACGTTTCGATGCATCGGATGGGACACTCCAAGACGGCAGACGCATCAAACGTGAAAATTCCTTCCGGCGTAGTTACACGACAGTAGCAAGTTGTATTTATCGTTAAAATATTCAGATTGGCTTTCATGTTTTTCAAAATGTTCATTTCTTAGAATTTGAAGGGTTGCCTGCTAGTAACGAAAAAGTAATAATTATTAAAAAACATGCTCATATCGGTAAGTTTTACGTACAATATAATACGTCGTACAGTGACAATCTTTTATGTAACTTTGTTGTTTAGACTATCAGAGATGATCAAATTGTATTCCTCTATGGTATTAAATTTGTTTGATTTAACAAATTGGCCTGCATGCCTGCATCATTTGTATGCGTAACTATACAACATTACAATTATTATTCTGTTTGATTTCGATTGGCAGACTAAAGCAAATCAATGTCCGGAGTTCTATAGTCGAACTAATAAGGAATTGTTTATACCAGACTTACGAAAGACCAACGGGGACATTTTCATTCCTAAATTTCAAATCGTTAAGACCATCGAATTATTGTAGTGAAATTAAACTGTTGAACCCTATAATGAATTTGTGAAACAAAAAATAAAAAAGTCAACACTGGTTTTCGTAAAAATGCAATTCCTAGAAAACAAATGAATGGTCAACGTTTGTAAGATGACGTCACAAACGGTTTATTCCGAGACACATTGGATAAAAAGAATCTAAATTAGAGAAAAACGTGCTATTCTCAATTAGATTCATGTAAATCTTGAATTCATTTTGTTATAAAATATACGTCAAAATGAAGTTCCTAAAATAGCGTCGAGCACATGAAAACACTGCTTTCGACGTCACGACAATAACAACATAAAATGCGTAATACAACCCATTAGATGTGACCACACGTGTCAAACCATGTTTAATTCATAAGTGGTGGTAACTAGTGAACTATGCAATATATATATCCATCCAAAAAACTTCAGAACAAAGACAAATGTTGTGGGTGTCAGATTATGTCAATAAAAAGAAATATTTTGTAATTTTTGTCGTATGGGCCGTTGCCATTAAAAGTGGTTATTTTATAATTGAAATGTCGCTACCGATATTTCGTATAAAACATCCTGATATAAAAATGAATCAAAGTTCGTAGACTGATAGGCGAACAAATAAAACAATATTTCACACCAGAAACCACATTGCTGCCATTATAATAGTAACAGTAAAATAACAAAGCACGGCTGTCTCAATACAGACATTGAACAGAAACTCAAGCGTGAGCAGAAATTATTTTATTGTTCTGTTATTTGTTTTTTCAATAGATAAAATATTGTCCAGTGCCGTTAAACTGAAAATGAATCATCCTGAGAAAAGTGTTCAGTTGTCCGTATTATCAAACGAGATGTAAAATGTAGTAAACTAGAGATAATGTAAAACCATTTTGTCTGCAATTGTATCAATTTTTCCTTTACCATGTAAAAAGAATAAAGTACGTATGCTCTCTTTTTCCCATACATTTGAAGACAAAACTAAACTAGACAGGTTTTGTACTGTTTTTGGTATTTATAGTGGCTATATTGCAATATCGCGACGACAATCCCGTAACAAATCAATGTCTCAATTGCTAAAACAAAACAAAATAGGGAAAATATGTATTTGCATCAAGAAGCGTCTAATGTGAAGCTAAGACATCATATATCCTACTTAATAAATACGTATATCCATCATAACAGACAATCACGTGACCAATGTGTTTCCCGAGGCACTAAATTAACGAATTCCGTTTAGTACACACTGTAAGATCTTTATCTTCGACGTGCTAATACTGTACGCGTATCATGTTCTATATACTTTCTATCATTTGCGAACCAAAAATAAATATATTTCTTGTGCAGCTATGTTTTGAGATAAACTATTAGTGTAGCCTGATAAGCCAGCGCTACCCATACAGCTGTCATAATTAATTGGATAATTACATGCCCACTACAGAATATTAATTTTAACTTATAATTATGAAACATTGGACATGGCTATCTGTGGCTTTTGTCAGGAATAAGTGTAGGCATCCCTTACCTGGAGTTTTACCTATATTATACTGATTTGTTATACATTGCAACGTAACGTCATGATTCCATTTGACGTACTTTTGGTATGACGTCATATCCTGTTATTTGTGACGTCATGACATCATTTTTCTGTTTTGTGCAATTATTTTTAAAATCACTGACATAAATGTCAACAGAATAGTAGTGTAAGAACTTTGAATGTGTTTTGAGAAAGAAATATGTCGAAACGTAATAAATAGAGAATAATCTTAATAAGTTACTATTCCTTATGGAATTTAATCATAGATATTTTGTATAAAAGGTTGCATCGGACACTTGTTCACGTGAGAGCAATGTTGTATTTTATCTTCGAGATTTCGCAAATAAAACGTTTATTTATTGTTTTTCATTGCGCTGACTTGTGGTTATATCGCTATTCGGCGGACATGTACAGTGACTATATTTCACCGAATCTGTCTTCTTAATTATTCTGTCGAGTTATTTATGTATATGTTTGTCCGAGAAAGCAATGCATTTGGACTTAAAAAACGACAGACAGTCCAAAATATTTACCTTTCTGAAGATACAAAAGACTACGCAAGTATACTAGTAACCTCGCGTACTACATTGTTATAACATATTTTGTAATTTGGCCTCGCTGAAATGTTTTGATTTTACAGTACCATAGTTTAAATCAATAAAAATACAACAAATACAATGTTGTATTTGTAGACAAGATGTCAAGTCAACTGTTTGTTAAGAAATGCTTTATTCTCTGGATGTTGCATAATCCAAAATATCGAAAAATATCAAACGCAAAAACCATAACACTACGTCTGATAGCATTCATTATATAAAATGGATCGATTTTGTTTCAAACAAGGTTTCCAATTACGAAATGTCATGGCAAGTAACCTTGAAATGTGAACAAAGACAACATGTCAAAATGTGTCATAATCCGAAACAGTATAACTTGTTTGAATGCCGTCCTGAATCTCTAATTTCCGGTATACTCAGACATGTATTCGAACATTTCACCAAACACTATGGAAGTATAATCCGACACTTCCGGTTAATTTGAATTTTGATGGAATAATAACCATGTACGTACGAGCATTATCTATTTTAGTCATAAATCCGCTACATTTTTTAGCAATGAATTCGGTTCGTATTTATATTCATATATCAAACAATAAGTTATGAATATAGGTTAGACGACATAAATCATACAGGGAGAGCAGCACTTTTAAAAAGAAACAGGCAAGCACAAAAGGTACACAAAGGTATACGACTTTTAAAAATACGTACAGTATATCTGTATAGAGAGCTGAAACAGGTTCCCTATTGTTCCCTATTGTTCTATACAAAAATAATTAATTAGGGTGTTTCAGTTCTTGAGATTTTCTCTGATCAAAGACCTATTTTTACCCTGCTCAAACTTCAGAAGTGGTCACTCAACTCTTAATCTTAGCCAAAGCCAAATTAACTGTTTAGGTAAATACAGCTTTTTGTGACATTAGTTGTACCAAACGATTGTACAATATTGATCCGCAAACTTTAAAGTCTCAAAGGCACTACGACTTCTCCTGATGTCTCAGCCTTAACATTCAATTTAATATCTGATATTAAATTTAATTGGTTTTAAATATCCTATGATTTAAATTGGAAACTTGGCGTTAGTGGCGCCTACGACAATTATAAAACTCCTTGGGGTTAAACATCATAAACCCCATCCCAAATATCGAGCTGAAAAAGTTATATGAAGCAAATTAACAGCCGCACAAAACATAAGGGATGATGCTTACAGGTAAATAAATAAATATTTGATCAAAGCGAATATGATGCAATGTGAAGTCTACCCTACTCATGTGGTCGGGGACATGGGAGCATTACATGAATATTGAATATAAGCTTTATCAACAATTGCCTTCGTCGAATCTTGAGAATTCGACGTCCGGAAAGGTTTTTGAATGTAGAGCTCTGGAAGAAGACGAGACATAAGCCAGTTATGACAACCACCACAGAGAGAAAGTATTGGAAAATATTTACAAAAAAGTATTATGCGAGATTCGAACATCATCCGCCAAGTACAAATACTTAGCATGCAACATACTTGGCAAACCTTAGAAAAGATATGAGGAAATCGGACAACGAAGGCAGCACTCAGCTTAACTAACAGAAAACAGTAACAACAAAACTTAACTACACGGAGTAATGCCAAAACAAATGAGCCCAAGTCCCATCCGCAAAACGTCAGGATGACCCGATTTCACAAAGAAATAACACAATAAAAAGGTAAATGCATATCTCTATGTACACATTGACAACACCATTCAGCTCAGGCTCAGGTCAATAACAACAGGACAAGGCAACCACCGAAGTCAATATGTGCTGTCACTATAATGACGTTGAACAATACAATAACTATGTTTAGCGAAACTTAGAAACAAACATTTATTCAACAAAGTGTCAATTGTTTCTTTCACGGTCGCCAATAAGACACTTTGTTAGTTGTGATAGGACCCTTTGTAACCAAGTGACGTCTTCTGAATATAATTGCTGAATAATTCAATGATTTTATACAAGTAAAACAGATGATTATTCTTTCGTTAAGTAAATCTTGTAAAATTGTCCGTCATACAAGACAATTGTTATAAATCGTTTATAAATGGTTACCTCAATTTTCAAAATACGCTAATATTTCGGGGGAAATTAGTTTTTGATTCCACTGGGGAGCGATTTTGGCAGTCTAAAAACATACCTGCAAATACATGGCATTTTAACTATTGCCATCCAGTAATTAATTAGCGTATCCTTGTTGGCTATTATGAACTTCAGGGGAGTCATTAGAAAAGCGTAACATACCTGTTACCGGTGCCCCCGAAGCTTATTTATGCCAAGGCAAATATTGTTCATCGGGACATAGGATTAATTGACGATAGTAAGAACAATTATGGTAAACGTATTATCACCTTCATTGTACATAGTTACACATTCGCATTGTCGATCTAATGACAGTGTTACCGTTATTTAGGCACTTTATTCCAGCGTGAATATGTCGTTTGGGAACTGATTTCGTCCGTATAATTATCGGAGCTGGTGAAGTGTATTCCCACTTAGATGGCATTATCGGAGAATAGGGTGTTCGATATATGGACTCGTTAAATGGCCATTTTCTTCAACAAAATGGAGCACGTATTAATACACATCAACACAAAAACAGTGTGATCCATGCTGGTAATACAACTACCAGACACTTAACCAAATGTTGTGTTGTTTTCGTGGGTGGTTTCCCCGGTTCATCGGTACTTCTGGATTGTATTATCCCTTAGATGGTCTTGTCGGAGCATTGAATGTTCAATATATCGACAAGATAAATGGCCATTTTCCTCAACAGTTTGAGACACGTGTTTCCTCAATTACTAGACAGCAACACAGAACAGTTTGATCCAAAGTGATTCATTTGACACTGATAATACATCTACCAGACACTTAACCAAATGTTTATTTCATTGGTGGTTACCCCGTATCACCGGTGCTTTTGAAATGTATTATCACTTAGCTTGCCATGTCGGAGTGTAGGGTGTTCAAGATATAGACTTATTAAATGGTCATTTACCTCACTAAATTGAGGTACGTGTTAGAAGACAGCTCTCCATTCCTTGGTTAACACATACAAAAATGACCATCATACCCATCGTGATTTATTTGACACTAATAACACGGCTCTAGACAATTAACAAAATGTTTTTTCCTGAGTAGTTAGCCACCATCACCGATATTATACTTCCTCTTAGAATTAAGTATCGCTATGTGCGCTGTGTTCAATACGAGTTGTTCATGAAAAATCATGCTTGTTAAGTTAAACAATGGCAGCAAATGTTGGTGTTAAAACGTCTCACGAACTACCCCAGAATAACTAATGTGTAACTGCACCAGTCGTAAAATGACATCGAGCGCTGCAAGCCCTGATTACGACGAGACGACGACGACGTCATCAAATACACAATAAAATCCAAAATATATGACAGCACGTGTCAAACCATGCGTCATGTGTAAGGGATCATAACTAGAAAAATATATAATATATTGCATTATCAAAAAAGTTGAGAACAAAGAAAAATGTTGTGGGCGTCGGATTATGTAAAATTAAGTTGTTTTTTTCCGACGTCCGTTTTCTCGCTCACATTAAAGGTGATTATTTTATAATTGAAATGTCACTACCGATATTTCGTATAAAACACATGGATTTAAAAATGAATCAATGTTCGTAGACTGATAGGCGAACAAATAAAATATTATTTCAAACAAGAAATCACATTGCTGCCATTATCCCTGACATGAGTAAAATAACACAGCACGGTTGTCTCAATACAGACACTGAACAGAATGCCCAGCGTCAGCAAAAAATATTTTATTGTATTAATATTTGTTTCAGACACCTTATTCAGTAGATACAATATTGTCCAGCGCCGCTTAGGTGAAATGGAACCTTCCTGAGAAAAGTGTGAAGTTGTCAGTATAATCAGAAGATATGTAAAATGTAGTAACGGCGTGATAATGTAAAATACAACTTTTCTGCAATTGTATCTATTTATTCCTTTACCATGTAAATCGAATTTTGCTCTCTATTTCCCATACATTTGAAGACAAAACTAAACTAGACAGGTTTTGTACTGTTTTTGGTATTTATAGTGGCTATATTGCAATATCGCGACGACAATCCCGTATCAAATCAATGTCTCAATTGCTAAAACAAAATGGGGAAAATATGTATTCGTATCAAGACGCGTCTAGTGTGAAGCTAAGAAATCATATATCCTACTTAATACATACGTATATCCATCATAACAGACAATCACGTGACCAATGTGAAGTTTTCCGAGACACTAAATTATCGAATTCCGTTTAGCACACACAAGCTCTTTATCTTTGACGTGCTAATAATGTAAGCGTATCATATTCTATATGAGGCATATACTTCCTGTTATTTGCGTAGCAACTATAAATATATTTCTTGTGCTGCTATGTTTTGATTCCAGTACTTGATTATTGCAATAATGACAATACAGTGTTGTATTGGTGCCATTACGTTCGTTCAGCGTTAGAAGAACATTTCAAAAACAATTTTTCCTTTTACTAGCTGTAGAATTGGTCATTGGCTAGTGAACAATAAACGTAGATATAAAACATGATTTAGTTTACTATTAGAACTTGTATTGACTGAAACGTAAACGGGCCCTTGGTACAAATGTATTACGAACCAAATCGGACCATGGCACATGAACACGGGCAAAACCAACTCCGACCAACTCATCCCCATCTCATTAAACCGAAAATCTCTTCGTGAAAACCGTTTATTTTGTATGTCTTGTTGCGATTTTCCAAACATGCACATGATCCGTCAGATGAATAGCTATATCGATTCAATGTAGTGTATGTTAAGAAATCAACTGCTAAGATGTTATGAAATCAACTGCTAAGATGTTATGTATCAACTGCTAAGATGTATGTAATCAACTGCTAAGATGTTAGGTATCAACTGCTAAGATGTAGGTAATCAACTGCTAAGATGCTATTAGGTATCAACTGCTAAGATGTTAGGTATCAACTGCTAAGATGTAGGTAATCAACTGCTAAGATGTTAGGTAATCAACTGCTCAGATGTTAGGTAATCAACTGCTAAGATGTTATGTATCAACTGCTAAGATGTAGGTAATCAACTGCTAAGATGTTATGTATGAACTGCTAAGATGTAGGTAATCAACTGCTAAGATGTTAGGTATCAACTGCTAAGATGTTAGGTAATCAACTGCTAAGATGTTAGATAATCAACTGCTAAGATGTTAGGTAATCAACTGCTAAGATGTTAGATAAACAACTGCTGAGATGTTATGTATCAACTGCTAAGATGTAGGTAATCAACTGCTAAGATGTTAGGTAATCAACTGCTAAGATGTTAGGTAATAAACTGCTTAGATGTTAGGTAATCAACTGCTAAGATGTTATGTATCAACTGCTAAGATGTTAGGTATCAACTGCAAAGATGTAGGTAATCAACTGCTAAGATGTTAGGTATCAACTGCTAAGATGTTAGGTATCAACTGCTAAGATGTTATATATCAACTGCTAAGATGTTAGGTATCAACTGCTAAGATGTTAGGTATCAACTGCTAAGATGGAGGTAATCAACTGCTAAGATGTTATGTATCAACTGCTAAGATGTTAGGTATCAACTGCTAAGATGTTATGTATCAACTGCTAGGATGTTAGGTATCAACTGCTAAGATGTTAGGTAACAACTGCTAAGATATTATGTATCAACTGCTAAGCTGTAGGTAAGGTAATCAACTGCTAAGATGTAGGTTATCAACTGCTAAGATGTCAGGTAATCAACTGCTAAGATGTTAGGTATAAACTGCTAAGATGTTAGGTATCAACTGCTAAGATGTTATGTATCAACTGCTAAGATGTTAGGTATCAACTGCTAAGATGTTAGGTTTCAACTGCTAAGATGTAGGTAATCAACTGCTAAGATGTTAGGTATCAACTGCTAAGATGTTAGATAATCAAGTGCTAAGATGTTAGGTAATCAACTACTAAGAAGTTAGATAATTAACTGCTAAGATATAAAGTCATCAAATGCTAAGGTATAAAGTAATCAAATGCTAATATGGATAGTAACCAAATGATTAAATGTTAAGACCTTGCAAATACTACGATATATAGAAAGTAATAACAAACTAAGATAGAAAGAAATCAAATGCGAAGATACAAATTAAAAAAGAAACATCTGACCAAATCTAAGAGAAATAAAAAATGCAACTAGACATATTGGATTTCGAGAATTTAACGCCTATTTATTGCTTTTCATTGTGTTGGCTTGCGGTAAAATCGCAATTAGGGGGATATTTACGGCCACCATACTCAACCGAACCTGGCTTCTTTGAGTTATTTATGTATATGTCTGTCCAGGAAATCAATCCTTTTGGACTTAAATGTAGATATTTCTGAAGATACAAAAGTCAAGAAAATTCAACTTCACGTGCTACAGCAAATTCAAAATTTAGGTATGTATGAAGATACAAAACACGCAAATATAACATTGCGTACTACTCAGTAATAACCTCTTTTGCAAGTTTGCCTAGCTGAAATTTTTCATGTTACAGTACTATGGTTTAAATCAATAAAATACAACAGATACTTTGTTATATGTGTAGTCTGGGTGTCAGGTCAACGTCAAAGTTTCATGTCCTTAAAACCGCATAGTTTTTTCTCTGTATGGTAATAGAACGTGGTTAGTTGTAAAGACGAATGTCTGCCGATATGTAAGTCAAAATAAGCAATACCGTTAAGTCAATGATTTTTTCGGTGGTATAGTTTTTCTGATGTAGGCAAATCCAATAATTTTTTCTAATTTTCGCAGATGAGCTTTAACGCCAAATTAAAGCCCCTTTGAATAATTGACATCACAAACACGTTTCAAAGATATTTATATTCAAAATATAAAGTCCCTGAAATTACCATTTTATCAAAAACGTCATGATATTTGTTACAATCGAAAATGAATTATTTGACAGTATTATTAAATTGTGTTTGGTTTGAACGTCTGAGGACACCCTTCAATAGATATAACAAGTGTTCAAGTGATGTCTGGACCTGACATACGAGTACCATGTTTAGTTATTCTGTGGATAAGACATTAATTGCATTGATAAGACCTCTATTTTGGTTTACTGTAAAATCATTTAATTTTGATGGGACGTAATTTCGTGGTTTTGAAAAAAGAACATTTCGATCGGCGTTAATTCGCTGAATTTGCATTTGAGGTAAATGTCTCATCATGCTTACAGTAAACTTTTATATATACGTGGATGTGAAATATTAAGGTATATTCCCTATTACTTGCGTAGATCCGCTAAATCTAATACAGTACATAAATTTAACTAAGTATACCGCAAATGTCATATTAAATAACCCATCCTACGGCTTCGGTAAACGAAACTATAGACGAATAACAATGTCTACCAATTAAGATAGTCAGTTTTTACCCCGGAGGAAAAATATCTTCCATAACAATTGAATTATGTCGAACTTGATGTCACATCGGTTTATTTTCTTTATTATTCTATTTTCACTCAATGAAAATTTCGTCCCGACGTTCGTAATCGCAGAAGTACTGGGAATTTATTTATTTTCTCGAATACTAGCTGTAAATATTGTTTTGCCAATTGTCGGCATATTCGCGGAAACAAAAGTCTACCTTGATGTCCGATTAGTGTTTCGAACACTATCAGGGCTACTTAGAATTTGGCGAATTGCTACCACTCGCGAAATCATTTCTTAGTAATCCTTAAGTGTTTCAGGATATTTGTTGATAATTTTGCTTATGAATACTCAACGACTTAAGCCTTAAGACATTGTTATCAAGACTACAGTCATAGACAGCCAAAGAGAATGTAATTGTACTATATATAAAATCCGAAAAAAAATCCCATATAAAAGGGCCATTACTCAGGCAGAAATGGTCGAATCACAAAATCCTGACAAAATGTAGCTTTCCATAGTGATTATCCTGTAATAGTTCCGTTATATAGTCAATTAAGAAGTGCAGGATGATTTATTCTCTGTTTGCATAATCTAAAATAGATCTAGCTAAAAAAGAAAACGCGAAATACATGACACTACTTCTGATAACATTCTTTATATCAAATGGATCGATTTTGTTTCAAACACGGTTTCCAATTACGACATGTCATGGCAAGTAACCTTCAAATGTGAAATAGACAACACGTCAAAATATGTCATAATCGAACACAATATAACTTGTTTGAATGACGACCGGAATCACTAATTTCCTAATTTCCGGTATGATCAGACAATGTATTCGAACATTTCACCAAACACTCCAGAAATATTTTCCGACACTTCCGGTTAATTTGAATTTTGTTGGAATAATATTATAACCATGTACAAGCCTTATCTACTCCAGATATAAATCCGTTACATTTTATAGCGATGAATACGGTTCGTATTGATATTTATATATCATACAGGAAGTAAATGAAAAAGATTAAAATGAAACAGGCAGGGTGGCGAGGAAAAGTTATTAGGGCGTTTCTGTTTTTGAAACCTTCTATTATCAAAAGCCACTTTTTACCCAGCTCAAAAAGTTCATGTATTCCAATTGTTTGAAGTTGTCATTCAACGCTTATCTTATTTCAAGTCAAAATAACTGTTTAGGTAAAAGCAGCTTTTTATGACACTAGTTGTTCCAGGTTCCAGACGATTGCATACTATCGATCCGCAAACTTTTAAGTCTCGGGGGTATTGGCACTTCTCCTGATGTCTCAGTCTTAACATTAAATTTAATATCTGTTATTAGGTCTAATTGGTCTGAAATATCCTATGATTTAAGATTGGGAACCTTAGCGTTAGTGGCGCCTACGACAATTAAAGAGTTCTTTTGGGGGGTTCGACATTGGAAAAACATCATATTCTCCATCCCAAATATCGAGCGGAAAGAATATATGAAGCAAGTTCAAAAACGCACAAAAAATAGATGATACTCAGAGGTAAACAAATAAATATCATCGAAGATAATGCGATGCAAAGTGAAGTCTACCATACTCTTCGGGTAGGGCATATGGAACATTCCATAAAAATTGAAGATAAGCTCCAAGACTTCACCAACAAAAGCATCCGTTGCATGTTGAGAATAATCTGTCGGAAGCTTAATCGAATGTAACAATCAAAAAGAGAAATAATCTCAAAGAATTTATCAACAATTATCTTCGTCGAATCTTGAGAATTTGACGACCGGAAAATACTGCTCTGGTGAAAAATGAGACAGGAGCCAATTGTGGCAACCACCAAAGAGAGAAAGGTGGGATGGTTTCAACTACGTTTTAAGATGGGAGGACTTTAACATTACCCGCCAACTTTGAACTTGAATCTTCCGCCAGGCCGACCATTGCTGACCTGGGTAATAACTCTAGATGCTGAGCTGTGGTGTTTTAGGCTATAATGGGGCTAGCACTCAACGTAACCAGCCAAGGACAGAAAACAGTTACAACAAACTACAACTACACGGCGCATATACTATTCACAACCCAAACAAATGAATTAATAGCCCAAGTCCACGCCGCAAAAAATGCAGGATGACCCAATTTCACAAAAAAAAATTACAAAAGAAAACGCCCCGGCATCAAATGCTTATTATCTCTGTACACATTGGTAACATCATACAGACTCTGAATACAAATATTTTCTTATTATGCAACAAGCGTGGCACCATTTGAATAAAACGCATAATACGCAGTCATCGCTCTATCGTTCTGTTAATAAATCAATCCACAAGAGAATTTAGCTTAAAGCTTAAAATATTAAAAAGTAATACTTTGAAAGTTAAATTCGTGGATAAACTCAACCACGAAATAAAATACCCAAGGAATATTAATGATTCCATAGTGTCTGACTTAGTGGATACTGCATCTTCGAAATTAATGAATTTAAATGATTTTACAGCAATCATAATTTTAACTGACCTTCTCCACATATAATAAGTTTGCAAAAGTAGAAAAAATAGATTTGGCACGTTAATGTCACAACAGGACAAGGCAACCCCGAAGTCAATATGTGCGGCAACTATAACGACGTTGAACAAGAAAAATACAATGTTAAGTGAAACCAGCAGGCAAAAATTTTGTCAGCAAAGTGTCGATTGTATCTTTCACCGACGCCAATCAGACACTGTGTTAGTTGTGAAGGGACCCTTTGTAACCAAAGGACGTCTCTTGAATATAATTGTTGAATAATTCAATGATTTTTACAGGTAAAGCAGATGATTATTCTTCCGTTAAATAACTATTGTCAAACTGTCTGTCATATACGAGACAATTGTTATAAATCGTTTATAAATTTTGGCCTTAATAGTCAAAAATATCTCTGAAGAAATTAGTTTTTTTATTTCATTTGGGAGCGATTTTTGGCGTTCTAAAAATGCATGACACTCTAACTATTGATACCTAGTAATAAATGAGCATAGAAAGGCATCGAGAAAAGGATCTTTGTTAAACCAACGGCTATGAGAAGCCTCTTAGAATATTTGTGAAACACCTGTTACCTGAGACTCACGACGCTCATTTATTGCAACCGGGGGTACATTGACATGACAAAAATTGTTCAGTGGGACAAAGGATTAATTGACTATAGTAAGGACAAAACAAGTCAAAATGGTATCCGTCTTCTACAATATTCATAGAACAAAGAACACATTTTTATTATCACCTTCATTGTTACAAATTCGCATTGTCGCACCAGGGATAGTATTACAATTATTTAGGCACTTGTTTTAGCGTGGCTATTTCGTCTCGGGAACTGATTTCGCTTGTACAATCATCGGTCAATTCTGGTGAAATGTATTACCACTTAGATGCCAATATCGGAGTTAAGGGTGTTCAATACATCAGCACGACAAATGGCCATTTTCTTCAATTACTAGGCAGCAACACTGAAAGGTGTGATCCCTTTGACACTGATAATACAACTACCAGACACTTAACCAAATGTTGATTTCATTGGTGATTACCCAGCATCACCGGTACTTGTGGATTTTATTACCACTTAGATGACCATGTTGGAGTATGGAATGTTAAATATATCGACACGATAAATGGCCATTTTCCTCAACAGTTTGAGACACGTGTTTCCTCAATTACTAGACAGCAACACAGAACAGTGTGATCCAGAGTGATTCATTTGACACTGGTAATGCAACTAAACACTTAACAAAATGCTTATTTCATTGGTGGTTACCCAGCATCACCGGTACTTCTGAAATGTATAATCACTTAGCTTGCCATGTCGGAGTGATGGGTGTTCAATATATCAACACGATAAATGGCCATTTTCCTCAACAAATTCAGGTAAGTGTTACAAGACAGCTGACAAATCCAAGATTAACACGTAATAGTATGACCATTATATCGATAATGTTTCACTTGACACTGGTGATACGACGTCATGACACTTAACATAATGATGGTTTTCAGCATTACCGGTAAGGTAAAATCAGAGAATTAAGTATTGCTATATTTGCGATATCCATTACCAGTAGTTCATGTAAATGTATGTTTGAGAACTTAAACAATGACAGAAAACTTTGACGTCACAATATCTTACGAACTACTCTAGAATAACCAGTGTGAAACTGCACCCGTTGGACTTTCCGATGCATCGGATGGGACACTGCAAACTTGCAGACGTATCAAACGTAAAAATTCCAACCGGTGCAGTTACACGACAGTGATGCATTGTAGTTACCGTTCAAATATTCAGATTAGGTTTTATTTTTTACAAACTTGTTTATTTCTTAGAATCGGATGAGGTGCCTATCAGTACAAAAGGAGTACTAATTATCCAAAAACATGCTCAAATCGGTACGTTACGCGTTGCCAATCTTTTATGTATCCTTGATTATACTATTGGAGATGATCAAAGTGTATACCTCTATGGTATGAAATGTGTTCGATGAAACAAATTGGCCACCATGTCTGCATCATTTGTATGCGTAACTATACAACAATGATTATTCTGTTCATTCGATTGGCAGACAAAAGCAAATTAATGTCCAGAGTTCTATAGTCGAACTAATAAGGAATTGTTTATACCAAACCTACGAAAGACCAACGGGGACATTTCATTCCTAAATTTCAAATCGACCATCGAATTATTGTAGTGAAATTGCGAACCCTTAAACTGTTGAACCCTTTAGTGAATTCTGGAAACAAGAAATAAAAAAGTCAATGCTGGTTTTCGTAAAAATGCAATTCCTAGAAAACAAATGAATGGTCAACGTTGGTAAGACGACAAAATCATAAAATTCTTGTCGTCACTAACTGAAATGACGTCCCACACGGTCTAATTCCAGACACATTGGATAAAAAATAAAGAAATGACAAAAATGTGCTATTCTTAATTAGATTAATGTATATTGTGAATTCATAAAATAACGAAATATACGTGAACATGAATTTCGTAAAATGGCGTCGAGCGCAGCAAACCCTGATTACACAAAAAAATCCAAAATATGTGACCGCATGCGTCATGCGTAAGTGATCATAATTAGATAAACAAACAATATATTGCATTATCAAAAAATAGTTGAGAACAAAGGCAAACGTTGTGGGCGTCTGACTATGTAAAAATTAAGTTTTTTGATCCGATGTCCGTTTTCTCGCTCGTCGCCATTAAAAGTGATTATTTATAATTAAAATGTCACTATTGATATTTCATATAAAATACACAGATCAAAAAATGAATTAATGTTCGTAGACTGATAGGCGAACAAATAAATAGCATTACACACCAGAATCACATTGCTGCCATTATCATCGACATGAGTAAAATAACATATCATGATTGTCTCAATACAGACATTGAACAGAAACTCGAGCGTCAGCAGAAATTATTTTATTGTTCTGTTATTAGTTTTTTCAGTTGATTAAATATTGTCAAATTCCGTTTAAGTGAAAATGAACCATCCTGAGAAAAGTGTTCAGTTGTCAGTATAATCAAACGAGATGTAAAATGTAGTAAAAAAGGTATGAGAAAATTCGACAGGGAAGGTAGGTGATAATGTAAAATACATCATGTCTGCAATTGTATCAATTTTCCGTGACCATGTAAATAGGATATAGTACGTATGCTCTCTATTTCCCATACATTTGAAGACAAAACTTGACAGGTTTTGTACTGTTTTTGGTATTTATAGTGGCTATGTTGCAATATCGCGACGACAAACCCGTTACAAATCAATGTCTCACTTTAGTAAAACTAAAGAAAAAGAAAACGAATTTGGCTTCGCATCAAGATGCGTCTAGTGTGAAGCTTAGACATTATATATCATACTTAATGCATATTTGTATATATCATAACAGACAATCACGTGACCAATGTGCAGATTCTCGAGACACTAAATTATCGAATTCCGTTTAGCACACACAAGCTCTTTATCTTTGACGTGCTAATAGTGTAAGCATATCATATTATATAAGTGGCATATACTTCCTCTCATTTTCGTAGCAAATATGAATATATTTCTTGTGTAGCTATCTTTTAAGATAAACTATTAGTGTGCTAAGGACATAACCTGATAAACCAGTGCTATCCCTACAGCTGTCAGAATTAATTGGATAATTACATGCCCACTACAGAATAATAATTTTAACTTATAATGATGAAATATTGGACATGGCTATCTGTGGTTTATGTTTGGAATAAGTTTTTTCCTATATTATACTGATTTGTTATACATTGCAACGTAACGTCACAAGTCTATTTGGCGTACTTTTGGTATGACGTCATATCCTGTTATTTGTGACGCCATGATGTCAATACCTTTTTGTGTCATTATTTATAAAATTGCTAACATAATTGCCAATAGAAATGTAGTGTAAGAACTTTGAATGTGTTTTTGAGAATGGTTTATGTCAAAACGTAATAAAAAGATAATTAACTACATTAGTGTTTAAAAACCTATTCCCTATGTAATTTAATCAGAGCTTTATTGTACAAAATGTTGCTAATAAACAAGTTGCATCGGACACGTGAGAGCAATGTTGTATTTTAAATTTATCTTCGAGATTTCGCAAATAAAACGTTTATTTATTGCTTTTCATTGTGCTGACTTGTGGTTATATCACAAAAATTCGGCGGACATGTACATTGACCATAGTTCACCGAATCTGTCTTCTTAATTATTCTGTAGAGTTATTTATGTATATGTTTTTCAGGGAAAGCAATGCGTTTGGACTAAGAAAACGAGAGCAAGTCAATAATAAAGATATTTCTGAAGTGACAAAATACCACGCAAATATAACCTCGCGTACTACATCGTAATAACATATTTTGCAATTTGCCCTAGCTGAAAATTTGTGATTTTATAGTACCATGGTTTAAATCAATAAAAATACAACAAATACAATGTTATATGTGTAGCCTAGATGTCAGGTCAATGTCAATGGTTCATATTCTTAACAATGAACAGGTTATTCTCTGTCTGGGGATAGAACATGATTAGTAGTAAAGACGAATGTCTGCCAGTATGTAAGTTAAGTTTTTGCTGATGTTCGCAAATTTCCCTAATTTTCTCTAATCTTCGCTGAATAGACATATGAGCTATAACGCAAAATTAAAGCCCCTTTAATAATTGACATCACAAACACGTTTCAAAGATACTTGTATTCAAATATAAATACCCACAAATTACCATTGTACAGAAAAACGCGAAATCTTTTTCATAGATAATTTATTTTACAATATTGGTAAATTGTGTTTGGTGCGAACGTCTTAGGACATCCTTCAATAGATGTAACAAGTGTTTCAGTCATGTCTGGACCTGGCATACGAGTACCACGTATTGTGTTTCTATGGTTAAGGCTTTAATTTTATTGATAAGACTACCTCTATACTGGTTTATATGATAAGATTCGCCGCGTTACAACATTCTTCTTGACATTAGCAACAATTTTTCAGACAGACATGTGTCGGATAAAGCCTTCAATTGCCAGTCATCTTTCTGCTGAAATACGATAGGCATATATATAAGGATCGCCAGATAAGACGACAAGCGCACTAAACTACAGAGCTGCGAAGACATAGACTATGATCATCATTTCCACATGTTCAAAGGTCTAAATGATGATATTACTTATTAGTGACAGTGCAATAATTTGTAATAATCATTTTTCTAAGATGTTGAGGAAATTTTAATTTTCTTGCGTGAAATTGACTTCGAAAGAACACCAAGACTTCACCACATGCGGAAGGTGTCCGTCGTCAATACTTGAACGAATAGGTTGAACCTAAAACCGAACACCGCAATGAGATTAGTGTGTATTTATGGCGTTTCGATTGGGTTATTTTAAAAGTCTATACATGTTAACGATAAACCTTGATAAATACATGAACGAAAAACAATGTACGCCTATTAGCATATGGCCCATTACTTGCGGGGAAGAAATCTCTACTGGTTACCAAAAATTCGCAAACTTTAACCTATTACATCAATTTTCATTTACTGTTGACTTTGAAAAAACACCAAGACTTCTCCACATGTGAAAGATGTCCGTCGTTAATATCGAAGACGAATATTACAAACATTTAACCGAACATTGCCCGACGATTAGTATGTATTTATCGTGTTCCATTTGCGTTAAAAGTCTAAACATGCTTACAGTAACCTCTATACGTGAACGTAAAACAATGTACTAGTATTCGTATACTCCCCATAACTTGTGGGAAGAAATGATTTTAAAATCCCTACTGGTTACCAAAAATCAGCAAAAGTTAACCTAGTACACCAATTTAACATCAGAATACTGTAAATATCATATTAAGTAACCCATCCTATAGCTTCAGTAAACAAAACTAAAGACGAATAACAATTTCTACCAAATAACAGACGTCAATTTTTACCCAGGAAGAAAAATATCTGATTATTTCAAACTTGATGTCACATCGATTTATTTTCTTTATTATTATATTTTCACTCTATAAAAATTTGTCTTGTATGTATTCGCAGAAGTACTGTAAACCTATTTATTTTCTCGAATACTAGCTTTAAATAGCGTTTTGCCAATTGTCGGCATATGCGCGAAAACAAAAATCTCACTCGATGGCTTATTAGTGTTTAGAACACTTTCAGGGCTACTTAGAATTTGGCGAATTGTTACCACTCGCGAAATCATTAATTTGTAATCCTTAAGTGTTTCACGATATATGTTGATGCTTTTGCTTATGTATACTCAACGACTTAAGCCAAAAGAGATTATTAAAAAGACTACAGTTATAGACAGCCATATCACCCGCCGAAGAGAAGATAATTGTACAATATATAAAATCCGAAAACATCCCATGTAAAAGGGGCCATAACTCAGGCAGAAATGGTCGAATCACAAAATCTTGACAAAATATAGCTTCCCATAGTGATTATCCTGTAATAGTTCCGTTATATAGTCAATTACGAAATGCAGGATGATTTATTCTCTGTTTGTATTATCTAAAATGGATCTAGCTAAAAAAGCAAACGCGAAAAACATGACACTTTGTCTGATAACATTCTTTATATAAAATGAATCGATTTTGTTTCAAACAAGGTTTCCAATTACGGCATGTCATGGCAAGTAACCTTGAAATGTGAAAAAGACAACATGTCAAAATATGTCATAATCCAAAACAGTATAACTTGTTTGAATGCCGACCGGAATCAGTAATTTCCAATAAAATCAGACACGTATTCGAACATTTCACAAAACACTCCGACACTTCCGGTTAATCTGAATTTTGTTGGAATAATTACCATATACGAACGTTATCTATTTGTGTCATAAATCCGCTACGTTTTATAGCAATAAATGCGGTTACGTATTAATAGTCATATATCAAACAATAAGTTCTAAAACTAGGTTAAAATACATAAATCATATTCGTAGGGTCGAACTTTTACATTGAAACAACTAGGCACAAACGGTACAAAAAGGGACACGCCTTTAATATACGTTTAACTGTATAAAGAGCTGAAACAAGTTCCCAAGAGTTTTACACAAGGAGAGGTGATTAGTGTGTTTCAATTTTTGAACATTTTACAGATCAAAAACATCTTTTAATCTACTCAAGGTATAAGAACACGTCAGATTTTATTCAGCAATGCATGTATTCCAAATTTCAGAAGTTTTTCTTTAACGCTTATCTTATTTCTGGACAAAGTAGCTGTTTGGGTAAATGCAGCTTTTTATGACACTAGTTGTACCAGACGATTGTACAATATTGATCCACAAACTTTAAGTCTCAAGGGCACTGATGTCTCAGTCTTAACATTCAATTTAATATCTGTCATTAAGTTTAATTGGTTTGAAAAGTGATTCGTTTGACGATATTAATACAACTACCAGACACTAAACCAAATGTTTTGTTGTTTTCGTGGGTGGTTTCCCCGTTTCATCGGTACTTCTGGATTTTATAATCCCTTAGATGGTCTTGTCGGAGCATTGGATGTTCAATATATCGACACGATAAATGGCCATTTTCCTCAACAGTTTGAGACACGTGTTTCCTCAATTACTAGACAGCAACACAGAACAGTGTGAAACATAGTGATTCATTTGACACTGGTAATGCAACTACCAGACACTTAACCCAATGTTTATTTCATTGGTGGTAACCCCATATCACCGGTGCTGCTTGTGAAACGTATTATTGCTTAGCTTGCCATGTCGGAGTGATGGGTGTTCAATACATAGAAACGTTAAATGGCCATTTTCCTCAACAAATTGTAGCACGTGTTACAAGACAGCTCTAAATTCCCAGATAAACACGTAATAGTATGACCATTACATTCATCTAATTCATATAATTCATTTACTAGTAACACTGAAAATACTTCCAGACACTTAAGCATTATGTTCTTTTTCCATTGGCTGTTACCCCGCATTACCGGTACTATAAAATTAGACAATTTCAGAATTCAGTATCGCTATATTTGCGGTATCGACTGCGAGTAGTCCCTGACAATTCATGTTTGCATGATTTGTATGTGCAACTATTCAACAGTACAATGCACAGTTCATTTCGATTGACAGACAAAGGCAAACCATGTCCGGAGTCCTATAGTCGAACGAATAATGAGATGTTTATACCAGATCTACGAAATTCCAACGGGCACATTTCATTCCAAAATCGTTAAAATCATGACGTGGCATTATTGTAGTGAAACAATGAAACATATTGAAACCTATCAAAAAGAATTATTGAAATGAAAAATAAAAATATCAAGACTTTTTTCGTTTTCGTTCGACGATGAATTGATTTAAGTCATTACACATTGAAATAAAGTCACTAACTCTTAGAACCGTGACATATTAAAATAAAATTACGTCAGATATTGAAATGACATCACAAACGGTCTTGTCCGTGGTGAAAAACAATCAACTCTAAATTTTCGAAAACGTGTAATTCTCAATTAGATTCATGTGAATCGTGAATTCATAAAATAATGAAATATTGGTGAACGTGAATTTCGTAAAATTGCGTCGTGCGCAGGAAAATACTGCTTACGACGTCATGACAATAACAACATAAAATATGTAATACAAATCAAAAGATGTGACCACACGTGTCAAACCAAGTTTCATTCATAAGTGGTGGTAACTAGATAAATATGCAATATATAGCCACCCAATATGGTCAGAATAAAGACAAATGTTGTGGGTGTCAGATTATGTAAAACAAAAAAACCCTAGTATTTTGTATTTTTTTGTCTTATGGACCGTTTATCTGCGCTCGTCACCATTGAAAGTGATCTTTTATAATTGAAATGTCACTACCGATATTTCCTATAAAACAACATGAAAACGAATCAATGTTCGTAGACTGATAGGCGAACAAATAAAATAATATTTCACACCAGAATCACATTGCCATTATCCCCGACATGAGTAAAATAACATATCAATACAGACATTTAACAGAAACTGGAGTGTCAGCAGAAATTGTTTTATTGTATTAATATTTGTTTGAGACAGCCTATTCAGTAGATATAGTGTATATGTTTTGTTTCATATCGTCCAGTGTCGTTTAAATAAAAAAGAGCCATACTGGGAAAGTATAACCAAAAGAGATGTAAAATGAAGTAAACGAGTGATAATGTGAAGGACATCCTGTCTGCAATTGTATTTATTCATTCATTCACCCTGTAAATCGAAGTAAGTACGTATGCTCTCTATTTCCCATACATTTGAAGACAAAACTTGACAGGTTTTGTACTGTTTTTGTGGGTATTTATAGTGGCTATATTGCAATATCGCGACGACAAACCCGCTACAAATCAATGTCTCACTACAACAAAAGAAAAAGAAGAAAATCTTGATTCGGATCAAGAAAAGTCTAGTGTGAAGCTAAGACATCATATATCCTACTTAATACATACTTATATCCATCATAACAGACAATCACGTGATCAATGTGCAGTTTCTCGAGACACTAAATTATCGAATTCCGTTTAGCACACACAAGCTCTTTATCTTTGACGTGCTAATAATGTAAGACTATCATATTCTATAAGTGGCATATACTTCCTGTTATTTGCGTAGCAAAGATAAATGTATTTCTTGTGCAGCTATGTTGTGAGATAAACTTTTAGTGCACTAAGGACATAGCCTGACAAGCCTGTGCTACCCCTACAGCTGTCAAAATTAGTTGGATAATTACATGCCCACTACATAATGACCTGTTGATAGATATCAACTTCCTTGGCTCACCAGGGTGTAAAAAGGGAGTTGGGGATAATCGTTTAACTATATGGCACATTCAATTACATAAAGAATTTGCGCAATGCAATGTTGTAACTTAAATAAAACAAATTAAGATTTTCATTAAGATGCTTTGTGAATATTAGCTCAGACTCCCACCCAACCCCCCCCCCCAAAAAAAAAAACGCCTAAGCGCTAAAAATAAAAGCACCATCAACACTTCAAAACAAAACATTAATCTCGAACATATAAAGCGCCAAATCAAAAATAGGAACACCAAAAAAACATATTCCACAGATTTACATTTCAAGCTTCATTGATCGCTAAATATTTCGACTATATTCTTGGCAAAGCAACAAATGGCGTTAATATAAAACAAACCCACACATTTATATATAATGGCTCCCTTGGCAATAACATTATCTAATAGGTTGTGGATATCCTGTGCTCATATTAACGAATCGACGGCTCCCAAGTCCCAAAACACCATTACAAAAACTGATATAAGACGTGATTCTGATAATTTGTTTTCCTAAGGAATTGATAAATATTTTGCCCGTATATCGGCCATTTGTTATTGAATTCATTAATATATTTTGGGACTGGTGGATCGGTCATTTTACATCGCTACTCTTTAGATTACAGACATTTCACCTACCCTGACCAAGAACACTATGGACGGATTACAATTCACCAAGTTCAAGCGAACATATTTCTCGCCAATAAAAACCTGATTCTTCATACATCATGTTTCTCTACTTTGCATGTAGATCAATCGTGAAGGATTGCCTGAACCAGGGATTATGTTTCCGATGTTAAACTTACACGAAATACTTTTTGTGAATTTATTATACTTTATAGTAACATGATAAACGCTTTAACTCTACATTCGTCTAAACTTCTATACTCTGATTTGAGTAAAGTCCAAATTTGAGAAGAGGCGTCTTGTTCTTATGATGCACCAAGTTAATCTTGCTAGACAATACGGTAGAAAATTGAACAGAAAAAATACATTCCAACCTAAATTATCGAATACAGCGATAATAAACATTATTAGCGTAATTTCTATTAAATGAAGTATTTACATGGGTGAATGGCATGAGTGTTATCTTTAGTTGTTGTATTTAATTGACATAGGCACATACCACAGAACACCATTGTACATCCAATTAATAGCTTGTAAAAATTGACAATGGTACGAATGAAAGAGATGATCCACTGAATAAACCGACATAGTAATATTGTCAACTTTCGCAATCTTCTCACCCAGCGTATGTATTGGTCTACAGAGCAAGAATAGGTTCAGGACAATGCCGAGAGGGCAGATGGCGTACAATATATCTACATTGCTCTGTAAAAGCTGTATTTTACATTTAATCGTGCCTGATTTTTAGATTCACCCCTTGTCGTGCGACAGCCATCATTATATGTTATAAAACAATCAAACAATTTATGGGAATAACATTTAAAACTTACCTTCAAAATGTGCAAAAGATCAACACAAAGAGGCCGACAAATAACTTGTGTTTGATTATTCCTCACGTCTACATACACATTGGTTATTTCAGTTAATTTTATTTCTAATTTCAGATTTATCTCAAATGTGAACTATGATGTGGACAAACGCTCAATTTTGTATATGATGTTTACTTGAGATAATTCTATCGGTTACAGGGTATAGTTTTATTAAAGTGCTTGTGAACATCTTAACATTTAAAATTCATTATATTGATTCACACTTACAATTTTGGGTCAGACATGGACATGTAGAAGCCCATGAACCATTGTTAATAAAGTAGATTAAATGCTTTGTTGTCGTTTTTTATTATAAATGTGGACCTAATTTTAAGTATTCACAGCGTGTTTTTGTAAAATAGTACATCGATGAACGTTAATCTTGCGCGGGAACTTTTTAACCACCCCTCGTGTGCTTTATTTCGATAAAGACCAGATACATATTTAATCATCTAAATCAGTTATACATAAATCTAAACTATTTGTCTGAATGTGTTGGCATGTAAGATACACAAGCTTGATTTATTGCTTTCAGGATTTCCCTAAATGATACGTTTTATGCTACATTTGCAGACATTCATTCGAAAAAATCAGCATATCGCAGAAAATCTTTCATTATTATTGAATCTAATACAACAATTTAAAGAAATACTCAGGATGCTCAAATAATGTTGATTGTCTGGGAACCCCCAAGTGAGAGTTATGAAATAGTCATCCATATAGACACAGACCGTACAAATTGACGTTCAGCTAAAAAGACGAAAGTGGTGCTTCCCCAAGGGCGATTTCAAAATCCAAAGCACAGCTAAAGGAAATGTAAAAATAATTAACATTATTATCATAAAAAGTCGACAGTGGTGTTTCCCCAAGGGCGATATTAAAGACAATTTTAAAGCACAGCTTACTTAAATTTGAAGACAAATTCATATACATTCGCATTCTATCATGTTTTAGGAATAGGAGCCGCTTTAAATCAGCGATCAAACAAATTGACGTAAAGCTAAAAAGACGGGCGCTATTAAAGACTAAAGCTAAACTGTGAAGTCAACAGCTTGATAATACCTTACACAGTGTCTCATATCTTATCATCATTCATACTGATAAAAACTTCATCATATAAAACAAATATAATATGTTGTCATTCGTACTACAATTTACAGATACCAGTAGCATATATACTAATAAAAATAACTATTTAACGACAGTTAATGTGTTTTTGAGCAATATAATAATAATTATTGCGAACCTTTGCCAATGAAAATATTTTGATAACTCTTTTATGAATGCGAATACTAATCGTCGGCCTGTGTTATGTTTAATTGTTTACCCACACATATTTGTCACAATTGAGAGTTGACAATGAATAATATTCCACTGATACATTTTTAATAACCTTGAATACATTGGTGATTAGATTAATGTTAATGTCATATGATACGCTTTATCAGACGAACGTTGAGGGAATCGAATCAATTTATATTCGATCCGCCTATATGTATACAGAATCACAGAGGTAGATAATAAATGAGGAAAACATAATGGAAACCCATTACCATTTGCGTTTTTTTTTACTTTTTATGCTCAGGTATATAATTTTATGAATACCACTATCGCAAATAATACAGGTTACAGTTACTGAACCAGTATGACACCGTGTTTCAATAGGGGAAAATATAATAAATGTCTGTATCAGGACTGAGTGGTTTGCTGGCGCCATTACGCCTCGTTCAGACAAAGTTTTTGTGCGTTTATCGCCGTGTCAACTCGCCAGATAATCACAATATCCGATATTTAGACAACCGATTGTTATGTATAGCGATGATGAATAGCGGTGGTGTAAAGGGTCATGAGTTGCTCTTTTTCCATTTCTAGTAAGTGCTATTCTTAGAAATCACCACACAATTCGATTCAGAAAAGGTACTTATGATGAAGGAGTTGCTTCAATATATAAATACACGCAGTGTTATTTATATTGCAAGTAATAGGGAAATCCAATTTGTAGGCAGCGCAATGTGTATACAAGAGTAACACTTGACTGTCTTAAATATAATATGCCGAATACCAAGCATTACCTTTTCTTGCCAATCAGCAATCTGCTAAAATATGACAGACATATGAGTGCTTCAACAAGGATTGGAACCTGGGTCGCCCGATCAGGCGACAAGCGCGCTAACCACTAAGTTTGAAGATCATAAGACAAGACGATCGTGAGTAATTAAACTGGAACCATTTGGTCTGCCGATCGAACTACAAATGTACCGACCAACAGACCGACCGACGTATACACGGCAATATATCACCCTTATCATTATAACATAGTTTTAGTCGAGGTTACAGTTAGATAATGTGTGGTACCAGAGATCATTCAAAATTGTTTCATGTACAACCTGATATTTTTCATTTGATTTGATCCTCGTTTTTAAAATTGATCCTTCTTTTTTAGGATCAGTTTCAGTTTCAAGTACATGTACAATAATTCATTTTTGCAACACACAAATGATGGTCTGAATATGTTCAACATGCCAGCTTGAAGTAAATTGGGTATTCTCTAATTATTGTAATTGCCAAAAGTTAACAAAACCTTCCAAATAATAGATAATTATTTTCAGGATCAAAGATTTCTTGCCAATCAGCATTCTGCTAAAATATGACACAATGATTTGCTTCCACAAGGATTTGAACCTGGGTCGCCCAATCAGGCGAAAAGCGCGCTAAGCAACGGAGGCACACATAGAAAGTAGAAAAGCTCTACAAGAAAGGCAACACATCACAGACATATAATAACACATTCACGGCACAACGACCTACAAACAATTAAGCGAGTAATTGAACTGAACTGCTGAAAGTCTAAGACTTAGAATCAGCTGTGAAAAGTCAAACGATTAACGAGATGTTTGTTAACGTATCGGTTTCTATTACAGCTCAAAAGTCCGAAATGACAAAAGACACTATGGCTATGACCATAGACCCTTAAAATTGCATAGAGCCATCAACATTTGGTGAGTAATTTCCATGTGGGAAGTTTGAAGATCCTAAGACAACTCGTTCGTGAGTAATTCAACGGAAACCATTTGGTCTGCCGACCGAACTACAAATGTACCGACCAACAGACCGACCGACGTATACACGGCAATATACCACCCTTATCATTATAACATTGTTTTAGTCGAGGTTACAGTTAGATAATGTGTGGTACCAGTGATCATTCAAAATTGTTTTGATGTACAACCTGATATTTTTCATTTGATTTGATCCTCTTTTAAAAATTGATCCTTCTTTTTTAGGATCAGTTTCAGTTTCAAGTATATGTACAATAATTCATATTTGCAAATGACAAATGATGGGTTGCATATGTTCAACATGCCAGCTTGAAGTAAATTAGGTATTCTTTAATTATTGTAATTGCCAAAAGTTAACAAAACCTTCCAAATAATTTGAAATTATTTTCGGGATCAAATTTGATCCAGACCAATTGATCCTTTGTGTACACGGGGCCAAATGGGCGTACCGTTTGTTCAGATACTTGTATTCCATTAGTTAAACACGTTTCCAAATAATGGCCACCAATGCATTAGGATTTTACACTATCTCTGACAGACCTCGCTGGTCTGCTTGGCTGTGATAAAAATATTGTTTGCTTAATTAAGAAATGACCATCCAAGAATATTCACAGATTAATAAAAGAGAATCTGCTCATTTGTGCTTTAAATGACTACTGCGTAATCAACAACCACGGTAAAACAATGAGTTTGTTTTCAGTTTCAATGACCTTAATAGAGACCAGAGTAATGTTTGCTTATTAGCCTAATGTATTCCTTTGCTCGGGAAATCCAAACAATCGTCCACGTCAATCGACAGCGTTCAATGTATTTGTACTCTGGTGCCATGATTTATTATCTTTTGGTGCTTTCACATTTTCTTTCAACGATTTGAGTCAGATTTCAGTTTTAATGTGTTACTAAATGAGTTAGATATAATATCGTAAAATAATATAAATTAAGATATCGCATGATCGACGGTGTCTTCAAATGAGCTCTGGACTGAATGGAATCAAATAATCTCAACCCTGCATTTAGTTCAAGACACGTAGATTAATTAGTATTCTCAAATCGTAAATCATAACATTTTCGCGTGATCTTTTGAAATTTCGCATCTTTGAAACAAAGTTTCAGTACAGTCCAGTTAGTAAATTTTGAGAGTGAAGTAGCCGTTAATGTGTACCCAAAATAGTACAAGCTTTACATGAGCAAATATAGTTGAGTTTAGTATTAACATTATACTGCACATGTTTGCTTAAGTCTAAAATATGGTGGTGTCATACTAAAGAAGAGGATTCTACAGCTGCGTCATCATGTTTGTTACGTCAGTTAAACGACCGATTCGCCAATTTAGCTTTTAGTATACTTATAAATACTAACTTAACCCTTCCACAACGATTAAACAACTTCACAAAATATAGAGGAAAAGCAGCAATTTTGTCAACTGTTCATGGACGGGTATCACTAAATTAAGGCTGCGGCTTTGGAATTATAAAACATATTTGACGGCATAACTGCCTTCTGTGTTATGCGGTTGTTGTTCAACTGATCACATTCGTAAATGTATAGTTATGCTGCCGTAGCACGGTGGTAGGCTACTAGCCCACTTGCCGTAAAATCTGGATGGAGAGACTCTTATAACTGCCATATTTCAACAGAAACTGACTGGCAAATACTGGCTCTGTCCTAACAAACAACAAGGTTTTTTTTACAAATTATGTCTTCATTTTGTTTACCACATAGAGAGTAGTTCTCAGACAGTAAAGCGACCAAGGAGCGTCACGAAAACGGACATAATTGATTTTATTCATATCTTTTGCCGAAATAAAAAGTTCAACAGTTAGTAACACACTTTAATGACACGCTAAGTGAACAACGAAATTACATTTGTCAGACTCGTGTTATATTCTGTCGGCTATATACAGACGCGATTGTTAACACAATTGTTGGTAACATCAGAACGTGCGAAACACGGCGCATAACATTATTAAAACAAGCACATCGTCTGTTGATCAAGCGCCAGCGCTTAGAAGCGATGTTATGGTAATAAGAGTTCGGAAACCAGTCGGCTGTTTCTGTCAGTGACCGAAAAGGGTAGAAAAAGAAACCTAACCGTTACATATGTAACATCGAACTCAACTGTGAAACAGCGTTCAAATGTACACTAACAATCTTATATAACATCCAGCAACATAAGTTGACTGTCTCATTGCTTAATTCCAAATAATTATAAATACAAAATAAAAGCTTATACTGTCTGCGTATGCCCAAAAGTATGAATTTCAGAATCATTGTTTGAAAGATCTGCCATAAAAATAAAAGAAATTCAACCACTTCGAATGTCTAATATGTTAACATTTAAAATAAACGATTGCCAATTTGTTTTTCAATATCTTTTGACCTATAATTCTTTTTTAAAGGAACTTCATAGAAAATACACGCATGCTGCAATATCTGATATGTCAGTCTTGCAGACAACTTGTGGATTAAACGTATTAAGCGGATGAGTGGGACTTTGTTTTAATAGAAGCCCTAAGGATTTCTAATTGACTTGTAGCTAAGAATATCACTGACGACTTTAATCTTGTTCTGAACTATCTCCGGAGGAATGCGCATAATGAAAATGCAATAATTGCCGGCACACAGTACAAACTCTCATAAAGAACATAACGTTTGATGTTTGAATAGCAATATAGCAGGCTTCAGAATGTTGAACAGGTGTAACCGTTCACCCAACAATGTCCGCAATTAGGTCACAACCTGGGTTATTGACAATACTCCAGAGCAGAGATCGCTAAACCACCAAGGTTACTTTGCGAAGGTTTTCAAGTTAATTCATTTGACCATTTGATTCTAATTTACCGTTTAATTTCGTTTAACTGATTAAAATGATATCGATTGACGATTGGCGTAATGTCAAATCGTGATTCAACTCTGACTCTCTTGAAGAACGTATTATACAAAACATAGCCCGGTTTCCCGAAGCATCTGAATCTGAGATAATGTCATGTATCGATATGTTAATTTCTATCAGAAACTGGGCTCACACTTAGCATCATAAAGCATACATATAAGAGTGTGAATCTCAGTTTAATCTCCAATTGATACCTATATTTCTACTGGAGACGATAAGGGATATACCACAAACACTCTGATTGCATACTAGTATCTAACATCGGATTACTTTTTTGTTATTTCCTTGTGAACTTAGGTCATCATGCCCTATTAAATCGGGGACATGGGCTATTGAAATGTAAGACTGTCCGGTACACAAAGACGATGGTGGTCGCGAAATTATGTTACATTCTAACATGGCATTATATCTCTATACAAACCCGATTTTTACAACATTCGATTTGATACGGATATCCGGATATTCGTTTGGATAGCGTTCCGAATATCCCGTTACCAATTTTGGTATCCGTTGCCATCATAAGTTGTTAAAGTTTCATATGCTCGGCTGGTTTAGTTGAGAGCTGCCTACCATGTTCGAATTTCTCAAATCTTTTTACAAGCTATACTTATTACGAGATAACAGCATGTTTCAGTCCTGTATCCATTATATAACACGATGCCATTAACGAGACCACGAGAATTGAATATCATCGTCTATGATCCTTTCATGCTTGAAATTGGAATTGACCCAAAGGCTTCTAGTTTCAAAGCGCTTTCAGATTCAATAATTTACGATTTACCACATACCGCTCTCAAGCCAGTACATGTACATTAAATTGTATGTAATATTGATATCGATTTCAATAGAAATAAAACATAATATCACGGTAATGGAAAATTTCAGAATTGCTTAAAACGCAGAAACCCCCTGGTGTTATGGATGATGTTCCATAAGTTTCGCAGACTTGCCTAATAGCTTCTTCAATATAAGATAAAGTTGCGTTCTACTTGTTAAAATTTCTAACATCAGCAATAACTCCCAGAAGTTGTTATGGGGATATTCCACGGGCCTTCCTTTTCGCGTATAGTTAACGTGTTGATTTTTATAAATTTAAAGGTCAATGTGGTTTTCTATTAATGTATTCACTAAGTATTGTACTAAAGGTTGCCATCCATCAAGTAACATTGTTCACGTGAGAGCAATTGTGTATTTTTACGGTTCATTCAAATTCAAATTTCACCAAAATAACATTCTGAGTTGAACGTACGCACAGTCAGTCTATCCCTCGTTAGTAAATGTCTACAGAGTGGTGCTGTAATAAGTAACGACGTTACATGAATGCAATGCCATTTAGGTATGATATTGACGTGTTTGGTACTACCTGTGTGTTAGAATGCAGTTAAACGTCTAACAAATTAGCCTGGTAGTTGGTTATTTTACGTTAATAGTATTTGTCTATTTCGTCTCGAGCTTGGGGTTTCAAAATTACATTTCCGTGGCTGTGAGCAACAGGGAAATACATAAAATATTATTAGGCAATATCGGCAACAGCTGGTTCTCTTGAATATACATGCACAGTAAACTTACGTCAAATAAAATCGGATATAATAGCAACAGACACTCTGATAAAAGCGAGTCTATTTCTGTCCAGGGACGGTTTTCACAAAGCATCTTGGTAAAAAAACCTGATAAGTTTCTTATAACCATAAAAATCCTTCAAGTATGGCAGCCAAACATACTAATGAAACAATTGATTTTTTCATCGGTTTAAATATAACTGCGTATAGATCTACACTATGCACTTTGAAAACATGGATTAATCCTCTTTAAATTAAAAATATGCGCAGTGCAATGTTGTAACTTAAATAAAACAAATTAAGATTTCCATTAAGATGCTTTGTGAATACAAGCTCAGACCCCCAAACAAAACCTCACCAAAGCGCTAAAACATAAAAGTACCACCAAAACTTCAAAACACAGCAACAATCACGAACCATATAAAGCACAAACTCAAAAATAGGAAAACCAAAAAATCGTTTTCCACAGATTTACTTTTCAAGCTTCATTGATCGCTAAATATTTCGACTATATTCTTGGCAAAGCAACAAATGACGTTAATATAAAACATACCCACACACTTATATATAATGGCTCCCTTGGCAATAACATTACCTAATATGGTGTGGATATCCTGTGCTCGTATTAACGAATCGTCGGCTCTCCAGTCCCAAAACACCATTACAAACACTGAGATAAAACGTGATTTAGATAACCTATCAATTCAATTTGTTTCCTAAGGAATTGATATATCGCTGGCTTAAAACCAGAAGGTCGAAACTACAAAATCGAGAAAACAAGAGAAAACTGTCTGTAAATTATATTTTATACCTATGGGAAAACATGTTTTTAAAACTTAATTTTGGTCAACATGACAATTTCAGATTGTCATGAAAATATGCTCATAAGAAGCGCCTTGTGAAGCAGAGTTCAAATATGTATGAGTCTTATAAGGTCGTAAGTAGGAGTTACGACCTTATGGTTCTAAGCCATCGATATAGTTTGTGCGTAAATCGGACATTTCACTCCGCGATTCTATACATGGTGGACAATTCACCTACCCTGAGCGAGGACATAATTTATTGCTGTTCTTTACAAAGTTTACACTTTTCACTATGGGCGGATTACAATTCACCAAGTTAAAGTGAACATATAAAAAACTGATTCTTCATACATCATGTTTCTCTACATTATATGTAGATCAATCGTGAAAGCTTGCCTGTACGAGGGATTATGTTTCCGGTGTTGAACTTACAAGAATTACTTTTTGTGCATTTATTACAGTTTTCAGTAACATAAAAAACGCTTTATACATTCGTCTAAACTTCTATACTCTGATTTTAGTAAAGTCCAAATTTGGAAGAGACGTCTTGTTTTTGAGATGCACCAGCTCATCTTTGCTAGAAAATAAGATCAGGAACAAACAACACATTTCCAACCTAAATGATCGAATACGGCGATACAAGACATAATTAGCGCGTAGTTTCTGTTAATTATAGACGGGTATTAACATGGATGATTGGCATGTGTATTATATTTAATTGTCATTGGCAAACACCACAGAACACCATTATACATATAGTTAAAAGCTTGTAAATTGACTATGGTACGAATGAAAGAGATGATCCATTGAACGTATAAACATGCCTTGAAATATTGTCAAATTTCGCAATCTTCTCATCGAGCGTATGTGTTGGTCTACAGAGCAAGAATAAGTTCAGAACAAAGTCAAGAGGGCAGCTGGCGTCCAATATATCTACATTGCTCTGTAAAAGCTGTATTTTACATTTAGTCTTGACTGATTATTAGATTCTCCCCCTGTCGTTCGACAGCCATCATTATATGTTATATGTTAACAATAACATAACAATCAAACAATTTATGGGAATAACATTTAAAACTTACTTGCAAAATGAACATAAGATCAACACAAAGAGGCAGACAGATAACGTATGTTTGATTTTTCCACATGTCTACATACACATTGGTTATAACAGTTAATTTTATTTCTAATTTCAGATTTATCTCAAATGTGCGCTATGATGTGGACAAACGCTCAATTTTGTACGTGATGTTTACTTGAGATGCTTCGATCGGTAACAGGGTACTTTGACAAAATGGTACCCAGGTGCATTTTAATATTGCATTGTAACTTTTTAACCACCCTCGTGTGCTTTATTGCGATAAAGACCAGATAAATATTTAATCTAAATCTGTTATACATAAATCTAAACTATTTGTCTGAATGTGTCGGCATGTAAGATACTAAAGCTTGATTTATGAGTTTCAGGATTTCCCTAAATGATACGTTTTATGCTTCAATTGCAGACAATCATTCGAAAAAATCAGCATATCGCAGAAAATCTTTCATTATTATTGAATCTAGTACAACAAATAGAAGAAATGCTCAAATAATGTTGATTGTCTGGATATCCCCAAGTGAGAGATATGTAATAGTCATCCATACAGACACCGACCATACAAATTGACGCTCAGCTAAAAAGACAATGGAGCTTCCCCAAGTACGATATCGAAATCCAAAGAACAGCTAAAGTAAATTTGAAAAACAATTCGAATACATTCACAGTATATCCTATTTAAAGAATGATAGCCGCTTTAAATCTTCTATCAAACAAATTGACATTCAGCCAAAATGACGACAATGGTGTTTCCCCATGGTCGATATCGAAGCCTAAAGCACAGCTAAATAAATAACATTAAAAGAAAAATGCTGATATATCATGTTAAAGGAATGGTGAGCGCACATGCAAATTAAAATTAATGAAAATCGCTAGGGAGTTACTTTCACTATAGTCTTGAAATAAAAATCACACGAAATCTCACCCTCACGAATTTAGACCGGAATTTGAAAATAGTGTTTGTTAATGGCGACATAACGTTTACACAGTGATTTATATCTTATCCTCATTCTTACTGAAAAATATATAAATAAAATAAAATAGGTCATTCTTACTAGAAATATATGAAACCGGAAACATATACTAATACCAATAACTATTTAACAATACTTTAATTGAAATTATTCATTTTTCTTCTAATAAATGTGCAATCATGAATAAACTTCATAACACATACATGTTGTATCACAATATAACAAAACATAGATAATAAAATCAAACATGTACAAAAGAAAGACAAAAAGACAATAACCGCAAGTTTACATTGCAAAAAATACATGGATAACAAATGACACAAAAGAAGAAAAATACAACAGAAATACTATCCTTACTAACATTTATTGACAAGTGATTTAGAAAGGATATCAGTTAATGTGCTTTCGATCAATTAACATTGCGAACATTTATAATGACAATATTTTTGTATATTATACTATTTGAATATTTTATAACTGCAAAAACGACTCGTCGGCCTGCGTTATGTTTAATAATTTACCCATAGATTTTAGTTGCTATGGAGAGTTTATAATAAATACTATCATTCCAATACGAGTTTTAATAACCTTGAATACATTGATGATTAGATTAATGTTAATGTCATATTATACGTTTTCATACGATCGTTGAGGGAATTGAAACAATTTATAATTGATCCGCGGATATGTATACTTTAAACGGATTCACAGAGGTAATATTTGCAGCTATTAATTATACTAAATCAGGAAAGCATACCGTTAACCCATTGCCATTTGCATTTTTTTTTTCACTTTTTATGCTCATGTATAGACATTTGTGAATTCCTAAAGAAAATAATGAAGCCACTATCGCAAAAGATGCAGTTTACAGTAACTTAACCAGTATGACACTGTGTTGCTAAAGGGGAAATATAATAAATGTCTGTATCAGGAGTGAGTGGTTTTGCTGGCGCCATTATGCCTCGTTCAGACAAAGTTTTTTTGTTCGTTTATCGCCGTGACAACTCGTCAGATAACTCGTCAGATAATCCCAAGATCCAATATTTAGACAACCGATTGTGATGTATAACGGTGATGTATAGGGTGATGTATTGGTGTACACGCCGCTTCAGAAAAGTTCATAAGATGTTGTATAAATGAAAGAGCCTGCTTCAATGTATGGTTACATGTTGTAGTGTATATACATTGTATACAAGAGTAATAAATGACAGCATCACTTATATTTCTTACTATATAATATGCCGAATAACAAATATTACCTTTATTTGCCAGTCAGCATTCTGCTGCCTAAAATGGATTTGAGTCTGGGTCGCCCGATCAGATGACAAGCGGTCTAACCACTAAGCTACAGGGACACACATAGAACATAGAAGGCAGCACTCAACATTAATACATCAAACGGCACATAGACCAACAAACAAATAATCGAGTACCCAATAGTCCGAAATGACAAAGGTCACAATGACTATGACCATAGACCCACTGACCTTAAAATTACATAGAGCCATCAACATTTGCTGACCAATTTTCATGTGAAGTTTGAAGATACTAATATACTAAGACAAGACGTTCCTGAGTAATTGAACAGAAACGATTTGGTCTACCGACCGAACTAGAAATGTACCGACCAACAGACCGACCGACGTATACAAGGCAATATACCACCGCATCATTATAACATAGTTTTAGTCGATGTTGCAGTTACATAATCCAAGGTGCAAATGATCATTCCAGATTGTAGCATGTAGAAATTCCATCGCAAAACCAAATTAGCGTCCAATTTGTTTCCATACTTGTGTTTCAGTAATCAAACCCTTTACAAATAAAGGTCCCCCAATACATTATGATTTTAACACTATCTCTGACAGACCTCGCTTGTCTGTTTGACTCTGATAAAAATATTGTTTGTTTAATTAGAAATTGACCATCCAAGACTGTTTCGTATTCACAAATTAATAAACGAACATCTTCTCAGTGTTGCTTTTAATGGCAACTGAGAAATCAATATGCCTGTGTTAAACAATGAGTTTGTTTTCAGTTTCAATAACCTTTATAGAGATAAATGTAATGTTTCTTATTAGCCTAATGTATTTATTTGCTCACGAAATCAAAACAATTGATCAGGACAATCGACAGCGCTTCATTTATTTTGCCCTGCTGTCATGATTTATTATCTTTGGACGTTTTCAAATTCCTTTCAAAGATTTTAGTCTGATTTCAGTTTTAATGTGTTACTAAATGAATGAGATTTAACACGTTTACAGAATGTCATAAAATAATATAAATATAAGATATTGCATTGTCGATGGTGTCTTTAAATGACCAAATAACCTGAAAGGAAGCAAATAATAGTCGCCCTGCTTTGTTCAAGACACATTTAAAGGAACTGTCTCACAGATGGAGCGAATATTTTTAAAACATATACTTTTCTTACCAAATCAGGTATTTGTATAACAGAAAGTAGCTGAATGTTGCTTTAAGAAAGAATTATTACAAACCATCGATTTAAACAACTCTCAATATCGCTGACTCAGTATATTTATTTATTTTAAAATCAGCGCAGATTTTCCTTTCTGCTTAATTTGTGAGTAATTTCGCTAGATCGTGTGTAACATAACCACACTTCGGCCTAAATGTCTATTATAGCATAAAAACGGTGATTTTGCTCATACTTAAACGAAGGAAAAGGTACGTTATTGTAAAGATTCTCGCGCACAGGCGCTGGTGGTGTTCAGTTTTAAGTATGCTCATTTCAGGACCCAGCCGACGAAAATTAATGATTTACAGCGTTATGTGAACTGTAATTCACATTCTAATTGTAACTACTAATCAATTTTCTATAAACAGTAATAAAATAAACGTAAACAAACCCCCAATGTCATTGTTTTCTTGGTATTTGCCGATACCGGAAGTCGACGCTCATAACAAAAACTTGTATGTGACGTAACGTTTGTTAAGCGATGTCGCGTTTCTTTTCCCGACGTCGCCCAAAATGTCCCGCCAAAAGTCATAATTTTGAAAAACATACTAATAAAGTGTTGTTTTTATGCTATAATAGCGTTTACGCATGCTTTTTCGTTATGTTACATCTGCAGAGTCCCGGGGGACGGTTGGTGCCCAAGCCCTACATTGCAACTATTCGGTTCGTTTTTAAATCGTTATCCTTACGTGCGGATAAATTCCAGACAATTTAAATTATAGTAGTTTAAAATCATATACCGTATTAATACGTTTTTTGGATGTAATTATACTAACTATTTACAAAACCCTGATGTTTTACATGTTATATTCAATATCAGTGTGCGTGTTTATGTGATATACAGGCATCTATACGACAATCAAGTGAACATTTGACAATTCTATGTTATTTTTGTAATACGCCTAAACGTGACGCAGTCCCTTTAATAGATTAATGATCCATATTCGGAAAATCGTAAATCATAAAAGTCGCGTGATCTGTTTCAATTTCGCACCTTTCTTATTGTTATTGTATTCGTGTTTATGGAAATATGTCAACCAAGTGTCAGTACAGTCCAATTAGGGTATGTTGAGAGTGGCGTAGCCTTTAATGTGTACCCAAAAGAGTACAACCTTTGCATGAACATGTATAGTTTAGTTTAGCATTAACATTATACTGCAAATGTTTGCTTAAGGATAATGGAGCGATTTAGTGCGCATGCGCCATTTGTCATAGGGCAGTATGTGTCTTATACACATATAGATGTGTGAAAAGTATATAAATTAAATCAAATATAACAGATTTGATCATTTTAATGCAGTAAAGTAGATAATCCTGATCAAAATCACAGTTAACGATATAAAAACCTGTTATATTTCTGCAGAAAGATGACTGGCAAACATAGGCTATGCCTGGCAATTAAATTAATCCCTAGCGGATTTTTTTCTCACAATTATGGCTCCGAGTTTGATCACATAAAGAGTAGTTCTCGTTCGGTAAAGTGGCCAAGAAGCGTCTCGAAAACGGACATAATTGATGTTAGTCACAACTTTTGCCAGAATAAAAACAACCTTCAACAGTGGTAAACACACTTGTGGTGAGCAGCGAAATTACTTCTGTCGGATTCGTGCTTGTGTGGTCGGCTAGGTACAGACGCGATGTCTATATAATTGTTAGCACAATTGTTGGTAACATCAGAATGTGCGAAAACAACGGCGCCTAGTTTTATTAAAGCAATCACAATGTCTGTTGATCCGGCGCTAACGCTCAGAAGCGATGTTATGGTAACACGAATTCGGAACTAGGATTATCAGTGACCGAAAACGGTAGAAATAGAAACATAACCGTCAACATTGAACTCAACTGTAAAACCGCGTTTAAATGTAAAGTAACACTCTAACATAACATCCAGAAATATCACATTGCTAAATTCAAAATAATTCTAAATACAAAATAAAAGCTTATCCTGCATGCGCATGCCCAAAAGATTAAATTTCAAAATAATTGTTTGAAAGATCATAAATGTTTCAATAAAAATACAAAAAAATCAACCACTACGAATGTAATAATAAAATAACCGATTGCATATTTGTTCTTCAATATTTTTTACATATGATTTCTTTTGAAAGGAACTCCATAGAAAAAATACACATGCTGCAATATCTCATATGTCATTCTTGCAGACCTCTAGTGGATCTTGGTTAGGATTAAACGTATTAAGCGGATGAGTGGAAATTGGTTTAATGAAAGCTCCGAGGTTTTCTAATTGACTTGTAGCTTAGAACATAACTGACGATTTTAATTTAATCCTGTTCTGAACTAACTCCGGAGGGATGCGCATAATGAAAATACAATAATTGTCGGCACATAGTACAAACTCTCATAAAGAGCATAACCTTTTATGTTTTAATAGCACTATAGTAGAATACAGACTATTGAACAGGTGCGACAGTTCATTGAACACATCCGCATTTAGGACATAATCGGTAATTGAAAATACGTCAGCACAGAGATAGCTCCACCTGATTGGTTCTCGAATGTTACTTTGGCAAAGGTTTTCGAGTTTATCCATTGGACCATTGGATTCTAATTTACCGTTTAATTGATTTAAATGGTATTGATTGACAACTGGCGTAATTATGTCAAATCGTGGTTCAAACTCTGACGTTGTTGAAAAACGTATTATACAAAACATGGTCCGGTCCCTCGAAGCATCTCAATCTGAGATGAATCTCATCTCACATAATGGCATCTTTAATTATGTTAAATTCTATCGCAAACTGGTCTTACAATTAGCATCATCAAGCATAGATATTGGATTTTGAATCTCAGTTTTATCTCTAATTCATACCCAGATTTCTATTGGAGACGACAAGGGATATACGACTAACACTCTAATACCATGTGTAAAATCAGATCACTTTTTTGTTATCTCCTTGTGAATTAGATCATCATGCCCTTTTACAACGGGGTGTGGGCTTTTGAAATGTAAGTCTGTCTGGTACACAAAGACGATGTTGGTCGCGAAATTATGTTACATTATAACATGGCATAATACCTTTATTCAAACCCGATTTTAACAACATTCGATTTGATACGGATATCCGGATATTCGTTCGGATAGCGTTCCGAATATCCGGATATCAATTTTAGTATCCGTTGCCATCCTAAGTTGTTAAAGTTTTATATGCTCGGCTGGTTAATTTGAGAGCTGCCTACCATGTTCGATTTTCTCATATCTTTTTACAAGCTATACTTATTACGAGATAACAGCATGTTTCAGTCTTGTATCTATTATATAACACGATGTCATTAAAGAGACCACGAGAATTGAATAGTATCGTCTAGAATCATTTCATGCTTGAAATTGGAATTGACCCAAAGGCTTCCAATCGCTTTCAGATTCATTTATTTACGATTCACCGCATACAGCTCTCTAGCCAGTACATTAAATTGTATGCAATATTGATATCGATTTCAATAGAAATAAAACATAATATCACGGTAATGCAAAATTCAGGATTGCTTACATCGCAGAAACTCCCAGACGTCATTGCGGATGTTCCAAATGTTTCGCCGACTTTCCTTTAACAAAGCTAAAACACATTTAACTAGTTAGAAGTGCAATCATCGCAATAACTTTATGGGCTGCTGTTGTATGGTATCTCTAATAATTTCCTTCATACTGTTTTTGGCTCAATGGACAAGTTAAAATATGTCGACAAAATCCACCATGAATAACTTCTTCATTGACCGATTTCCACGAGATATGCTTGACGCACAAGCCAATAATGAACGCTTTATATGCCTCTTAATGATGTTGTGAAACAGCTAGTAGATAACAGTTTAGTCTGTTAACAGCAAACAATGTGATATTTAGTTGAATTCAACTAAGTTGCAATTGTATTGCACAATCAGGTCTCTCTAAAATGGGTCAAAAATAAAATATTTCAGTTGTTGTTAACTTTTTTCGTTGCAACATAAGTTTGCTTGCCGACTTAACCCAAAAGGAACTTGGTATGTCCAACCATAATATCTAGATAGTGTATATACATGTATGTACACAGGAGAACCAAACATTATCAGTTAGAACAACGTAATGATTGGTAAAGGAAAATAGACAAATGTTTTAATGTCGATCACATACATGGTGACAAAATATTTTATCATTCTTGATCAAGTGATTGTCGTGCATTAGTATATGGTTACACTACAATTGGTTCTTAAATATCAAACGGAACCGATACATCATTAGTATGACAGATACGACACGCCGAGTCATCAATTCCCATCATGCGAAGAAGCTGACACAGTTCACCTCCGCAGTAAATTGAGAATGTATCGCAAAGATAACTTGTTTATTTTGGGTGAACATCTAAAGATTCGTAGTAGGTGTTTGTCTCTAAATTCGCTATTTCGACAAAATGCTACATTCTTTTCTATTTACTCATCAGGAAATAATATCACAAACTACAGTTTTACTTCCCCAATATTTCATCCGATCACTTTAGTACATTTAGTATATTTAATATTATCAAAAGAATGAGTGAAAATTTGGAGATGTTAAACTCTGTTTTTTGTTACATAATTTCTTAGCTCTGTGATAACAATGTTCGTTCATTTGTGTGTTATATGCTAGCGTGCTATTGAGACATTCGTTAGTATCTAGTCACCCTGTTGGTTTCCTGTCTCAAAGGTTTCGAGAAAGGACATGCTCATACGTTACAAATGTCTACACTGTCATAGTAGTTTAACCTGTGTATTTCATGTCAGCAGACATTTATTTATACGTCCGTGTGAAGATCCAAATAATAACTTAATATTCCTTGAATTAAATGGCACATGCAGATTCCATGCTTGCTGACAGATCGCCTGTAATTACCCATTGGCATTGTTGCACTTGTATGTTTACGGCTATGGGAAACGAATTGATCTGCAAACTGAATTTCAAATAAAAACTTTTGGTGAGATAGGCAAGCAATGCTCAACACTAGAGTTGAATTGCTTGTCTGTTTACAATCAATGGAGTTGCACACAGAATAATTGATATGTAAAAAACAACAAAGGGCAATAACTCTGTCAAAAATAGTCAAATAAAAAAATCCTGACAATATGCGCTGGGGGACATCATAGCAGTTATTCTGTAAAAGTTTCGTCGAATTCCCTTACAAAATGTAGGAGGAGTTGCACACAGAAGAATTTATCTGTAAAAAACAACAAACGGCTATATCTCTGTCAAAAATGGTGGAATTAAAAAATCCTGACAATTTGCGCTGGGGGACATCATAGCAGTTATTCTGTGAAAGTTTTGACAAATTCCCTTCCTTAAGAAATGTAGGAGGAGTTTCACACAGAAGTTCGGACGGCGGACTGACGGAGGGAGGGAGGGACGGACGGACGGAATGACGCCTACCATCACCATATCCCCTTCGCCTTCGGCGGGGGATAAAAAGCACTTTGGCGTATCGTAATCAGATTCCTTATATAAACATATGTCTCAAACCCGGAAGTCAGTGATCAACCAGATAACCACGCACTAACTACTGTCTAAGTCGAACGGTAATGAATAAGAGACAAATGAACAGACATTACGTCATTGCCTTCAAGTTTTATATTCGAAATAATAAATGCTGAAATGGAAGAGCAATACCGTTCGCATGTTTCCGTGTATAGACATACAGTATGACTCTATTATAATAAAAACGTCAAGTAAGTACCGCCCTATACGGTTGTTTATTTCAGACATTAAACATACAAAGCATCGCTAAGCATCGTCGTGTTTCTGTATGACCATATCCAGTCAAGGGGCACTATTTTTATTGTTAGGATATGGATATGGTGAAATCGAACACGAAAGGCAACACTCAACTAAACCAGCCAAGCACAGAAAGGAATTGAATGTTCCAAGGGAGCAAAGAATATAAGTAACAATTGTCCGGTCATTGTTACATGTAATCTGAAACAAACACATTAGTTTTGCGAGGTTAAATACTTAAGTGTTCTAAATGTCAGAACAAAGTACAATGTGTCCTGTGTAGTATGAATTTACTCTCGTTGATCGAAATCGCGGATTTAGCAACACAAAATCATCCAAAACAAAATGTGATGTTTTAGCACGTTGACATGATGGTCTGTAACATATTATCTATACATAATCAATCCGTCATTTTGTAGAATATTGAGTGTATTATTTTTCTCCCGTACTACGTTTCTTAATCATCTGCAAGTAGATCCATCTCCTTCGAATGTGGATAACCTGGTTAGGGCTGAGGTTAGGGCTGCCCTAACCTGGTTAGGGCTGAAGTTAGGGCTGCCCTAACCAGGTTAGGGCTGCCCTAACCAGGTTAGGGCTGGTTAGGGCTGAGGTTAGGGCTGCCCTAACTAGGTTAGGGCTGCCCTAACTTAAATTGACCCTAAATGTACGCCATAGATAACATTGATGGCTCAGCGTGTCGTGTCTGTAATACGTTTGATATAGATAATGAGTTTTATTTTTAAATTTTATTACAAGTTGTGTAACATGTAACAGCTCGTATATACAGGAATTACTTGATCAAGAATGAAATAGTGATTTATCACCATGCGTGTGATTGACATTAAAACGTTTGTATAGCTTCCTTTACGTATCTATATAGTGTTTCAACTGATAAGGTATTGTTCTCTAGTGTACACTTCATCACATACATGGTAAGTGTCAAGTATGACAGAATATGATGTAGCAATATATTGTAGCGCGGTAAAAATCATTTATTTATAGAGTAAATCGCCGATGCAAAACTGTCAAATCGGACATAAGTGCGATGTTAGCTATTGGACGTGTTTTAACTTATAATGATGAAACGGTTAGGAAATCCACGAAACTTATTGAAAATCTCGAATAACATCAGGGAGTTTCTGCAATGTTAGCAACTCTGAAATTTCCATTACCGTGATATTATGTTTAATTTCTATTGAAATCGATATCAATATTGCATACAATTTAATGTACTGACTAGAGAGCGGTATGTGGTGTATCGTGAATAAATGAATCTGAAAGAGATTAGAAACTAGAAGCCTTTGGGTCAATTCCAATTTCCAGCATGAACGGATTCTAGATGGTTATCAACTCTTGTGGTCTCTTTAATGTCATCGCGTCATTGATACAGGACTGAAACATACTGTTATCTCGTATTATTAAGTATTGAACGTAACCCGATGTTAAATAAGTTTTCAGGGAGGGTGTCATGCATCCCTGATGGACTCAAGTAGAAACCAGGGTGTGAATTTGACTTCGAGAAATCGGTCGGGTCATGGCTGCATTTCATTCGGTCTCTTTTATTGTAAAAAAGGGTCATCCTACGTTTTTCGGCGGGGACGTGGAGTTTTAAACATTTTTGGCAAATGTGTGGGTGAAGATCGGTGTAATTGTGTTGTAGTGTTGTAGATTTTTGTCCTCGACTGGTTGAGTTTGAGTTGAGTGCTACTTTCCCTGTCCGATTTCCTCATACCTTTTTCAAATTCAAGATCATATAATAGTTATAGGTTATAAACTCAGAATATCTCTCCGATGTGATACTTAATACGGGTCAACTCTTGGTTTGAAATTTACACAAAGATACATGAAATTATTTGATTATCAGATTGATATGCCTGGTTATTCCGTGAACGATTGCAGCTGTTCAAGTGTCTGCATTCTACGTTATTACAATTCAAACATAAAAGTTATGTTCTTTATGTGACGTTGTATTGATGGGGTGACAATTATTGCATTTTCATTATGTGCATTCCTCCGGAGTTAGTTCAAAACAGGATTACAGTCGTCAGTAATATTCTAAGCTACCAGTCAATTAGAAATCCTTGGGGCTTTTATTAAAACCAATTTCCCCTCATCCTGTTAATATGTTTAATCTTAACCGAGATCCACAAGTTGTCTGCAAGGATGACATATTAGATATTGTTGCATTTGTGTATCTTCTATGGAGTTTTGTTTCAAACGAAATGATAGGTATGAGTACTACATATTAGAACAAATGGAAATTCGATTATTTTAAACGTTAACCTGCTGGACATTCGCTGTGGTTCATTTTTATTTTATATAATATAGACACCCCGTCTCTAGGTAGCCGACAACAAGAAATCGACGAACGTAATTTGTCAGTTCACCTTTCGTGCGCTCAAAGCCCGTTTACAACTGTTCAACGTTGTTTATTATTTCGGCGAAATATATTACCTAAATCATTCATGTCCGTTTCTGAAACAGTACGTGGTTGCTTTACTGAGTCTGCCATAATCAATGGTAAAGACCAGAAAACGCGGTCTCAATACACAATATCAATTGCTGGCAATTTTGTGTTGCCCCACAGTTTGGCTAAAGAAGAGAAATATATGGTCCTAAACATGCGGGTCGGGAAACTCTTCCAAATGATAACTACGCTGTAAGTGGTAGTATAAATATTGGATTATCTGGTGAGTTGATACGGCGATAAACTCACCAAAACAAATTTGTCTGAACGTGACGTAATGGCACCAGCAAAACTATTCAATCCCCCTACAGATATTTATTATATTTTTCCCATTTGGAACACGGTGTAATACTGGTTAAGTTACTGTAAACCGATTTATTTTCGTGAGCGTTCACCTTTGCGAATACATGTAACACCCCTGATTCCAAATCAATCCATCATGATTGGGTAATAACGGTATGATTATAACATTGTTGGTTTGATTATTGTAGTGAGTACATTGTTTTTACAATATAGCCTGGTATTAAATAATCCTGGATGTGCTTCAATGTAATGAATACCATTGAAGAAGTTTCATCTTTTTATTGAACTATGTTTTGGACATGTATTCATTCGAAAACATGTCTTTACTGATCGCTATTTAGTATCTTCTTCTAAATTGAAGAATTTTCTAGATTATATACCTTAGCACAGAACAGTAAAATTAAAAAAGCAATTAGTAAAGGGTTTATATTATTTTTTCATGAACTATCAGCATTATTAGTTGCAAAACAGTTCCTCTGTAAATCCATTCACAGTATATGTATCTACGAATCAATTATAAATTGTTTCAATTCCCTCGACGTTTGTCTGAAAAAATGTATCGTATGTCATTAACATTAATCTAATCAATAATATACCCAAGGTTATTAAAATCATATCGGATGAATATTATTCATTGTAAACTCTCAATAGTGACGAATTTGTATGGGTAAACAATTAAACATAACTCAGGTCGACGATTCGTGGTTCCAGTTATAAAAAAGTCAAATAGCACAATTTGTACTTGAATTGACTTGATAAGAAGAGAAAACGAGACCTAAGAAATCGTCCGATTTAATGGGAATTCCGGTTTTCAGAGAGTCAGATTTTAAGGAAGTCTACTGTATATAAACTAGTTTCAATGGTAAAGGTTTTTAATTTGTATTGCCCGAAACCAACCACATAATCTAATATCCAAACTTAAACGCTAGCCAACATATATGAGTAAGCACAGTTTTTTCTGTTGTAATTTCCTCAAAGTCCCCTCATATCTGCCCAATGCACTAGTTATGATACCCATTTCTCAGCCTATCCGAATTGACTGTATGCCAATTAAACAAGCAAAAACTCCCAATTACCGTTTTAATCGTGTATATAGTCCAGCAATAATGTCCAATAAACATTAATTTTTGGAGAAAGTTGCCAAACTTGGAACAACTGTTCCTTGGTCCATTTGAAACATTTTTTTCATGAGACCCACTTAAAATATTTTCTTTGGTTGCCATAGCAACGGTTTTCAAATGGCCGCCAAAATGATCAAATGGCGGTTTTCGCCCAATAACTTCAGTTTAGAACTGCATATCATGATGAAACTTGGTGTATAAGTAGCGTTACTCAAAATGCCACAAAAAATAAAAAGTTGGATTCGTTGGGTCAATATCTAGGTCACTGTTACTAAAAATAGAAAATCGGTTTTTGCTCAATAACTTCCGTTAAGAATGAGATATTTGGATGAAACTTGCTATATACGTTGCTTGAAGGATGATACACATTGGGACAAAAAATGGGACATTTGGGGTCAAGGTCACTGTTACTAAAAATAGAAAATCGGTTTCCGCTGACTATATTTAGTCCGGAATGACATATATGAATGAAACGTGGTCTATATATAGCTTTCGCGTAGATACTTTCCATCAAAATACGTGTAAATGGGGTCAAGGTCAACGTTGATTAAATAAACAGTCAGTTTCTGCTTAATAATAACATTTTTTTACGAATTACAAGCAATATATAAGCACCCTGTTTGGTTTTCTATATTTTTGTTACCATGACAACCACCATTGTTGTCTGAATAAAACACAAATTGACATGAATAATCTGCTTCTTAATCCGTATCCACATACCAAGTTTCATTAACACAGCTTCAAAACTTTTAAGCTATGACCGGATCCAGTTTTATAAACGGACAAACCTTGAGTTTACTATGTTATATATATAAGCCAGTCGCCAGGAAAACCTGCTATTTTGACAAGAAACATATTTTAGTGATGTTTTATAGTTATAAAGACTAATGTCAATGCAGCATAATTCAAAAGAAATTGTGTAAATATCTTGAGTTTTGAGGAAATTACAGCTGTTTTCGTAAAGTCCATATTCCGAGTTTTTGTCTGACGTCGCAAACGCCATTCGGACGTCATTTGACTGTAAAAAGTATTTCATAATTACACCATATGATTAATTCTTGTCATAAAATGTTCATAATAGTGTCACACTTTAGAATTATGTTCTGATTTTTAAAATTTAAATCATAAAAGAAACATGTTGCACTTAGAGAAAGGCTACTGTTGTTTTAAACAGCTAAGTCTCAGGTTTTTTTAATTGAAGTATTTTTCCGAAATTGGTAACTATGGCAACAAAGTATATAGTTTCAACATAATTTATGAGGAAATTTAAAGCTAAGATATAGTACTATATGGATAAATTACCTAATGTAGAATCAACAGATATATACATTTTTCACTTATTTTAGAGCCTTTTCAAAACCTTGTTTTATACAGTAATTACATGATGTCAAGTCAGCAGGTTTTCCTGGATTACGGGCATATATAAGTGGAGCATTAGGGGGTCAACGTCGTAGTAACTTAATAAGAGTATCGGTTTGCTATCAAATTACTTTGAATGAGATATTATGATGGCAATTGCTGTAAATGTAGCTTGTCTGAAGAATATATAGCGTATTATGCGCCAGATTATTTGGCCAACATGAAAGCATGATTTTCATGGAATTTCATAGTTTCTTGTTGTAGAACTTCAGTGTTTCTTTTTTCGAATATTTCAAACAATGCAACCTCAACAAAAATATTGAGCTGGTGACCTTAGAGTGCAACACTTAACACATTTTGTAACAGTAATCAAGGAAATGGGACCCACTTGAAGTGTAAACCTCATTTGATTAGCAGACTTGAAGCCCTGTATATTTTCGAAAATGCCCAGGCCACACCAAGTACTAGTATTTGAAAATATGACAAGGTAAAGCCATCTCAAACAATATGATCTACTCAAAATACAATATGCAGAGATTTCATGCCTGTGTGGTATTCATCATTATGCCTAGGTCTCACTGACCATTTTTATCCTGACACTAAAGATACCTAGTTTGGTCGGGCACAGCAATTCCTCGTCAGAAATTCCTTTCTTGACGACACGTTGTGTTTTATTCTTGTCTTAGCAATGCTTTTGGTAGATAACGGCTCTTTGTGGTACACATCATTGCCTGATACATAATTGCTTGGAGTAGGTTGTTTCATTTATATTTTCTGTGTTTTATTCCAAAGAATTGCATTTTACACAAGTTATTTTATACATAAATGTTTTGATGTATTAAGCAAATTGTTACTACCAACCAAATGCAGTGAGATATTGATGAATACGATGCTTAATAATTGTGTGATCGTCTGATTCCAAAAATACTTAATTACTGTTGATAGTTAGTAATGTTTTACCCCAAAAAAGAAAACATATGAACAACTTTTAGAACAGATTATTTATATCTTATGCGAAAAGACAACATGTGCCTATCGTAGTGATTAATTATAAAATAGCACAGTTTGTGGTGTTATGACATTGTGATCATTATATTCCAAAAATCCTCACTTTTATTTATATTTTGGACTGTTTCACCCCAAATATATCACAAGACGCCAGTCATTTTGAAACTAGATTATTATTATCTTAAGAGGAAAAACTGCATATATGTCTATCTTAGTGATTTATAACTAAATAATATGATTGGTGCCATTGTAGTAAACCTTTTCCAAAAATCACCATTTTAGTTTATATTTTGTACGATTTTACCCCAAAATAGCATTCAGTAATCATAAATGATAATATATTATTTGATATACTAAACTTTAAGTTACTACAAACTAATTGCAGTTGTTTTATAAATAATACGATTATAAATGCCATCATGGCCAATTGATTCCTAAAATCCTCACTTTTGTTTATATTTCCAATGTTTTTTACCCCAAAAATGTCTTACAATACATAACATTTAGGCACCAGATTATTAATATCATAAGCAGGAAGACAATATGTGTCCATCCTATTGATTTATAATCAAATACCATAATAAATGACATTACAGTAAACTGATTCCAAAAATCATCATTTTTGTTTTCATTTTGCAGTATTTTACCCCAAAAATATCATATCTTGATCAATAGCCGATAATTTCGTATGATATATAATACTATAAGATACTACACTTATATTGCAGGGGTTTTCAATAAAATACTACTATAATTGACATTGTGGTCGGCCAATTCCGAAAATCCTCACTTTTGTTTGTAGTTTCTCATGATTTACCCCAAAAATATTGGTCTCAAGTGTTAGTATAGAACTCCCCATTAAGTATGTTACAAGGCAACAATTATGTGACAGGATATAACATAAAACATTTATGTGCATTTTGTGTCCCGTTCTAAAATTCGCAGAAAATGGTGACGTAACTTAAAAACTCAATTTTCTCAATTTCATGTCAATGTCATAAAGGGCCCTTTTCTCAGTTCGAGGCTTATTTATATTGAAATTTACGTCCCTAGAATGAAATACCTGCTTTTTCCATCAATTAATAATTAAACTGGAATACATTTAACCATATTTTTTTCTAGAACTGTTAAAAATATAGTATCAGTATACCTAAAGACTGTTATATAGAATATTTCTAATTTGGCGGCCATTTTGTCGGCCATTTTGGATATTTCAAAAACATTTTTCGGTTAAAAGTATAAGTAAGATGTTAGTTAAGTTATTTCTAACAAAAATACTTTACAATTACTCATAATAACGTTGTTATCATGCGTTATATAAGATATACACCGATTTTTCGTTTTTGGCGGCCATCTTTAAAAATGGTTGCCATGGCAACCATAATGGCAGATACGAGATGGGTCTCATGAAAAAAATGTGCCAAATTGATTGCCCAATGTATATACCAAGTTTGGCAACTTTCTCCAAAAATTAATGATTACTCGATTTTTGGAGACATTATTGCTGGACTAATACGCATATAAAAGTAGATAAAAGTATCTGAGGATCTCGCTAACCCGCCTTTAAATATGCAGAACATCACTATTAAATATGACTGTTTCATAAAAAAGGAATAAAACATATACTATTGAAGCAAAAGTGTTTCTATATATTATCTTTAATGTTAACTGACTATTTTTATACATTATATATGGTTTATGAAATCTATTAATCAGTACATAGTTATAAGAAGAGCAATTTCAAAATACTTTCAATAACATTTTAGTTCTAAAATTTAGTTTACGCTACAAAAACACCCACATCTGTTAGGGTATTTGAGACATTATACATGTTCGCTTACTCACACTCACCATCTTAAACACTATTAGTTTGGAGACGTCTTATATAGTTTTCTAATATTGTTGTTTAATGGTTATTTTTCTTAGTATACTAGTATGTTGCCCGTCTCTTGTAATTGTAGTAAAAATGACCACATAGCTGAGAGCTAAAATAGGCTTAACCTGTTCGATGGCTTAGAATGATGGTCGTAACTACTACTTACGACCTTATAAGACTCAAACATATTTGAAATCTCTAGTACTAGGCGCTTCTAATGAGCCTATTGTTTGAAAATCGAAACTTGTCATGTTGACCAAAATGAAGCTATAAAAACTTGTTTTATCTTAAGTAAAGAGTAAATTGCAGACAGTTTGTTCTTGTTTTCTCAATATATCGATTTTGTTCTCACGACCTTCTCATTCTGAGCCAGCGTGTTGTACAATCAAATTTATTTGGAAATAAAATATCTATTGAATTGAATATATCGTATTTGTTTTATAGGATGATGTAGTGGATGAAATATTGATTAATGATTAATTTTGGTACAGTATGTGGGTTTTTTGCTTTTTTCAATATGAATATAGTGTTAGTTATTCCCTCGCAACTTTCATTTACTGTCTTAAATAAAGCGGCTACCGTTACATAAGCAAGTTATACTATACCTTATAAACTTGTTTTTCAAATTTTAGTTCGCTGCGCTTTAGTTTTTGATATCACCCTTGGGGTAACACAACTGTCGTCTTATTAGCTGAAAGTCAATTTATATAGTCTGTTTCTTAAAGCGGCCACCGTTCCTTAAACATGGTATATTGTGAATGCATAACAATTGTTCTTTAAATCTTGGTAAGCTGTGCTTTAGGCTTCGATATCGCCCTTGGGGAAACACTGCTGCAGTCTTTTTGACTGAACGTCAATTTGTACGGTAGGTTTCTATATGGATGACTATTTCATAACTCTCACTCGGGGATTTCCAGACAATCGACATTTTTTTAGCATCCTGAGTATTTCTTCTATTTGTCGTATTAGATTCAATAATAATGAAAGATTTTCTGCGATATGCCGATTGTTTCGAATGATTGTCTGCAATTGAAGCATAAAACGTATCCTTGAGGGAAATCCTGAAAGCTATAAATCAAGCTTGTGTATCTTACATGCCGACACATTCAGACACATAGTTTAGATTTATGTATATCAGATTTAGATTGAATATATATTTAGTCTTTATCGAAATAACGCACACGAGGGTTGGTTAAAAAGTATCCGCTCAAACTCATCACTCATCTTGATATCGTTTTACTAGGCGCGCAGTACAATCTTAATATTATATCCACATTTTAATTCTTACACCACTACAAATCATGGATATATTGCTTTATCTATCTTGACGGTTATCACACGACAAGGGGTGAATCAAATTATTAGGAAAGTATAAGGATGAAAGCCCTTACAGACCTTTGTAGTATATATTGGACGCCAGTTGCCATCGTAACCTTGTCCTGAACACATTTAAGCTCTGTGGACCAACAAATACGCTACATAAAAAATTGGCTAAATTTGACAATACTCGAATGTTCACTTATACAGTATATTAACTCTTTAATTCGTACCATTATCAATTTGCTAGCTATTAATTTGATGTATAATGGTGTTTTCTGTGGTATGTGCCAGTGTCAATTAAATATACCAGTAACAACCAAATATAATATAAATGTCATTCACCATTCTAAACCTACGCTAATCATGTCTTGTATCGCTGTATTCGATGTGTGGGAATGACCAATTTTTCGTATTTTTGTCTAGCATGGAGAACCCGATGCATCTAAAGTACAACCCGCATCTCTTCCAAAATTTAGACTAAAACACAACAGAGCATAGTAGTTTAGACGAAGGTAAAGTTGTAGCGCTTGCAATATTATCAAATAAATTTAGTAAACTATAAATTAGTGAGTCGTTATTTGCAAATGTAAGTATTAACAACGGGAGGGGAAATTCGTGGTGTAGTAGTGAAACCAACAAAGTCGGGTTCCATTCCCGATAACCAGTCCTTGAATTAACAGGTTATTGTTTTGTAACGCCTTGAGAAGTTTTGATTTGTCTGTTTAATGCAGAAAATCAACCAATTGTTCGTGTATTGATGAACAATATGTTCCAAGGTTAAGTGTTTATATAAGAATATTCTTCTACTTTGAGCAACGTTTTTGATCCCAGTTTTATCGAAAGAAAACAATGTCACATCCGTATCGTATGAAAGTGTTGACACCCATTGTTTAGCAATCTGAATACAACATCATTCAATTTCGTTGTCATTGATTCACGCATCCAATTGAAGTTGTGACCACTTCGACCTTGACATATTGCAATAGAATATTGATAGGAGAAAAACACATAAATTGCCGAATTGTACTTTTGATCTACATACTCTGCAGTGAAACATAATTATCAGGAATCAGAATTTTATTCGCGTGAAATATGTTTGCTTAGGGTTGGTGAATTGAAATCCGTCCATAATGTAACAGTGGTATATATTGAATCAAAATAATGTTAACTTATATTCGCTCGGGTTAGGTGACTAGTCTACCATATATATAGTAGCGGAGTGAAGTGTCCGATATACTCGCAAAATATTTATCAATTCTTTGGGAAACAAATTGAATTGATAAGTTATCAGAATCACGCCATATCCCAGTTATTGTAATGGTGTTTGGGGACTGCGGAGCAATCGTTTTGTTATTATGAGCACAGGATATCCCCAACATATTAGGTAACGTTATTGCCAAGGGAGCCATTATATATAAATGTGTGGGTATGTTTTACATTAACACCATTTGGAGTTTTGACAAGAACATATTCGACCATATCGTTGATCGATAAAGATTGAAGAGTATCGCTATGGAATAAGATGTTTGTTGCTTTAAGGGTTCGTGTTTCTGTTAAGCTTTGAAGATTTGGTGAATTGTGTGCAGGTTTAAGGTGCTCGTATGTTTTTTTGTTCTTTCTTTTTTTGGTGTTAATTGGGTTGGTAATCACAAAGCATATTCGTGGAAATCCTAAAGAATTTGAATTCTGCATATTTTCAATTTAAGACGATTAAATCTTGGTTTCTTGGTACGTTTTGTAGATCTTTGCTACGTTATTTAAAACAATGCAAACTATTGAAAGCTTAATTGTTATGTTTGGATAGAAATTGATTCACTAGAATCAGGTTATTTCCCATTTCATTACATGCCAATGTTAATATTGTCTCAAATACAGAACGAATCGCACAGAGGAATACACTATTTTCGTATCGTACATGTATCATTCCTAAATTATGGCAACGTCAAATACGTCTAGACGTAAACATATACCTTTTTATGAATGGATGTTGTGTTATATGCCAAAAATATTCCGACGTGTACACATTGAACGCATTTTCGCGCGCGAAAGCGCTTTTGTTACTCTTGTGGACATCTATTAAAATAATACCATAGCAGTTGTGTTGCATAACGGTCTCGCGAGAAACAGCATTACACGAGCAACGCTATGTTTATTGGCCAGTGGCGTTTTCAGCAGGATATCCCTCGCCTAGATCTCGATTTAGTGCTATCCTAGTGCTAAATATACATCGTGAACGATATTTATCATCTGACTACATAGCGGTATGACTAAAATACGAAAAGAGGATTTTTGGCGCAACGAGGCGAAACGAGGATTAAAATTTGATATTGTAGTTATTATTTTTTACAAACATCAATTCCAAATAAATGAATTGTGTATTTGGATGGACTAGGCTAGCCCTCGCCGAGATCTCGATTTATCTTGTCGTTCATGAGCGAGAACTGCTAGATCTAGGCGAGTGCTAGGCTAGCTGAACACGCCACGGACGTATCAAAACACAGCAGTGGTATTTTGTTTACCTTAACTTGACAATCTTAACTGTATATTGAGGAGAGCCAGCTGTTGCCGACATTGCTTAATGCGATTTAATGTATTGCCCTTTTGCCCGAAGCTACCGTAACGCAATTTATATGAAAACCCAAGCTCGAGACAAAATTGTCAATTTCTATTAACGTTAAATAACCAACTAGCAAGCTAATTTGTTAGACGTTTAACTGCATTCTAACTCACTGGGAGTACCAGACAGGTCAACCAAATCAATTCTTCTCCATAGCTGTAAACACACAAGTGCAACGATGCAAATGGTTAATTACGACTTACAAACGATGTTTCAACTGACCATCGACTTATCAATGATTTGTTAAATCTGCGTCTGCCATTAAGTTTAAGGAGAATTAAGTTGTCATTTGGAACTTCCCATGCACGTAAAAATGTCTGGTTACTTAAGATTCTATGAACTAACTAATAACTTAACCAATATTGTATTGTTACAGACAATTTATACAGCTGAAAAACTGTAAAAAACCCAATTTGGACGAGTTATTTCATTGCTATGATTCGTGTTCAGACATGCCAATTGATCCAATTGTAATAAAAACGTCACACAAATACGGAAACAATACGGTGGTTTATTTCAGAAATGAAATGCTTTCAACATTGTAATGTTGTTGTATGACCATATCAAGACAAGGAGAAGTGTTGTTTTGTATGTTCCAAGGCAGCATACAGCGTTTGTTACAATCATTCGGTCATTTTAACGCTGAAGTCAATTAGTTTTGCGACGTAAAATACCGATGGTTTTTAAAAGTCAGGACGAAGTACGCTGGATCTTGTTCTGTCGTGTTTAAAACAAGGAACTTAGTTCGTTTACCGAAATTGCGAAATTAGCGACAAAGAATCACCCTTGAAAATTTGTGATTTTACAGCAAAAAAGATAAGACGAAATCGAACAGTAAAGACAGCACCCAACTTAATCAAAATGTCAGTTATCGAAGTGCTTGACTTCCATTTTAATTAACTGACATACATACATACATACATAAGATCGACAAGTGTTGCATTGCGATGCACCTGTATAAATGATTGATATCGGTTGCATTGAGACGCATAGCACATGTCGCTGGCTTAAAATGAGAACGTCGTAACTGCTACTTGCGACCTTATAAGACTGGTACATAATTAAAATCAGCATCACAGGGTACTCCTTTTGAGCCAATTTTCATGAAAATCGGAACCTGTCATGTTGTCCGGCAATTATTTCTTGTTTTCTCAAAATATCAATTTTGTAGTTACGACCTTCCCATTCTATGCCAGCGAAGTATTCGGGTGACAACGTTTGCATAGTGCTGTACATTTCTTGGTTGACAATGGTTTTATTAAGTCGTGCATTGACGAAACTGATTATGAACGGTTTTCTAAAGTCGTACATTGATGTGTAAGGGTTGTCAATGGTTATGTTAAGCAGTACCTGGTTGAATACCGATTGCCAACGGTTGCATTATGTCGTACATTGATTAATAAGGATTGTCAACGGTTGTATAAGTCGTACCTTGTTGAATACTGATTGTCAACTGACAATTGACATTATGTCGTACATTGATTAATATGGATTGTATAATAGCGCTATAGATAGAAAAACAATTACATTATGGTGTGCTCTATTGGGTTACGGTTGCATTGTTGCGTTACATCTAATGAAGAAATTCCACTAGCCAGAAAAAGAAACGCAGTAAGGCGTGACATGAATCTTCATCATGATAATTACGTATTAATTCAATAGAGCATCTTCCTTTTTTAACGATAGTGATATGCGATGCATGAAATTTATCTGATGGATATTAAAACAGTTGAATCGTGTTATATGTTTCGATGAATCCCAATGGCTAGAAACTGTTTGATAAAAGACATCGCATGTTATAAGAGTATCCGTCAATTTGCAGCTCAAAATGATAAACTTGAAATTAAAATCCTGAAATCTGGATAACTATACGTGCTTTTGCTGCACTCATATGTTTTTAACCTGAATACTGTTTTGCACAACGAATAAAGCGAAATGGAGAATTTCGTTTCAAGTCAATGGACTGTTGCACTAATAAAATTATCAATATTCAAGGACATTTCAACTTTGCTACCTTCCCTGTCGGATTTTCTCACACCTTTTTTGCCTGGAGAATGTTTCTGTCCTGTGAATTTGGCACCAAACATCGATCTTTTGTGCCCAGGACTATCAAGACATGTCGGACAGACCTGACAGGTAGCAATTTACATATTGGTCAAGTTGAGTATCTGGTTCTTCGTGATCAGAGAAATTTACCAGTGGTCGTAATGATGATTGAACAAAAGACTCTTCGATACGGACGCGCACGCTCTACATCTAGACCACCGCTCCCCACTGTTTACTGCATGTTTTTCTTATTCTTCCTAGGATCGATTACGTCGTGAACAGTTAAGGAAGTTATCACTTTTCTCCGATATTAATGCGATATCAAATGATATAAGATAAACCGAAACATATTCAGAATTTTTTATATGAAGCAGTAATTTGTTCACTCTTGGAAGTTCGACAAATTCGTACCGAATTAATAAAAGACTTGTACTGTGAAACAAGATCATTTCGGAAAGAGAATATTATCATTTTATTCTTCGAATCGTGATCATTTCAACTGCAAATAACCGGTATCAAAAAACAGGATAAAGTATTTAGAATTTTCCCAACCTTTAAAAATTGTGAATATTTAATCCCACGAACTACCTCAACATAAGTTCTAAACTCGTGAAAATATCGCACTTCATATAAATGAATGAGCTAGGAATCCATATTCAACAAAAAAACACGAGAGTTTCGTCTGCAATTTGATTATTTATCACTTATAATAACACGACAATGAACATTTTTCACAATGCAATGTCATATGCGATATATTTATATATTATAGTGTTCCCAGAAATTATTGAGAATTTTTAAGGTGTTTCCAAAATGGTGTAATTAGTTTATTTGATAAAACAAACAACTGCTCATTTGTATAAGTTAGGTATGAAAGACCATTATGTGATTTGCCAATGATTTTAGTTCAGAAAATGCAATGGTTGTCATGGCAACAGGAATTTCAAGCCACAAGTCGTAAAATTTGCAAGTTTTGCATACAATGCTTAATTCCGACCCTTTATTTAACGTGCAAATATTTAGAGATAGTTCATAATTGACAATGGAAGCAATTTATTGACAAAAAATGCAAAAACAATGAGAACGTGTACGTTTTAAACTAGATAATTACTACCACCAAATATGGGCGTTGCGTTTGAATATTCACTTAGGAAAGTTTTAAAATGCATTGTTGGGCACTGTTTTGCACTGTTTTGTTGTTGTTTTTATTCTTCATAGGTTATATCATAATAAACAAATGATTAAATTGTAAGGAAATTCGTGAGTTGGCCGTAGTATGGCATTATTTGCGATGTGACCCCAAAATAGGTATATTTTTGGTCTATTTTTTTCACAAAATGCCGTTTTTCGGCAAACAATAAGCTTTTCCCAATCGTTCATGTTTTCAATGAAGTAGAAAGTGTCAAAACCTTATGAATGACATGTTCAGATATGTAACAATGTATTTTGGATTTAATATCCGTTAATTTTGCGCAAATAATAATGGCTTTTACATCGCTACCCCCTTTCTTCATTTTTGGGCAATTTTTTCGACGACCCGACCAGGGATCTTTATGACCTTTCACACAAAAATATTTCAACCATAACTCACTGGTTCTATGTTTTCCAAATATGCTAAGGTTAGATCTATTAAATAATGTACAAATTAAAGATAGTTTTTTCATTTAAATGTGTGCAATTATGCTTAGACTGATTCTCAATAATTTCTGGGAACACGGTATATATATATATGTCGTATTACTGTAAAGTCATTAATATTCGTGGGAGATTTAATTTCGAGGTTTTTGTTGATGACTTCAACCACGAATGTTAAACAACCTATTGTACATAACTTAGTGGATATCTTTCCTTAAATAGCGTTCCTGTAAAATGGTATTTTTCATAAAAACCACGTAACTGTGTTCCATTGAAACTGAATGAGTTTGCAGTTATACCTCCCCACTGGGTCATTTTCATAACGCCATACCATATATTTTGTAATATATTATGCATTAACAGGGTCGAACGTTTTAACTTTGAATTTTGCATGACCAAAGCTTTGTTTTACGTCAGTTACGCTTGGAAGAAATGCCTTATAATCAGCGGTGCTAGTTTTCAAAATAAATTTTGTTTAACACCTGAAATCAATTGAGTATGTTAGCTTAACATGACACGTCAATAAGAATGTAATTTCCATGTACAATAAATAATACATTTATTTTAAAAGGTTACTTAAATTAAGAAATTCGAAATAGGAGTAGGTAGGAAGTAATGGTGGTTCTGTGTGGGTTTTTTTCCAAAATAAATGAATTTTTCAGATATTTAAATACTTAGTACTATGATGTTTTCTATCACTATGTACCAATATGGGGAGCTGTGTAAGCAGCCGGATAGCCCAGTCGGTAGAGCATTCGTATTGTTAGAAAGGGTCCCGGGTTCGAGGCCCAGTATGATTGTACATTTTCACCATATTGGTAAATATGTTCAGACCGTGGCATACTTCAACATCATAATATATGCTTCCTCGAATTTCTGACGGGACACGAAAACAAGGTAAACAAGACAACGGTGCAAATACTGACCCGCTCAATCGTTGGGCGTCAAATGTAACAGGGGAAGACAAATAGGTTCAGACCATGATGTACATAAAGCTGAACAAATACGAAGTTAGCAAGCAAATATCAATATTTTATAAAAAATATTATGCTTGTTTATTTTCAAGATGTCTGATTAATTGTGTGAACTTTGCCCCTTGTTTTTTTTTTGCTGAAATCCGAAATCCTAGAAACTATGTCCACACGAAATTGTGATATTCAACACAAGCACGCAATGTTGCCCCATTGAAATCAACTTATTTTATAGTATAACATTTGTTTATAACAATGAGCAAGAATCGTTCAATATAACATTGACAGATTATTAGTTTTAATACAAAAGATAAATTACAAATATAACGAAATCTGACCCGTTCCCATTAAACCCTCATTTATGTTGCATAACGATATAAAGCGTGAATCCTTGTTCTCAGGTTATCCCAGAAATTCCGTCAGATTAAAGTTTATTCCCCCCGAAGCGAAATACTATAATAACAGCTTGATATACATTTACTGTTCCTTGGAAAAGAGGAAGCTATTTTCACAGTGTACAAATCGATAACTTAACTGTCGTATGAAATAATACGTTAATGTAGTATGATATTTTATCATTATGCCTATAACTAAACTCTACATTCATGCAGTTACCGACTTTTGACAAAGCAACATTATGTGCGATAGAGTACGTAATCACTTTTCTCTAACGCTTTATGATACTTAAAGTATATAGAGCTATATCGGAAGATATTTTTTTAAAAAGTTTAAAAAACTGAAAAACAAATGTGCTTTCATATCCACTAGATCTTTTTTCGCTTCAGTTTTAACATAATATCTTTCTGTGATTTATTGGACATGCAAACTGTCCATTTTCATACGCAAGTGTTCGAGAACACCCTATGAAACTATAAGAATCGTCTATTTTTCGACGAATGAATCGAAGTACTGGGAACCAATCCAAAGTTTTAATTTGCAATTAAGGTAGTCAAGTACCATACTAAAAACAATGCAAGTAATTATTTTGACATTGAATGACTGTTAGGATATACTTTAACGATATGTTCGATAGAGTACATAGTCAATAGTCTCTGACGCTTTACAGGACTTAAAAGACTGAATATGTGCAAAATCAGAGATGATTTGATTGTATCTGTTAAATAATGCGCCTTAGATAGACACATTTGTTCTGATGCTCCAACACGATTGGCATAACGGTTTGTACACGGTACAAAGACCCGTAATATCGTAATCTTTACATGTTAAACTGGGACACAAGACTTACATAATATTATATAAACATCTAATTCGACAAGATAGTCAGTTCTGGTTTACGTATAATGCTCATTGGTTAGACTTAAACAGTTGCAATGTCGATTAGAAACTTTTGTTGTGATGCTTTTGTACATGATGTAATGACCCGTAATATCAAATTCTTTACACGTTAAACTGGGACACAGGACTAGCATGATATTATGTAAACATCTAATCCGACTAAAATTGTCTTTGTTTTATGATGCTACTTAACTAGACTTAAACTTTGACAAAATCGGCTACAAATTATTTTCTGATGCTTCTTAACCGTTGGATAACTGTAAGAAAACAACGTTTTAAATTATGTCTCAGTAGATTAAACCAATCTTAATCAACCGACGACTGCAATATTATTTCAAGCTTACAATAAAACAACATAAGCAATCACTTAACCGACTCGAATTGCTCTTCTGAGAAATCTATAAGTTGGTGAAACAACGCTTTGTTCTTTAGAGTGCATACTTCTTATTTTTCAAATGCTTTACATGACACCACTCATACTTAAGGCGTATTGTGCAAATTATAAATTGACCACAAGTCCTTGCCATATGCATCTAAAGTTTCAAAACATTTGACATGGCAACGTTTTGTTCGCTACAGCACATTTCCCTATTACTAAGTACATGTATCCTACGGTTTTCAGGCTAAAATTGAAACTTTGGACTTGCAATTCGCAAAATCTAAATCGACTATAGCTGATGCTGTTTTCTAATCCTCATTGATTATTTTCATAGCAACTTTCAGTTCGCTTTTGTACATGCTTTGTTATATCACACGCCTAATGGAGAAAAATCGAGACATAAGACTTAAGACTTTACGATTTCAAAATATAAAACGATTGGAATGTTTATATCTTGATCGGATGCCACTAAACTAGACTTATAATTTGCGAAACCTTTACCGACTATATCATGTTTTAGGTTCCAATGCACGGTTTGCCTAAAAACGTAATGTTTGCCAGAGTAAAATTAACGTGATCTTTAACGTATACCAACCGAAACTAACAACAAAAACTTTCAAAATCCAATTTCACAAGAATGATTCTCTGATATCTGTAAAGATGGCATTAATTCCTACAAACAAAAAGAAAAAATGTAAATCTAAATAACACTATAAAGTCATGCTGTGAAGCCAAAATATTGTCTAAAATATAGGGAAAGTTAAATAAAAAGAGTTTGGCTCTCTTGGGGTTTGAGTCAATGTACCATACTATTACTGAACTTGAGTACTCTTCATGAGGAGATTCTTTATAACGACCTGACAATCTTAAATTATTGATCATTTATTTATACTGACATTGATCTTCGAGATTGGTGGAATGGAATGGTCATCGTCATCGAGCTTGGACTAAGACTTGACCATGGGCCTTATTCACCTATGTCGTAAGTCTAAAATCCAGACTTAGACTTGAAATTGCCAAATGTTCCATTCGTTCTCATGTTGTTATTACCGATTGTGATATTATTTGGTATACTTATTCAGTGGGTAACAAAAAATAGTCCACATGGTTAAAATTTCACATTGGTAAATGTAATTTCAACGAAATGACAGTGATTATGAATAATGACAATTTGAAGTCTTAGTCTGAGTTTCAGACTTACAACATTGGTGAATGAAGCCCCCGTACTTGTTCCGTGGCCATGTTTTTCACAGGTATAACCATTTTAGTTTCATAGTTTAGATTTTATTTTTTATCAATGTATGTTTCAGATAATTGAATAACTAAAACAAACATATATAACCAGCCGAGCACAGAAATCAGAAATACCACGACACAACTACCCTAAGCAATGCCCACACAAACCTGTGCCGAAACGGCGACCAAATGAGGCACAACAACCCAGGGGCGTGACCTAGTTTAAAATACTAAGGACCGTGACCTAACGTTATGTGACCTAAAGAGGCACAGCTACGATATGACCTAGTTAAAATAACGGGCAAGGTAGAATTGGGATGGGAAATAATATTGCATATTCCTAGCAACTACACTGAGCAATGCCCACTAACTAACTTTAAAAAACAAATGCCCAGAAAATGCTAGCATATCTAGCATAGTGCTATTATATATTTTAATTAAAGCGTGATGCTTCCTTTGTTAGGCTTTAATTACAAATGGAACAAATACACTCGACGTACTAAGTGCTTTCGTAGGACGATCTGTCATGGGAGGAATCCTTTGGGACACCGGCGTGCACTTCAAAGGGATCGCATGCGGTGTAACTGATTGATTGTAATGTACTATGTAGTCTGTGGTTACATTGGAAGTTGAACCGTAGAATTTGTTTCAATGCCAACATGTCGACATTTGTGGTCAGACATACATCTGTTCATAAATTATTTGAAAGAGTTTTGTTCCAAAAATACGTCATTGTGGTCAATGACAAACAGTCAATGAAACATGTTGGCTTCCTCGAGATTTGTAGTTTTTATTGCCGAGTGCTTCTAAAATACGTATATCTGAGTAATCGATGTTTGCATGGGGTTGAATATTTAAAGTCACATTAAGCTTTCAACTGCTATTTTCAATAAGCTATAATTTGTAACCTCTCTGCAGAATGATGCAATCTGAGCACTTAGTAGATTTCTTAATGTGGAAAACACCATAAGATGGAAGAATATGTAAGAAAACACCCAGATGATTTGTTGACAAAATGACAATTTGTAAACAATAAATACATTATTTAAAGTGTAGGGGAAGTAACTCTGGCCAAATTAGTATTTTGTTCACCATATATTTTACTAAAGACGATGTATGGCCTACTATTTCGGTATTAATAGTTAACATCAAATCGTAGTACATTGTATTACCCATTTGTTAAACACCTCGTAATCGTTCCGAATATCATTGTATTTAATGGATAATCGGAAAAAAGTTGTGGGCGCGGTAATGTGGCTTTAATAAGCAATGCTTAGTGGTAGTAATATTATCATTTGCTTAGTAACATTTATATGTTGAAAAACTACCTTACACATAATTTAGGGCGTTATCATGTAGGATTTCGTAGCTATTTAGTAATCGAGCAGTTTCATTTGAAGGTATTCCCTGTGTGAATGGCATTGCACCATGTGTCATGTGTTTCTTGTATGTGACTTCCTGTTGCATGTGTTGCTTTTGTAGTTTTGTGCTTTGCTTTTTCTCATTTCCGATTAACCAGCCAGTTTGGTGTCATTTTCGTTCACATTGGCAACAAATAAATAACTGAGATGAATGCATGTCGGGTGGTCATGCATTACATGTCGTAAAATAACTTACATCACATGTCAATTTGTGTTGAAATCACGTGACTGTATTGGCAATAATCACGTGACTCAATCTATTTCTGGGCAGCTTTATTAGGCGATTTATATGCTTTTTGGCAACATTTTGGTTAGGGTTTTTTACTACTTTGGCAATAAAGCAGACGAACTTGATTTATCATCCACAATGTGTTTTTTTATTTTTGTTCGAAAAATAAAGATGAATTATATTTGCAGGGATACGCTTGCAGGAGGATTTCTTGAATTAAGATTGTTATATAATTAAGTTTATGTTGATTGCTTGCGTACGAACAGGGTCGTGAATAAAATATTTTATTGCAAAAGATAACTTTTCTTTAAAGTGTATATAGCTATATCTGACAGGTCATTTAATGTCAAAATAATTACTTGCATCGTTTTTAGTATGATACTAATTTAAAACTACCTTAATTGCAAATTAAAACTTCTGATTGGTTCTGTGTAGTTTGATTCAGTCGTCGAAAAATAAGACGATTTTTATAATTACATAGGGTGTTCTAGAACACTTTAGTATAAAAACGAACAATTCGCATGTCCAATAAATCACAGAGAGAGTTTCTGTTAAAACTGAAGTGAAAAATGAACTAATGGATATAAAAGCATAATTGTTTTTCAATTTTTGAATTTTAAAAAAAAATATTGTCAAATATAGATCTTTACACTTTAACTCATATAAACCTATCATTAAGGCGATTTGATTGTAATTTTTGAACGGGGGAAAATATTCAAAGCTGGATAACACTAGCGTAATGCCATTTCCTTTGCGGGGATATTCAGCTGAACCATGGGGAATTTCGAACTGATTCATTTATTGTGTATGTATTTTCTCATAAGTATACAATAAAAAAGCTAACATGTTAGCTCAAAATAATATATTAATGTCCAACATATATAATAAGGGTGATATAGTACATATAGTGCCAACCATAATGAAAAATATTTAAAATGTATTGTATTCTTTTCGACGCGACCGTTTCAAATCAGAATCACCCAGCATTCACGTAGCATCCGGAAAACTCACCAATTCATTACACAAGTAAAGGATTGAACAATATCCGGTAACAAATGAATCAATCATAGCCTATGGGGTTTATGTTAAATACAACTCGATAACGTCGTGCGATTATATTGGAGTACTTATGCCTCCCAACGGACCCCGGCGCAAGTTCCTTTCACCGAACCCGTTCAATATCTGTATAGACAATGTATCGTTTTGTATCCTCTAAACCGATTTGTTAAAAGTGTGTATTCCGCTTAGTATGCATTTCTCATATTGCAAATATATCATTCGGATTACGCTATGAGAGTCTTTGTATCATATGATAAATAATCTGAAGTCTCAGCACATTGTGTGAATGCTAAACTACTACGTAGTATGCGAAAATATATTTTAACTAAAACCCTTCACTGTCACGTTCAAATTACCTCTCTGTATGTTTAATTATGGCTATTCACCTATATGTATAGAAAGTGCTCTTAAGCCAGTCTACGTTTAGCTTTCAGTCTATAAAAATCTCTGTCTAACTGTCAGCAGAAATTCTCTGAACTTTCGAATTTGTGAAAGAAGCGATTTGATTATGCAAAGTTCACACCGACAGAGTGTCAATAGATCCTATATCAGTGTAAAGTTGTGGAGTGCCATGTTAGTCTGGTTTAAATTAGCATGTCTATAAATGTATCTCTTTTTACATAAAAGGTTTCATGTTCATTGCCTTCGAGCCTTTGCACCAAATTTATAAATTACATACAGAAATAGATAACGATCGTCACCGTCTGGGCACACGAAAAGCAAAAACTGTAACGAACAGAACGATTTCCCCACAAGAGAATATAAGAGAAGCGCACCGAAAGGGGTAATTTAGGCAATACATAAACGAACACATAACAATATTGTCGTTAACGCTACAACACGCAGTAACATTATACAACAGACATTTAAATCAAGCAACATATAAATTGTTGTTGGTTGTATAAACACAATATTGCAAATCACCAATATAAATTGTTTTGGGTGGAAGCTAACTGGTGTTTTTTATTCACTACATCGATAAAAGATCCAAGCGACTACGAAGTAACAAGATTATATATTTGTCAATGTTCGTCAGCTATTACGACCTGGTGTCAGAAGAGGAACTATGTAACTGTGAAAAAAAACAAGTATCAAGTTTAATCAGACTGATGTACTGGTTATACTTTCGCTATGAAGATTCAATATTGTACACAGAGCAAATAAAACTCTAAATCATGAATAAATTAGTATTTTTAATAAAGAAATGCATGATGCGATATATCGCAATTGTAATTTACCGAAAGTCACACAGAGTTGATTGATAGAAACTAATTCTCATTGGTGTCTGAAAAGCCAAAAAATAAATTGTTAATAATCGATAAAACATCACACGGACTATACTCATGCATGCGTAACACAATTTGTAAAATAAACCAAACAACAACTACTTCGAAGTATCATTTACAAACATAATAAAGTGCAATTTCATCAATACTGTTTTAATATTGTTTCTCTACAAATGCGTGCAGACAATACATAATATAACATCATTTGCCGCTACAAAGAGTTAACAAGGTTTATACATTGGCAACAAATAATTAAATTTGTGTTAAAGCATGTTGAGTGGTCTTGAATCACGATGGGTATACGGACTTGCATCACATGACTGTGGTGCAATTTATGACATCCAACATTATGCTTAAAGTACATGATTGCAATGGGTAATAATCACGTGGCTCATTATCGGCAACTTTTCTCTGCATGTTTTTGTTGATTTTTGTTACTGCTTTGGCAATTAAGGCAGACTTACTAAAATAGTGGATCTATCACGAGTTGTCACAAGTATATCAAACGAGTTTTGGAAAGTTTATTAAGCGAGCCTCTGGTGAGCTTGATAATATTTCGTGAACGAGTTTAATATAAATATATCAATTGACAACGCGTGATAGATTCTTTATATCACATGACACTAAAACGCAGAATACGCATTGATTTATTGGAAAACAATCACCCATAATTCATGCTACCCGCGTTACGTATAAGATTATACGTACTCGCTTTACTAACCTGGATACAAGGAAAGTCATGTGATATTTGAGTATCTCTCATGTTAAAATTTTGCGAAAGAACACAGTACAACGTTTGCGACGTACTTCAAACAGTTGACGGGAGTGGTTGGATTAAACTATGAGTAACTTAGTAAATGGACGCTTGCTCAAATGTTCAGAAACTGTTCATTAGAGCTTTCCGTTTTAGAAGCTGTATAATCATGAGCTATATAGTTTTTTGTCGCTCAGCCCGTTTTGTCGGGTAAGCCAATATGATATTATGCAAAGTAGCAAATAGCATTTCTTTTTGGTTTACGTTTAGTGTTATTTATTATCCGTTTTATATACATCGACAGTATGCGACTGTCAACATCTTCACTTCAAATATCGAATCAAACTTCACATCGTTTTTCAATGACAATAATTTTATTTTTAGATTCGAAATATGCCACGTAGTCGCTTGGCTCTATTATCGGTGTTGAAAATAAAGCAAACACCACCACCACGTAGCTTCTCCTAATAGTGGTGATTTATTGTATTATGTTTATACATCCAACACAAATTGCTTTGTTGCTTGATTTATTTGTCTAATGTATATTGTTGCTGCTTGCTGTAGCGTTAACTACAAGATTGTTATGTGTTCGTTTTATGTATCAGTTGAGTTTCTTTTAAATTCCCTTTTCGATGAAATCGTTTGGTTCGTTGCAGTTCTTGCTTTTGTTTCGTAGATAACGACAGCCGGAGACGATTGCATAAAATCACTGTATGTAATTTATCAAATTTGATGCAAAGGCTCGAAGGCAATAAATATTGAATACTTTAGTCGATATAGAGAAACGTTTGTACAGCCGGAAAATGCAAACATACCACAAGACTGTGCACCATTAACACTGTTCTATTCTTTATTGAACCTCAATAATAAAATTCAGTAATGAATGTCCGATTCACAGGTTTCACAAGGTTGTGATCATAATCCAGGGTTTATTGTAAAAAATTTGATTTCAGCAGTTTAGCTTTCTCGCATCTGCTGAGGATTCAGATTATTCATCATAAAGTATAAAAACTTTCATAGCTTAATCAGAATGATATATTTGCAAGCAGAGAAACGCTTATTTAGCACTAATAACAAATAAGCTTTGCTGGTTCAAAAACGATACCGTGCCTGTACTGATATTGAACGCGTTCAGTGATAGGAATTGGCGCCGGTCCCCGTTGGGAGGTATAAGTATTCCAATCATATCTTCCGATGCTTCTGGTTGCAATTAATATAAACCCCGTTGGCTAGCTATATTTACTTGTTTAAGATCCATCATTTATACTGAAGTGATGTAAAAGCTGATGCTTTATGGAAGGTTTGAATGTCGGTAGTTTTATTATAAGAGACTGTCCTGCAGTAATAGCGTCCAAACATTTAACCCCGGGTCAATTGGTATCATAAAATGACATGCGGTAAGTATCAATCATTGCTAAAGCTTCAAACGTCGTGACCTTGTACAAATAAAGCAGTCGTTCACTATTGTACGTGATTGTACAAGTAAAAGCATTTATACGTCACGTGATTCAAAATGTTGCCAAATACAGAAAAAGCAACATATAGATAGAGATTGAATCAAGTGTTTATTGCCAGTGCATTAATGCCAACATAGTAATGCAATCATTTTCCTTATACGCCATTTGATTCAAGACCATCGGGCATGTGTTCATCTCATTGAATGATTTGTTGCCAGTGTGAAAACATTGTAAACATTGTTAACGCCATACTATATTCTATTATGTAATGCCTGCACGACTTTTTAGAGAAAGCGAATTACATACTGCATTGATACGATAGAATTATGTTTGTAAATGACTCCTCAAAACAGTTTTTAGTTTAAATGTTGCACAATGCAAAACGTCTATGTATTCTGTGTGTTCTATGATGGCAGTAGTGTAGCAATACCGGTATTTGGTTTTTAAGACACAGCATTTCTTAGTCATTTGTTTCAGTTGTATGCATATTTATTACATAACCAGCGTTCTGGTAGTGCATTAAAGCCGTGACGGAAATATCGTAATGCACTCCCAGGCCATTCATTAAACATTCAAATTAGCTAGACGTTAATTGGTGTTTTGGTCCAGGATGACGAAACATAGCCAATCCGTGCATTGAATCGAACCGTGACGTCAGTATAATACAGACTTCGGCATGATGTCGCGCGTATTTAAACGCTAAATGTAAATGAAAAATATGTAGTGTAAATCAGTAGTATTGAAGGTTAACGAGCGTTCTCTAAAGTTATGTGATAAATAGAATCTTACATTCGTGCTTATTACACGCGCGTTTAATCTAACTCGTTGACAAAACAATATGACACTCGGCAAAGCCTCGTATCAGATTGTTTTGTCCTCTCGTTTAATAAAACTCGCATGTCATGAGCACTCATGCAAGATCATCTATTTATTAACGGGCTGGGAGTGCATTACGATATTTCCGGCACGGCTTTAATGCACTCCCACATTGTATTCATGGTTTGTAATATTTACACTGTGCACAATAGTATCCATTGTCTTAACTTTCATCGTGAAGGAATAACCATCGCATTAAACTTTACATCGTTTATCTTTTCACAAAATGTGCTACGTTACCGCATGGATATGTTATCGATGTACGAATTCAAGCAAATACCACCAGTCAGCTTCCTTCGGAAAACACTTTCTATTGGTGATTGGTTGTATCATGTTTATATAAAAAAAGCAATTTCGTTGTTGTTTGATTTATATGTCTTTGTATACTGCTGCTGCGTGTTGTAGCGTTAACTACAAGATTGTTATGTGTTCGTTTATGTTTCGGCTAAATTACCTCTTTCGCCGCGTTTCTTTTAATTTCCTTTGTCGGTGTCATCGTTTGGTTCGTTGCAGTTTTTGCTTTTGTTTCGTAGATAACGACAGCCGGAGACGATTGCACAAAATCACTGTATGTAATTTATCAAGTTTGGTGTAAAGGTTTGAAGACAATATATATTGAATACTTTAAATAGTATGTAGAGAGTTACTTTGTAGAGACGGAAAATGCAAACATACTACAAGACTGTGCACCATTAACACTGTTCAATAATAATACCAATCAGTAACTAGTGACAGGTTCTAACAGTTTCACCAGGACATTTTTATCATCAAGGGTTATTGCAAAGGGTTGAAGAAGGCAATAAATTTTGAATACTTTAAATAGTCTATATAGGGTTTGTAGAGACGGAAATGCAAACGTACGTGGGGTTATCCAAAAGTTCGTGGACTTTTGCTCTCAAACTTTTATTTTATGTCAGATCAGTATGAAAATTACAATACAGTGACATTAATTTATTACAAACAATTGCCTCAAAACATTTTTATAAAGTAACATTTGTATGAAGTGTAACACGTTGCCATAGTAACACAAAAATTGCGTTAGCGGCGCACTGCTTATTTTTTTCCAGTAAAACGCGTTACGTCATTGTCGATTGTTACAGTGTTTTTTCATTTAAAAATACAAAAAATGCGTTCTCGTGTTGAGTAATGTCATACCAATATTTTAGTATAACGTAAAGGTTGTATCGTATATATTTGTCATTTTATGAGCATGAGGGTTAATGCTGGCATATAAAATTCAACGTAAAATATGACGTCACAAGATACCATTTACAGTCGCAAAATAATTTAATTATATATACAGCTAGGGGAACCCGCAAGGAAGACAAGAATTGTTTGGCAAATTAAGTATGAACCCTTCTGCATTGTATTCAGTTGTTTTTAAATGGCATAAATAGTTAACAGACAGTCAGGGTGGTGTGACAGACGATGCATGTTAATAACTACAAAACTGACTATCAACAAATGAACGTTACGTTGGTAAGAATCGATCATCCTCGGTATTAGAGAAAAAAATCCACTTGTAGAGATAGAAACGACACAATTCAGTACACATCGATTGAACGAGTGTGTTTGCATATTATAAGTATACAGCTGATTACGGGAAACAAAGAACAACTTGTTTACAGCGTTTAAGAGTTTCATGAAATGATTAAGTCGAAAGGGCGACGTCGTACGTCATTTCTGAGCGTGCGCCGGGTTTGCCTACTACACATGCTTACAAATGCTATATTTATGATATTTTTAATCATATCCGTATGATATTTGGTATACGTGTTCAATATAAATCAATTTTACAGGGACCATAGATTCGTAGCTTGAAGTTAAATGGTTTTTGAATAAGAGCAAAAGTCCACGAACTTTTGGATAACCCTACGTACAACAAGACAGTGCACCATTAACACCGTTCTATTCTTTATTGAACCTCAATAATAAAATAATTATAAAACCAAAATTATCAAGGTTTAATTGTTAATAAAAATTAAGCAGTTTAGCAATAAAATTTTCCCAAAGTGCTGTAGCTTAAGATTATATATCGTGTTGTAAAACGCTCAAATCCCCTCATGGCGTAAAAACACGATATATTTGCAATCTGAGAAACGCATAATAAGCAGAATACGAAACACGATAGGCGGTATAAAAGGATAACTTGTATGTACTGTTATTGAACGCTTCGGTGGTAGAAATTGGCACCGGGGTCCGTTGGAAGGAATTAGAATTCCTATGTAACCGGGCGATAACTATTGAGTTATATTAAATATAACCCTCATAGGCTAGTTTAATTCACTGATTTCAGATCGATCATTTGTTATGAATGACTGGTAGTATTGATGGTTTGAGGATGGTTTAAATGTCTTTTTTATTAGTCTGTTCGGCCGAAATAAATATCTTATATTTAGACTCGTGTCGAATGCAAACCTAGAATTAAATGCGTTTAGTATTTAACGTTTCAAACGTCGAGACATTATACAAGTAAAGTAGACGTTTACTGTTTTACGTGCTTCTACAAGTCAAAGGCATTATACGTCAGGTGATTCAAGACGTTGCCAAACCTAAGTTGTCAAATACAGACAAAAATATGTTCATCGCCAATTCATTAATTCCAACATAGTCATGCAATCATTGTCCTTATACGTCATGTGAATCAAGACCATCCGACATGTGCTCGCCTCATTTAATTATTGGTTTCCAATGTGAAAACCTTGTAAACATTGTTAACGCCAAACTATGTTCTATTATGTAATGTCTGCACGCATTTGTAGAGAAACCTAATTAAATACTACATTGATTCGGTTTATTTACGTTTGAAAATGACTCCTGTGAGTGTATTACGATATTTCCGGCACGTCTTTAATGCACTCCCACACCGCAGGTTATGTGAGAAATATCATGTGATGGACCATACATATTTCTCTATTACTATTATATTCATGGTTCGTTATATTTAAACAGTGCACACTATTTTTCTTGGTTTTATTTGTCATCGCGAAGGAATAATCTTTACACTGTTTATCTTTTTAACACAATGTGCTACGTAACCGCTTGTATATTTTATCGATGTACGAATTCAAGCAAATACCACCAGTAAGCTTCCGTCGGAAAACACTTTCTATTGGTGATTGGTTGTATCATGTTTATATAGAAAAGGCAATTTCGTTGTTGCTTGATTAATATGTCTTGTGTATAATGTTGCTGCGTGTTGTAGCGTTAACAACAAGATTGTTATGTGTTCGTTTATGTATCAGCTAAATTACCTCTATTTTACCACCGAGTTTCTTTTAAATTCCCTTTGCGTTTCATGCGCTTGAAAAGAAGTGCTTTAAACATAGACAGGCAGAGACGATTGCACACAATCATCGTATGTCATTTATCAAATTTGGTGCAAAGGCTCGAAGGCAATATATATTGAATACTTTAAATAGTATGTAGAGAGTAACTTTGTACAGACGGAAAATGCAAACATACTGCAATACTGTGCACCATTAACGTTGTTCTATTATTTATTGAAGTTCAATAATAAAACCAATTCAGTAATTAATGACCGGTTCTAACAGTTTCACCGGGACATTTTTATCATCAAGGGTTATTGCAAAGGGTTGAAGAAGGCAATAAATTTTGAATACTTTAAATAGTCTATATAGGGTTTGTAGAGACGAACATGCAAACATACAACAAGACTGTACACCATTAACACTGTTCTATTTGTTATTGAACCTCAATAACAAAAGTATTATAAACCAATTTGGTAATTAGTGTCAGGTTCACAGGTTTCACAAGAGTGTTATTATTATCAAGGTTTTATTATAAATATAATTTCAACTGATTTTTAGCATTGTCCCAAAGTGCTGTTGATTCAGATTATATATCGTGTTATAAAAAGCTCAAATCCCCTCATGGCGTAATCAAAATGATATATTTGTAATCTGAGAAACGCATACTAAGCGGAATAGGCGGTATAAAAGGCTAACTTGTATGTACTGTTATTGAACGCTTTCGGTGATAAAAATTGGCACCGGTGTCCATTGGGAGGAATTAGAATTCCTATGTAACCGTCCGATAACTATTGAGTTATATTAAATAAAACCCTCATAGGCTAGTTTAATTCACTGATTTCAGATCGATCATTTGTTATGAATTGGTATTATTGATGTTTTAAGGATGTCTTAAATGTCATTTTTATAAGTCTGTTCCGCCGAAATAAATATCATATATTTAGATTCGTGTCAATTGTAAACCTAGAATTAAATGCGTTTAGTATTGAAACGTTTCAAACGTCGTGACATTGAACAAGTAAAGTAGACGTTCACTGTTTTACGTGCTTCTACAAGTCAAAGGCATAAAATATGTTTATCGCCAATTCATTAATTCCAACATAGTCATGCAATCATTGTCCTTATACGCCATGTGATTCAAGACCATCCGGCATGTGCTCGTCTCATTTAATTATTTGTTGCCAATGTGAAAACCTTGTAAACATTGTTAACGCCAAACTATGTTCTATTATGTAATGTCTGCACGCATTTGTAGAGAAACCTAATTAAATACTTCATTGATTCGGTTTATTTACGTTTGGAAATGACTCCTGTGAGTGTATTACGATATATCATGCACGGATTTAATGCACTCCCACGCCGCAGGTCATGTGATGTACCATACATATTTCTCTATTACTCTTATATTCATGGTTTGTAATATTTAAACTGTACACACTATTGGTCTTGGTATTATTTATCATCGCGAAGGAATAACCTTTACACCGCTTTTCTTTTTCATAAAAAGGTGCTGCGTAACCGTTTGTATATTTTATCGATGTACGAATTTAAGCAAATACCACCAGTAAGCTTCCGTCGGAAAACACTTTCTATTGGTGATTGGTTGTATCATGTTTATATAGAAAAAGCAATTTCGTTGTTGCTTGATTTATATGTCTATTGTATAATGTTGCTGCGTGGTGTAGCGTAAACTACAAGAATGGTATGTCTTCGTTTTATGTATCAGCTAAATAACCTCTATTGCCGAGTTTCTTTTAAATTCCCTTTTCGATGAAATCGTTTGGTTCGTTGCAGTTTTTGCTTTTGTTTCGTAGATAACGCCAGCCGGAGACGATTGTTCAAAATCACTGTATGTAATTTATCAAATTTGGTGCAAAGGCTCGAAGGCAATAAATATTGAATACTTTAGTCGATATAGAGAAACTTTTGTAGACACGGAAAATGCAAATATACCACATGACTGTGCACCAAGTATACTGTTCTATTCTTTATTAAACCCAAATAATAACACCAACTTAGTAATTATTGTCAGGTTCACATGTTTCACAAGGGTGTTATTATTATCAAGGTTTAATTGTAAATATAAATTAAGCAGTTTAGAAATAAAATATTCCCCAAGTGCTGTAGCTTCAGATTATATATCGTGTTATAAAAAGCTCAAATCCCCTCCTGGCGTAATCAAAATGATATATTTGCAATCTGAGAAACGCATACTAAGCAGAATACGAAACACGATAAAAAACGGCTAGGCGGTATAAAAGGATGACTTGTATGTACTGTTATTGAACGCTTTCGGTGATACAAATTGGCACCGGGGTCCGTTGGGAGGAATTAGAATTCCTATGTAACCGTCCGATGATTATTGAGTTATATTAACTATAACCCCCATAGGCTAGTTTAATTCACTGATTTCAGATCGATCATTTGTTATGAATGGCTGGTATTATTGATGTTTTAAGGATGGTTTAAATGTCATTTTTATTAGTCTTTTCCGCCGAAATAAATATCATATATTTAGACTCAGTGTCAGTTGTAAACCTAGAATTAAATGCGTTTAGTATTGAAACGTTTCAAACGTCGTGACATTGAACAAGTAAAGTAGACGTTCACTGCTCTACGTGCTTCTAAAAGTCAAAGGCATTATACGTTAGGGTGTTACATTTTTTGAAAGTTTTCTTCGATGAAAAACCTTTTTTTCCCAACAGTGACCCTCCTTAAACGATGCACATATACAAAATGTTCAGCTAAAATGGTCAATGGTTACACCTTGCCGTTCCTACTCGAACTTTTGACCCAAGAGGGTCCTAGATCCAATATCAGATTATTTAACAAAAATCACTTATACGTCACGTCAATATACGTCACGTGATTCAAGACGGTGCCAAACCTAAGTTGCCAAATACAGACCAAAACATGTTTATCACCAATTCATTAATTCCAACATAGTCATGCAGTCATTGTCCTTATACGCCATGTGATTCAAGACCATCCGACATGTGCTCGCCTCATTTAATTATTTGTTGCCAATGTGAAAACTTTGTAAACATTGTTAGCGCCAAACTATGTTCTATTATGTTATGTCTGCACACATTTGTAGAGAAACCTAATTAAATACTACATTGATTCGGTTTATTTACGTTTGAAAATGACTCATGTGAGTGCATTACGATATTTCCGGAACGTCTTTAATGCACTCCCACGCCGCAGATTATCTGATAACGATCATGTGATGCACCATACATATGTCTCTATTACTTTAATATTCATGGTTCGTAATATTTAAGCTGTGCACACAATTGATCTGGGTATTATTGGTCATCGCGATGGAATAAACTTTACCCCGTTTATCTGTTTCACAAAATGTGCTACGTAACCGCTTGTATATTTTGTCGATGAACGAATTTAAGCAAATACCACCAGTTAGCTTCCGTAGGAAAACACTTTCTGTTGGTGATTTGTTGTATCATGTCTATATAGAAAAAGCAATTTCGTTGTTGCTTGATTTATATGTCCTGTGTATAATGTTGCTGCGTGTTGTAGCGTTAACTACAAGACTGTTATGTGTTCGTTTATGTATCGGCTCAATTACCTCTATCGCCGCGTTTCTTTTTAATTCCCTTGTCGATGAAATCGTTTGGTTCGTTGCAGTTTTCCGTTTAATGCGTACGAATACAAGTTTTGTAGTAATAAACGGACGGAGAGGATCGCACACAATCATTGTATGTAGTTTATCAAATTTGTTGCAAAGGCTCGAAGGCATTGGATATCCGTTCTGTAAATATAGATAGGCGGAGACGATTGTTCACTACTACTGTATGTAGTTTATCAAATTTGTTGCAAAGGCTTGAAGGCGATGGATATGGCATATGTTGTCTCTTTAGAGAAAGAGTTTGTGAAGCATTTAAGCACCAACACTCAACAATATTGTGAACCATGATTAAGACAGCTCTATTCCCGTTTAAACTTCAATAATAAACAACCCAGTAATTAATGATCGGTTCACAAGTTTCACAGGGCTGTTAATATTATCAATGGTTGATTGTAAATATGATTACAGCAGTTAAGCATTTAGCAAATGTGCTGAGGATGCAGATCATTTATGATAAAGTGCAAATACTTTCATAGTTTAATCAGAATTATATATTTACAAGCAGATAAACGCATTCTTAGCACTAATAACAAATCAGCTTTGCTGGTTAAAAACGATACTGTGTCTGTACTGATAATGAGCGCGTTCGGTGATTGGAATTGGCGCCGGTCCCCGTTGGGAGGAATTATTATTCCAATCATATCGTCCGATGATGCTTCTTGGTTAAAATTGATATAAACCCCGTAGGCTAGATTTACTTGTTTAAGATCTATTATTGATACTGAAGAGATGCAAAGGCTGATACTTTGTTGATGGTTGAAATTTCGGCTCTTTTATTATAAGAGACTGACCCGCAGAAATAACGTCCTCGCATGTCAACTCGTGTTAATTGTTAACCAAATATAACATTCGGTAGGTATTGAATATTTTTGAAGCTTCAAACGTCATTTACCTTATACAAAAACGCAGACGTTCACTTTCGTAGGTGCTTCTACAAATGAAAGTCTTTACACATCAAGTGCCAAAAGTGCTTAAGTTGCCAAATACAGAAAAAGCTGCATATATAGAGATTGAATCACGTGTTTATTGCCGTACATTGCTGCCGACACAGTCATGCAATCAAACGTCATTTATACATTTGATTCAAGAGCATCAGACATGCGTTCATATCATTTCATTCTTTGTTGCCAATGTGAAAACATTATTAACGCCGCACTGTATTATATTATGTAATGTCTGCATGCATATGTAGAGAACCCTAATTTAATATCGCACATATTCGGTTTATTTGCGTTTGGAAATGACTCCTCAAAATGGTTTGTTTGTTTTAATGTGACAAAAGTACCACGTCCAAATATTTCGCGCGCTTTGTATCGATGTAGTGTAGTAATACCATCATTTGGCTTTTACGAGACCTATTTCGTCTTCATTCGTTTCAGGTGTATGCTTGTAAATGTCGATATATCAACTTATAACAAAAAGGACCACGTGAATTAATGTTTTATTTTAATGTAAATGTCTTTCTTTCAAACTAGTCCTAGTGAATTTCGGTGACTTGGTCCTCCAGCTTGTTTACAGTGGAGACTTTGATAACTAGATCGGGTCTTGGTTAAATATATTTCAGGATATACTGCATCACTATTCAATTTATGTGTTGTATTATTTACATTTACACTGTCCGATAGTGTATATTATTTGAATCTTCAATGCGGAGGAATAACCAGTACATATATCTCATTAAACCTCACACTGTTTATCCTAATCACAGTAATTTTTCTTGTTTCAAATTGTGATATTTAGCCGTTTGTATATTTTATCGATGTACGAATTTAAGCAAATACCACCGGAAAACTTCCGTCGGAAAACACTTTCTATTGGTGATTTGTTCTATCATGTTTATATAGAAAAAGCAATTTCGTTGTTATTTGATTTATTTGTCTTTGTATATCGATGCTGCGTGTTGTAGCGTTAACTACAAGATTGATATGTGTTCGTTTATGTTTCGGCTAAATTACCTCTTTCGCCGAATTTCGTTTAAATTCCCTTGTCAGTAAATCGTTTGGTTCGTGGCAGTTTTTGCTTTTGTTTCGTGCGCACGACTACAAGTTTTGTAGATATCGACAGTCGGAGACGATTGCACAAAATCACTGAGTGTAATTTATCAAATTTGATGCAAAGGCTCGAAGGCAATATATATTGAATACTTTAAATAGTATGTAGAGAGAAACTTTGTAGAGACGGTAAATGCAAACATAATACAAGACTGTGCACCATTAACACTGTTCTATTCTTTATCAAAGTCCAATGATAATACCAATCAGTAACTAGTGACAGGTTCTAACAGTTACACCAGGACATTTTTATCATCAAGGGTTATTGCAAAGGGTTGAAGAAGGCAATAAATTTTGAATACTTTAAATAGTCTATATAGGGTTTGTAGAGACGGAAATGCAAATATACTAAAAGACTGTGTACCCATAACACTGTTCTATTCTTTATTGAACCTCAATAATAAAATTATTACAAAACCAATGCAGTAATGAATGTCAGATTCACAGGTTCCACAAGGGTGTTATTATTATCAATGTTTAATTGTAAATATAAATTAAGCAGTTTAGAAATAAAATATTCCCAAAGTGCTGTAGCTTCAGATTATATATCGTGTTATAAAAAGCTCAAATCCCCTCCTGGCCTAATCAAAATAATATATTTGCAATCTGAGAAACGCATACTAAGCAGAATACGAAACACGATAAAAAAACGGCTAGGCGGTATAAAAGGATAACTTGTATGTACGGTTATTGAACGCTTTCGGTGATAGAAATTGGCACTGGGGTCCGTTGGAAGGAATTATAATTCCTATATAACCGTCATATAATTATTGAGTTATATTAAATATAACTCTCATAGGCTAGTTTAATTCACTGATTTCAGATCAATCATTTGTTATGAATTGGTATTATAAGTGTTTTAAGGGTGATTTAAATGTCATTTTTATCAGTCTGTACCGCCGAAATAAATATCATATATTTAGACTCGTGTCAATTGTAAATCTAGAATTAAATGCGTTTAGTATTGAAACGTTTCAAACGTCGTGACATTATACAAGTGAAGTAGATTTTCACTGTTTTACGTGCTTCTACAAGTCAAAGGCATTATTCGAATATACGTCACGTGATTCGAGACGTTGCCAAACCTAAGCTGCCAAATACGGGCAAAAATATGTTTAACGCCAATTCATTAATTCCAATATAGTCATGCAATCATTGTCCTTAAACGCCAAGTGATTCAAGACCATCCGACATGGGCTCGCCTCATTTAATCATTTGTTGCCAATGTAAAGACCTTGTAACGCCAAACTATGTTCTATTATGTAATGTCTGCACGCATTTGTAGAGAAACCTAATTAAATACTGCATTGATTCGGTTTATTTACGTTTGAAAATGGCTCTAGGGAGTGTATTACGATATTTCCGGCACGGCTTTAATGCACTCCCACACCGCAGGTTAAGTGATAAATATCTTGTGATGTACCATACATATTTCTCTATTACTATTATATTCATGGTTCGTAATAGTTAAACTGTGCACACTATTGGTCTTGGTTTTATTTGTCATCGCGAATGAATAACCTTTACACCGTTTATCTTTTTTCACAAAATGTGCTACGTAACCGCTTGTATATTTTATCGATGTACGAATTTAAGCAAATACCACCAGTAAGCTTCCGTCGGAAAAAACTTTCTATTGGTGATTGGTTGTATCATGTTTACATAGAAAAAACAATTTCGTTGTTACTTGATTGATATGTATTTTGTATATTGATGCCGAGTCTTTCGCCCCTTTTTTTATTTCCCTTGTCGGTAAATCGTTCTGCTTGTTGCAGTTTTTTGCTTTTGTTTCGAACGCACGACTTCAAGTTTTGTACATATCGAGAGTCGGAGAAGATTGCACAAAATCACTGTATGTAATTTATCAAATTTGTTGCAAAGGCTCGAAGGCATTGGATATCCGTTCTGTAAACATAGATAGGCGGAGACGATTGTTCACTACTACTGCATGTAGTTTATCAAACTTGTTGCAAAGGCTTGAAGGCGATGGATATGGCATATGTTGTCTCTTTAGAGAAAGAGTTTGTGAAGCATTTAAGCGCAAACACAACAATATTGTGAACCATGATTAAGACAGCTCTATTCCCGTTTAAACTTCAATAATAAACAACCCAGTAATTAATGGTTCACTAGTTTCACAAGGTAGTTAATATTATCAATGGTTGATTGTAAATATGATTTCAGCAGTTAAGCATTGATCAAATAAGCTGAGGATGCAGATCATTTATGATAAAGTGTAAATACTTTCATAGTTTAATCAGAACTATATATTTGCAAGCAGAGAAACGCTTTCTTAGCATTAATAACAAATCAGCTTTGCTGGTTAAAAACGATACTGTGTCTGTACTGATAATGAACGCGTTCGGTGATTGCAATTGGCGCCGGTCCCCGTTGGGAGGAATTATTATTCCAATCATATCGTCCGATGATGCTTCTGGGTTAAAATTAATATAAACCTCGTAGGCTAGCTTCATTTACTTGTTTAATATGGATCTTTTATGCTGACGAGATGCAAAAGCTGTTGCTTTATGGAAGGTTTAAATGTCGGTAGTTTTATTATAAGAGACTGTACTGCAGTAATAGCGTCCACACATTTAACCCCGAGTCAATTAGTAACATAAAATGACATGTGGTAAGTATTAATTATTGCTAAAGCTTCAAACGTCGTGACCTTGTACAAATAAAGCAGACGTTTACTTTCGTAAGTGATTGTACATGTAAAAACCTTTATACGTCATGTGATTCAAAACGTTGCCAAATACAGAAAAAGCAACATAGATAGAGATTGAATCACGTGTTTATAGCCAATGCATTTATGCCAGCATAGTAATGCAATCATTGTCCTTATACGTCATTTGATTCAAGACAATTGGGCATGTGTTCATCTCATTGAATGATTTGTTGCCAATGTGAAAACATTGTAAACATTGTTAACGCCAAACTATATTCTATTATGTAATGCCTGCACGATTATTTAGAGAAACATTATTACATAATGCATTGATTTATGTTTGTAAATGACTCCTTAAAACAGTTGTTTGTTTTAACGTTGCACAATGCAAAACGTCTATGTATTCCGTGTGTTGTATGATGGCAGTAGTGTAGCAATACCGGCATTTGGTTCTTAAGACACAACATTTCTTCGTCATTCATTTCAGTTTTATGCATATTTATCACCTGCGTTCTTGGAGTGCATTAAAATCGTGACGGAAATATCGTTATGCACTCCTAGCCCATTCATTAAACATTCAAATTAGCTTGACGTTGATTGGTGTTTTGGTCCAGCATGACGAAACGTAAGCCAATCCGTGGATTGAATTGAACCGTGACGTCAGTATAATACAGACGTCGGCATGACGTCGCGAGCATTGTAACGCTATTTATTTTTAATAAAACTTATGTAGTGTAAATCAGCAGTTTTGAACGTTAACGAGCGTTCTCTAAGGTTATGTGATAAATGGAATATTACATTCGTGCTAATTACACACGAGTATCATCAAATTCGTCGTCAAAACAATATGATGTGTTAAATATACGTCACAAAGACAAACCACCGTTTATTTTTGTAATTTTAATAATAAGAAAATTAACAAACATGCCATATCCTCGGATGAGAACGAGTCCAGTGACGTGTATGACGTCACCAAGACTATAGTTAAGTCGGTTTATCTCGTGGCTACTAACACTCGGCAAAGCCTCCTATCAGATTGTTTTGTCCTCTCGTTTAATAAAACTCGTATGTAATGAGCACTCATGCAAGATCATCTATTTATTAACGGGCTGGGGGTGCATTACGATATTTCCGGCACGGCTTTTATGCACTCCCACATTATATTCATGGCTTGTAATATTTACACTGTGCACAATATTATCCATTGTCTTAACTTTCATCGTGAAGGAATAACCATCGCATTAAACTTTACATCGTTTATCTTTTTCACAAAATGTGCGACGTAACCGCTTGGATATGTTATCGTAGTCTGAATTTAAGCAAATAACACCAGTTAGCTTCCATCGGAAAAGACTTTCTATTGGTGATTTGCTGTATCATGTCTGTACAGAAAAAGCAATTTCGTTGTTGCTTGATTTATTTGTCTTTTGTATATTGATGCTGCGTGTTGTAGCGTTAACTACAAGATTGTTATGTGTTCGTTTATGTTTCGGCTAAATTACCTCTTTCGACGCGTTTCTTTTAAATTCCCTTGTCGATGAAATCGTTTGGTTCGTTGCAGTTTTCCGTTTTATGCGTACGAATACAAGTTTTGTAGATATAAACGGACGGAGAAGATCGCACACAATCAATGTATGTAATTTATCGAATTTGATGAAAATGCTTGTTTGGTTCGTTGCGGGTTTTGCTTTTATTTCGTAGATATCGAGAGTCGGAGACGATTGCACAAAATCACTGTATGTAATTTATCAAATTTGTTGCAAAGGTTCGAAGGCATTGGATATCCGTTCTGTAAATATAGATAGGCGGAGACGATTGTTCACTACTACTGCATGTAGTTTATCTATCAAACTTGTTGCCAATTCTTGAAGGCGATGGATATGGCATATGTTGTCTCTTTAGAGAAAGAGTTTGTGAAGCATTTAAGCACCAACACACAACAATATTGTGAACCATGATTAAGACAGCTCTATTCCCGTTTAAACTTCAATGATGAACAACCCAGTAATTAATAGTTCACAAGTTTCACAAGGTAGTTAATATTATCAATGGTTGATTGTAAATATGATTCCAGCAGTTAAGCATTGATCAAATAAGCTGAGGATGCAGATCATTTATGATAAAGTGCAAATACTTTCATAGTTTAATCAGAACTATATATATGCAAGCAGAGAAACGCTTTCTTAGCATTAATAACAAATAAGCTTTGCTGGTTAAAAACGATACTGTGTCTGTACTGATATTGAACGCGTTCGGTGATTGGAATTGGCGCCGGTCCCCGTTGGGAGGAATTATTATTCCAATCATAACGTCCGATGATGCTTCTGGGTTAAAATTGATATAAACCCCGTAGGCTAGATTTACTTGTTTAAGATCTATTATTGATACTGAAGAGATGCAAAGGCTGATACTTTGTGGATGGTTGAAATTTCGGCTCTTTTATTATAAGAGACTGATCCTCAGAAATAACGTCATCGCATGTAAACTCGAGTTAATTGTAAACCAAGAATAACATGCGGTAAGTATTGAACATTGTTAAAGCTTCAAACGTCATGTCATTGTACAAAAAAGCAGACTATCGTACGTGCTTCTACAAGTGAATTTTTTTATACATCAAGTGATTCAAAACGTTGCCAAATCCAGAAAAGCAATATAGATACAGATTGAATCCCGTGTTAATTGCCACTAAATTGCTGCCAACACAGTCATGCAATCAATGTCCTCGAACGCCATTTGATTCAAGACTATCAGACATGCGTTCATCTCGTTGAATCATTTGTTGCCAATGAACATTGTTAACGCGAAACTATGTTCTATTATGTAATGTCTGCACGCATAAGCAGAAACCCCTAATTAAATACTGCATTTATTCGATTTAAAATGACTCCTCAAAATAATTGTTGTTGCTGTTTTAATATTACAGTGATACGTCAGTATATTCCACGTGTTTTATCGATGGCGTTTAGTATCACCATCATTTGATTTTAGGACAACAATGTCTCCGTCATTTGTCTATGCAAATATAGCAGCAGTTAAAAAGAATCGAACGTGATTGCAAACTGCATACTATACTTACGATTAAGTAATTACAAAAATGACTTGAAATGATTTATCCTTTTAATGTAGTAAACAAGTCTGTGTGAATTCCGGTGACATTGCAGGATATATCGCTTAATGTACCATACACATTTCTGTATTACTTATCAATTCATGTTTTATTTTATTACATTTACACTGTCCGATTGAGTCTTTTTTTTTTAATCTTTATTACGGAGGAACAGCCAGTACACCCATCTCATTAACTTCACACTGTTTATCCTTATCAAAGACAAAATTCTTGTTTCAAATTCTGATATGTAGCGGCTTGTTTATTTTATCGATGTCCGAATTTAAACAAATACCACCCACCAGTGAGCTTCCATCGAAACACACTTTGTTGCTTGATTTATCTGTATGTTGCATAATATTGATGCGTGTTGTAGAGTAAACTACAAGATTGTAATGTGTTGGTTTTATGCATCAGCGAAGTTACCTCTTTCGTCGCGTTTCTTTTAAATTCCCTTGACGATAAAATCGTTTGGTTCGTTGCAGTTCTTTGAGTTTCGTGCGCACTAACAGAAGTTCTTTATATATAGACAGACGGAGACGATCGCACACAATCATTTTATGTCAATTATCAAATTTGATGCAAAGGTAATATATATTGAATACTTTAGTCTTTATACAGAAACGTTAATAGTGATGGCAAATGCAAACATACCACAAGACTGGGCACCATTAACACCGTTCTATTCTTGATTGAACCTCAATTATAAAAGTAATAAAAAACAATTCAGTAATGAATGTAAAGTTCAAAAGTTTCACCAGGGTGTTAGTATTATCAAAGCTTTTTTGTAAATATGATTTCAGCTGATTAACATTCTCCCAAATTGCTGAGGCTTAAGATTATTTATCATAACATACAAAAACTCACAAAGCACGCGTAATCAGAATGATATTATGTGCAAGGAGTGTAGCGCATACTAAGCGGAATATATACGGTTTAATAAATCGGATAGGCGGTATAAAACGATAACTTGTTTGTTCTGGAATTTAACGAGTTCGGTGATGGGAAATGTCGCCAGGGCCCGTTGGGAAGAATTAGTTTTCCAATCATATCGTCCGATGATTCTGTGTTAAAATTAATATACACCCCGTAGGCTAGATTTACTTGTAAAAGATCGATCCTTTATACTGAAGTGATGTAAAAGCTGATGCTTTATGGAAGGTTAAAATGTCGGTAGTTTTATTATTAGAGACTGTCCTGCAGTAATAGCGTCCACACATTTACCCCCGTGTCAATTGGTATCATCAAATGACATGTGGTAAGTATTTATCATTGCTAAAGCTTTAAACGTCGTGACCTTGTACATATAAAGCAGACTATCGTACGTGATTGTACATGTAAAAGCCTTTATACGTCACGTGATTCAAAACATTGCCAAATACAGAAAAAGCAACATATAGATAGAGATTGAATCAAGTGTTTATTGCCAATGCATTAATGCCAACACAGAAATGCAATCATTGTCCTTATACGCCATTTTATTCAAGACCATCGGACATGTGTTCATCTCATTGAATGATTTGTTGCCAATGTGAAAACATTGTAAACATTGAGTTTTAATGTTGCACAATGCAAAACGTCTATGTAGTCTGTGTGTTCTATGATGGCGGTAGTGTAGCAATACCGGTATTTGGTTTTTAAGACACAACATTTCTTAGTCATTTGTTTCAGTTTTATGCATATTTATCACATAACCAGCGTTCTGGGAGTGCATTAAAGCCGTGAAGGAAATATCGTAATGCACTCCCAGCCCATTCATTAAACATTAAAATTAGCTAGACGTTAATTGGTGTTTTGGTCCAGGATGACGAAACATAGCCAATCCGTGCATTGAATTGAACCGTGACGTCTGTATAATACAGACGTCGGCATGATGTCGCGCGTATTTAAACGCTAAATTTAAATGAAACACATGTAGTGTAAATCAGCAGTATTGAACGTTAACGAGCGTTCTCTAAGGTTATGTGACAAATAGAATCTTACATTCGTGCTAATTACACACGAGTTTCATCAAACTCGTCGACAAAACAATATGACACTCGGCAAAGCCTCGTATCAGACTGTTTTATCCTCTCGTTTAATAAAACTCGTATGTAATGAGCACTTATGCAAGATCATCTATTTATTAACGGGCTTGGAGTGCATTACGATATTTCAGGCACGGCTTTAATGCACTCCCACATTATATTCATGGTTTGTAATATTTACACTGTGCACAATAGTATCCATTGTCTTTTCTCTCATCGTGAAGGAATAACCATCGCGTTAAACTTTACATCGTTTATCTTTTTCACAAAATGTGCTACGTTACCGCATGGATATGTTATCGATGTACGAATTCAAGCAAATACCGCCAGTAAGCTTCCATCGGAAAACACTTTCTATTGGTGATTTGTTGTATCATGTTTATACAGAAAAAGCAATTTCGTTGTTACATGATTTATTTGTCTTTTGTATATTGATGCTGCGTGTTGTAGCGTTAACTAAAAATTGTTATGTGTTCGTTTATGTTTCGGCTAAATTACCTCTATTGCCGAGTTTCTTTTTAATTTCCCTTGTCGATGAAATCGTTTGGTTCGTTGCAGGTTTTGCTATTATTTCGTGCGCATGACTACAAGTTTTGTAGATATCGACTGCCGGAGACGATTGCACAAAATCACTGTATGTAATTTATCAATATTTTTGCAAAGTTTCGAAGGCAATATTGAATACTTTAAATAGTCTGTATACCGAAACGTTTGTGGACACGGAAAATGCAAACATACCACAGGACTGTGCACCATTAACACTGTTCTATTCTTTATTATACCTCAATAATAAAACCAATTCAGTAATTAGTGACCGGTTCTTCACAAGGACATTTTGATCAACAATGGTTATTTTAAAGGCTCCAAGAAGGCAACACTATTGAATACTTTAGTCTTTATACAGAAACGTTAATAGACACGGGAAATGCAATGATACCACAAGAATGTGCACCATTAAAATGTTCTATTCTTTATTGAACCTCCAGAATAAAATCATTATAAAACCAATTCGGTAATTAGTGTCAGATTCACAGGCTTCACAAGGGTGTTATTATTATCAAGGTTTTATTGTAAATAATTATGATTTCATCAGTTTAGCATTCTCGCATCTGCTGAGGATTCAGCTTATTTAGCAAACCACTCAAAAACTCACAAAGCAAGAGTAATCAGAATGATATATGTGCAAGGAGAGTAGCTCATACTAAGCGGAATATACACGGTTAATAAATCGGATAGGCGGTATAAAACGATAGCTAGTTTGTTCTGGAATTTAACGAGTTCGGTGATAGGAAATGGCGCCGGTCCCCGTTGGGAAGAATTAGTTTTCCAATCATAACGTCCGATGATTCTGTGTTAAAATTAATATACAACCCGTAGGCTAGATTTACTTGTAAAAGATCGATCATTTATACTGAAGTGATGTAAAAGCTGATGCTTTATGGAAGGTTTAAATGTCGGTAGTTTTATTATAAGAGCCTGTCCCGCAGTAATAGCGTCCACACATTTAACCCCGTGTCCATTCGTATAAGATTAATTTGTCCTCTCGTTTAATAAAACTCGTATGTAATGAGCACTCATGCAAGATCATCTATTTATTAACGGGCTGGGTGTGCATTACGATATTTCCGGCACGGCTTTAATGCACTCCCACATTATATTCATGGTTTGTAATATTTACACTGTGCACAATATTATCCATTGTCTTACATTTCATCGTGAAGGAATAACCATCGCATTAAACTTTACATCGTTTATCTTTTTCACAAAATGTGTGTCGTAACCGCTTGGATATGTTATCGTAGTCTGAATTTAAGCAAATACCACCAGTTAGCTTCCATCGGAAAACACTTTCTATTGGTGATTTGTTGTATCATGTCTATACAGAAAAAGCAATTTCGTTGTTGCTTGATTTATTTGTCTTTTGTATATTGATGCTGCGTGTTGTAGCGTTAACTACAAGATTGTTATGTGTTCGTTTATGTTTCGGCTAAATTACCTCTTTCGCCGAGTTTCGTTTAAATTCCCTTGTCGGTAAATTGTTTGGTTCGTTGCAGTTTTTGCGTTTCGTGTGCGCGAACAGAAGTTCTTTATACTTAGACATAGTTCATTGTGCATGTATGTCATTTATCAAATTTGGAGCAAATGCTCCAAGGCAATAGATATCGAACACTTTAGTCGATATAGAGAAACGTGTAAATGCAAGCATACCACAAGACTGTGCACCATTAACACTATTTCATTCTTTATTGTACCTCAATAATAAAAGTATTATAAACCAACTTAGTAATTAGTGTCCGGTCCACATGTTTCACAAGGGTGAATTATTATTAATTAGCATTGTATTGTTGTAAATATAATTTCAGCAGACTAGCATTTTCCAAATGTGCTGTAGCTTCAGATTATATACCGTGTTATCAAAAGCTCAAATCCCCTGATGGCGTAATCAGAATGACATATTTGCAATCTGAGAAACGCATAGTAAACATAATACTCACTATTAACAAATCGCCTTAGCGGATACAAAACGTTAGCTTGTCTGATTTATTATCGAATGCGCTCGGTAATACCATTGGCGAAGAGGCTCTTCATTTTTTTGTATTTAAAAAATGCCGAGCTTAGCCTTTATTTGCCAGCTCTCTGCTGAAATATGGCAGGCATATATATGTGCCTCCACCCGGATTTGAACCCGGGTCTCCAGATTAGACGGCAAGCGCACTAACCACTGAGCTACGGAGGCTCTTCATTGGGGAGGGGGATTAATAATCACCACGTGTCGCCCGATACTTATTCAGTTATATTTAATGTAAACCCTGTAGATGGGCTTGATTCACAGGTTTCAGATCGATCATCTGTTCTGAATGGTCGTTTTTCTTGCCGATCCTTTGTGGCTCATTGTAAATAATGCATTTTTGTTATTCGACACTGTCCAGGAGAAATACTTTATGTTTCTTTTAACTTATGTCAATTGTAAACATAGGATGAAATGTGCTTAGTATTCTTTGCGGATTGTTTTATTTCTGTGTTTTTCTGGAAAACTGGATTGCTCCGAAGAAAATATGCTATGCAATTTATGTATCACTCATTATCATTGGCATGGCTAATGACACTTTTAAAGCAACAATTTTCCTTGTGATATACAATGTAAGCTTATTCTAACGGAAATGAGTTTTGCCCAATACATGTTCCGTATTTCATGAAATCGGGTTCATAACATGTCCCGTGTATTGGAGATTACGATGATGTTTGGTTCTAATAAGGTCACGAGAAACACCTACGACCTTATTCTAGTACGGCAACGAACTAAGGGAATGTTTGTGACATGTAATAATTGTACAATTATGTACTGTAGATTTTCATTACGATAGTGCACGGTGGGGGTATATTTTCTATTACTGTTCCTCACATTAATACGAGCATTCCATTATCTTCAGAAAAAAATCGCTGAGTTATTGTTAACCACCGTATTTCCACAGTTAAAAAAAAACTGTATCGTTGAAAACGAAAAAAAATGTAAAAACAATTAATATATTTTTTTTCCATTTTTTTTTCGGTTTCAACGATACAGTTACCTGTGCATATATTTTGTATTTCAGAACAAATTCCCCGAAATCGGCGTTTTGGCGCGAAAAGAAACGTATACGGCTTGAATTCGTTATTGCCAACGTTTCTTGACCGTATAACTTTGATGATATTAACGCATCTGCTACTCCTCAACAACTCTAATCTCTTGTTCAATCCGATTCAAAGATTTATATGATACAATTATATTTCGATGGCTTAGAATTAGAAGGTCGTAACTACAAAATCGATATTTTGAGAAAACACGGAAAAACTGTCTGACATTTACTCTTTACTTATGGTAAAACAAACTTCATTTGGTCAATATGACAAGTTCAGATTTTTATGAAAATGGGCTCATAAGAAGCGCCCTGTGATGCTTATTCTAAATATGTATGAATGTTGAAAGGTCGTAAGTGACCTTCTAATTCTAAGCCATCGATTTAATCTAACTTTAACAAATTGGCATTATGTATGTATGCTAATACATATACATGGCATAAATTATTTTAATAACTCGATAACAGTTGTTGCCGTTCGTTTGTTGCCATATATCACAAATATATACGTTAATTTCCAAATTGGAAACTCTAAATTCAATCCTCATCATGATAAGTGTACACATATGTATATGATACAAAACATGCAATGTGATTTGCACAAAGTAACAAATCACTGGCTTAGAATGAGAAGGTCGTAACTACAAAATCGATATTTTGAGAAAACACGGAATAACTGTCTGACATTTGCTCTTTACTTATGGTAAAACAAACTTCATTTTGGTCTACATGACAAGTTCAGATTTTTATGAAAATGGGCTCATAAGAAGCGCCCTGTGATGCTTATTCTAAATATGTGTGAATGTTGAAAGGTCGTTCTAAGCCGTCGATTTAATCTACATTGAACAAATTGGCATTATGTATGTATGCTAATACATGCACATGGCATAAATTATTTCAATAACTCGATAACAGTTGTTGCCGTTCGTTTGTTGCCATATATTACAAATACGTGGGGTTATCCAAAAGTTCGTAGACTTTTGCTCTTATTCAAAAACAATTTAACTTAAAGCTACGAATCTATGGTGTCTGTAAAATTGATTTATATGGTACAAGTATACCAAATATCGTACGGATGTGATTAAATATAACATAAATATAGCATTTGTAAGTGTGCGTGGTAGGCATACCCGGCGCACGCTCAGAAATGACGTACGACGTCGCCCTCTCGACTAAATTATTTCATGAAGCTCTTAAACACTGTGAATCAGTTGTTCTTCGTTTCCGTAATCAGCTATTTACTTATAATATGCAGACACACTAGTTCTGTCGATATGTACTGAATTGTGTTGTTTCTATCTCTACAGGTGGACTTTTTTCTGTAATACGTATGATGGTCAATTCTAACTAACGTAACGATCATTCGTTGAACGTCGGTTTTGGACCTATTAACATGCATCTTTGTCACATCACCCTGACTTTCTGATACAATAACATGCAATGTGATTTGCACAAAGTAACACATCACTGGCTTAGAATGAGAAGGTCGTAAGTACAAAATCGATATTTTGAGAAAATAAGAAAAACTGTACTGAGAATTACTCTTTACTTATGGTAAAACAAGCCTTTTCAACCTAAGTTTCGTCTACATGACAAGTTCCTATATTTATGACAATGTACTCAGCCTTGTGAAGCTGGTTTTAAATATGTTTCAGTCATATAAGGTCGTAAGTAGTTACGTCCTTCTCATTCTAAGCCCGCGAAATGTATCTATACCTTAAATACATAAAGCAAAATATGTTAATAATTCAATAGCATTGATTGCCGTTCGGTCGGTGCCATATACGACTTGTATAAGCTGAACAAATGGCTGCACACTATGTTTATCGAACAGAAGTTTTGTATGCTTTCTTCAACATTATGTCTGAACAAATACTATGCTAAAGATATCGGAAACCATATTTGACAAAATAATTGCAATATAGGACATAAATTGATACGAAAGAGGCTCGTTACTTGGCTGATATTAGATCTGTCTAGCTCCGGATAATTATATTTGCTTCTGCGCATGCGTGAAAGTTCAGCATTTCTTTCGAAAAATCGGAAGTGTTATTAATGAGGCATTCCCTATAACTAGCATATTTTTCTCTACTATCACATTAAATTAGCTAAATGTACAAATCACTATCAATTAGCATAATTTGTAAGCAGAAAGTGTACGCAAATATGTCTCTATAATGTCAAAAACATATTTAAATCACCAATATTAATTTATCGCTTCCAGCGATTTATTATTATGTGGTCCAAGGGAAACAACTCGTGACTATTTTGGCTCGTTACGGACATACATTTCCATTTTTTCTCGATAATTGGTGGGAGCTTTTTGTTGAAGGTTTGAGGAGTTTAAGCAATAATGATTCTCATTTAATGTATTATATTCCTGAATCGATTTAAACGATCAAAGTTATAGGGAACGCCTCTTAAAGGTTCTTATTAATACGGCCACTTTTATATTTCGTTCCATGAAACTGAGATAGGAAATACTGTCATGATTGCTGCTTTGTGAGATCTCTATTATGTTATTTACAATTATATAAATGCTGGTTTGATATGTTTAAATTGATGTTTATATGTATCTATATTTACTTCGGCCATATCTTTTTTCTATGTAAATGGCTAAAGGTGTATGTATATGCCGATTTGCTACGAATAGTAAAAATGTATATAATGTACATTTTAGGACAATAAGCTAGATGATAGAGATATTAGAAAATATATATATATTATATTGAAAGTATATGTTGAATGAAACACTATGTGAATTGTGTGGCTTCAATGAAGTTCAAGATGAGATTCATTTCATTAAATCTTTTGAAATTTATGATATAGAGAGAAAGTTATTGTATAAACGTACAGATACAAAAAAGTCATTTTTGCTACCCATAGTACTAAAAATAAGTTTATCTTATCTCGCATATTCTTGCAGAAGCTCAACGGTTTGGTTATAACGGAGAATTTTCAGAGCGGTATTATGCATGTTGTAAATTATCCGCACTAATTTTGTGTGATTATGATATTGGTAAATGGTAATAAAATTGCCCATTATCATAATTATCTTATTATAACTGTCACATTATGAATTACCAATTATTTTCTAGCGTGTAGTGTTTGTTTAGCATTAAGCAGCAGTATTTATTGCATTTTAGAGATTTTTGTTCAACAACTTTTTTTTATTCAGCGTTAAGCAATATTATTCACGCAATAATAACTGGTAAATGTATGGTAATTGATAAATTGTGATTGATATCATTGTTAATTTATTAACATTTTTGTATTCCCACAATATGATATTTAAGGGCCAGTTTATGGGTCTGTGTAAGGGCAGGGACACACCAAACTAGTTCTCAAAAAGTTTAATCGCATCCTCTAACTTTGACGAAATGATATATGTACTAGTTCTGCTCTACATTGGATAAAAAATAATAAGTGTACATGGAAAATCATTTATCAAATATAAACCGCCATAAACACCTGAATCAGTTTAGTGCCATTATATTGTGTTATAAATTGCAAAGAAAATATTTACTCAAATGAACTTACTGAATTGTCGGATTATGTCTAAAACAAAATGCATATGTTCATACCTCGTACGACTCTATAAACCAACAATGGGTTAAGCTTCAGTGTAGTTATCACTTATAATCACCTCCCTTTATGGCTAATAATGCACAAAATTCGAAGTCCACAGTGTGCCATTCATTGCGGAGTGAGCATATAATGCTCGCTTGAAGCATCCATTTTTGGGGATTTGTATGGCTGGTACTATGTCTGACTCTTGCGTGTGTGGCTAGGCGCTGTCGGCGTAGCTGTGTGGCTTTGGTTAGTAACTTACTATTAAATTCAAGGATGTTCTAAGCTCAATTAATAAGACACGTGATATAGCTTCAAATATTCTCTTCAAACGATTTCTGAAAGTAATATTACTATAATAGATCTACCAATATTAAACAACGTTCTCTTAAACCAGAGAGCTTAGAATTACAAAAAAAAAAAATTACCTCCAGTGTTGCAGAGTTGATACAATTGAGCATCAAGATAGCATAACATGGTATTGTACAGATGATTCATAATATACAATGTACATTTAAGACAAATAACATGAAATGAACCTTCCCTCAACCACGACAAGATGTGTCTCAGTATTTTTTGTTACAAAGTCATTGATTGAGTCAACGTAAATTATCCTATAAAATTTGTTAAAACAATTGTTTCTTTAACTTAATTAGGCGATTAGGAATACTTAATGCTAAAAACTTACGTATATAGCTCGAAAATGCATTCACCAGCTACCACGATTCATGGAACTTACATGTAAATGTTGCAGAAGAAAACTGCTAATTTCAAAGTACTTTATGTCTTAGTAAATGCAATGATTACTTAATGTGGGACCCAATAATTATATGACACTGCTGGATTAAAACAAAAAAAGTATTCACACAATTTGGGACATCAATATAACTTAATGTGACAACATACAAATGTACAACATCATTGGCTTGAACTGTGTCTAGAAAAACATATTGCACATTGTGAAGAAATATCATTCTTATCTCAAACATGCATTTACTGAACATAGGACCATGCAAACGCATATCATACAATGGAACATCGTTCGACAAGGTTTGAAGCGAACAATGCTAGATCTTAATGCAGAGAAACACAAGTATAATGATTTACTCAAACTGACATTGATGGATATTATTTAGATTCGCATATAATAAATATATATATTATCCATGTAAAACAACGATTTCTTTAATTTTACTGGGACAAATATTTAAACATTAAAGGCATCTAGTTATTTTGCTTCAATATGCATTAACACAGTTTCTGAACTATAGATGGTTTTATTACACTGAGAAACAACAATCGCTTTAAAAGATAAAAAAAAAAAATGTCAATGACAAAAATATAATTCGTTGCATGAAATGCATCACTAAAACTGGTACCTACAAAACAGATACGATACCATAAGGTAACATTCGCTTTCATTTTTCCAGAGAATAACCCCCAAACTGCAAAGCAGAATTTAAGCTCCAAGAAACACTAACTTAATTGCTGAAATTTTCAAATTGCAAAGCAAATATAAACTCGAAAAGTCCCTTTATTATTGACCGTAACGTATAACTACATTGCCAAATATACGCTGAAAAAAAAAACACTTTTAAATTACAAAACAAACTTTAAACTTGAAAAGACACTAACTTAATTTTCGTATCCCAAAATCAAAAAGTCAACTCTAAGCTAAAAAGGCATTTACTTGGTTAAAGTAACTGCAGATTAAAAGGCTAAATATAAGCTAAAAAACACTTCTTTATTGCCGTAACTTTCAAATTGCAAAGCAAAATCGATACTTTAAAAATACACTTACTTAATTGCCATAACCTCCGATTACAATACTAAATATAAGCTAAAAAACACTTCTTTATCGCCGTAACTTTCAAATTGCAAAGCAAAATCTAAACTTAAAAAAGACACTTACTTAATTTCTGTAACCACCGATTACAAAGCTTAATATAAGCACAAAAAGACACTTACTTAGTTTGGCCGAGGTTTTCCGGAACTTCCAAAACTTGGTTTCGAGTCTGCACTATATGTTATCTAGGAAACCCAATCACTTGTGGAACGCGTAGAGATTGAATGCAACAAGTACGTTAACAGACACGTTTCCCGATATGTGCTGTTGCCAATATTCTATTATTCTGATAAAATGTATGAACCGAATTTAGATAGTATGGCAAGCCGTACGGGAAGAAAAACGTCTGTAGCGAGTCAATTATAAATGTAAGTATACATATATTTCGTGGTATTGTATAACAGACACGTTTCTCGATATGTGCTGTTGCCAATATTCCCTTATTTTGATAAAATATTTGAACCGAATTTAGATAGTATGGAATGCCATACGGGAAGATAATCGTCAGTATCGAATATAATTTATTTATATTTCATAGTATTGTATAACATATTTATAACAAAGGCAGTATTAATGTTTGTTTTCGATTGTTTTAACAGCTTAGGTCGTCGTAGCCCATAAAGATTCATTGAAAAAATAAGACTTTTTAGTCTAAAGTCTTGAGACGAAATTAGACGTTAAAATATCAATCTTAAAAGATAGCAATCTATCACATGAATTTCCCTGTAACCGGGTTAGTATAGCGAGAACGTATAATCTTATACGTACTTTCTTATACTACATGGGCGTGTTTTTTTCCAAATAATTTGATGCGTATTTTGCGTTTTTAGTGTCATGTGATATAAAGAATCTATCACTCGTTGTCAATTGATATATGTATATTAAACTCGTTCAGGAAATATTATTAAGCTCGCCAAAGACTCGCATGATGAAATTTCCAAAACTCGTTTAATATAAATTCATATCAATTGACAATTTGTGATAGATCCTCTATATACATAGAAAAGGGAAATATCCACTATATAGTACAAACGTCTTCCCTTAAGTTCCATGGACATTTCCTATAAACAAAGTTAAAGATTGACTACAGTTTTAAAATTCCTACCAAATGTAGAATGAAATCTTATGAATTTGAATACATGTATGGCAAATTAATATAATTGTAGCCTACATAAGAAATTGTTGCTTAGGATACGCCTGTGACGCCTGTAGCACCCTAAGGAGCAGTTCAAATTCTGAAATAATATTATTATATTCGTCGAGAATAGTTACAGTATCTCTTTTATAAATAGCATAATTTAACGGAAAGTCTTGATAGCATGAAATGTACTGTTCGTGATGCTTATCTAGATATTGCAAGACACTATCTTGTAAATTTAATGTGATTTGAAATAACACGTCGCACAGATGTTTCGATTCTTAATAAAGTACTTGAGACATCGACGTCAAATTGTACCAAGCACCTCATGGCTATGACGTATGGCACCAAGCCATTTTATACTTCTATAAATTATTTTAGTTGATACAATTTTTTAAGATCGATTGTGAAACAAGTCTGTCAAATTAATATTACCGCATAGCTGGTTTAACTCTTGCTTCATGTATTTTGCGAATAAGCAGAAATTAAAATCCCAGAAAAAAACCCTTTTCGAGACAAAAAAACAAAATGTTTCACTCGCAAAAATAACACATCCCTTTTACGGTAATCACTCTCGAACCCACATCGCCAAGAGGGTATAAGAGAAGAGAAACTAGTTTCCATATGCTGAGCGTCTAGCTAGCGTACCATTTTTTATTTCGTCTTTTATATGACGCTGCCAGGGAACCCCGGACCTCCCGAACTCGAGGAGAACGCTCAACCACTAGACTATCGAGGAGTCGGTATAAATGCATTTGAATTCTCAGTATTACACACTTATGGTAAATAGTAGGGTACAAACCAAAGCCACACAGCTACGGCGGCAGCGCCTCGCCGCACACGCAAGAGTCAGACATAGTACAAGCCATCCACATCCCCAAAAATGGATGCTTCAAGCGTGCCTTATATTATGCTCACTCCGCAATGATTGACACACAGTGGACTTTGATTTGTTATGCATTATTAGCCATAAAGGGAGGTTATTATAAGTGATAACTACACTGAATTGAAGTACGGGTGACCTTTAACAGCCACAGATGACCATAGTGTTCGATAGGAATATTTATTTTACAGTCCATTTACCCAAGCCTTTGGATCAACATTGTGTGGGTAGTCATGTTTCTATTCTCAGATGAAAAATACTCTGTTTGAGCGAGCATAGCGTGGGCATTACTTGTGATGTGTAGTTGTTCAGTTGTTGTTTTCTTGGCTGGTTGGTTAGGTTTAGTGTTGCATTCCCTGTCGATTTCCTCATATCCTTTTAGAGAGTATTGTGCAAATAATGAAATGGTAAGCTGTATGTTGACGCCATGCTGGTATTATATTGCCTGGCCCGGTGATTATAAACATTGGTGAACGTACTCCATGCTCCAACTCATTCTCTGTACTCCGATTGGAGCATTTGATAGTTACAAAAACTGATTTATAAGTGAATGAAAACATAGGAAATGGGGGGGGGGTCATTTTCTTAATTAGATCATTGGCTACAAGTTGGTGTTGGTGTTGGTGTTGGTGTTGGTGTTGGTGTTGGTGTTGGTGTTGGTGTTGGTGTTGGTGTTGGTTTTGATACAAAATTCTTGTAAAAGTTTTATCAAGTTTTCAAGTTGAAGCATGGAGTATGAAGTTCGGGTATTAGAATGAGAGTTTGTTTATAATCAACGAGCCTGAAGTAGTCGGAACTCATTGGCGTTCATCTGACAAAAGTACCTTGGACATAAAAGGGAAGTCGCCATTATCACGGACTACTTTACAACAAGGCTCATGAGAATCAAACGATGGAATAGAGGTGAACTTAAAGGTTACTTACTTCTGGTAAGGTATCAACTCCTAAAAGGAGACCGGTAATTGAAGGATTTCTTGATAGCACTGAACAAAAATGATGATTGGCTGTTACCGGAAACCGCATAACCAAACTTTGTAACCCTACACTTATGTACAAGGAGTAATTCTCAGTTATTGAAATGTCCGAGTAGTTACGATTGCCCGTAATAGTGAGTAGGTTTGATTAAAGTAATGTCGAATTTGTTTTTATTTGTTTATGTTTCAGTGTAGTATTTCGTTTGTCAATCAATGATAGAGATATGTTTTAGGAAATACATTGTACTAGTATGCTTATAATGATGTTGTTACGGATATTTTCCCAATGGTACTCATCAACGAAATTTACCGATGTCCGACGTACTGGGTTTCTTTGACAAGTGCTAGAACTAAGGCCAGGTCCAGATCTCCCGAAGCATCTCAAGTTGAAATTCCATCTCAAATTGAGTTTTATCAAACTCAGAGTCTGAATTTGAAATAAATCTGAAGTAGGAACTCTTTATTATTTATTGTAATATACATGTACTAAGAATAATGTTTGCTGTTTTGATGCTAATTTTGAGTCAATCCTCCCTTGGAAATTGTCCAAGCAAAATATGGCAAAATTTGAGATGAGATTTATCTCAGATTGAGATGTTTCGGGAGATCGGGCCCTTATTTCCATATCAATGTTTGCTGTAAAATTGCAACTTACTTTATTACTAAGCATATTATTATTATTATACCATATAACCTCACCAGGTCTCAGTACCATTGTTTTGTTTTGAGTTTTGTCTGATTTAAAAACACACGATTAACATGTATGCGCTTGATGACAAGTGTTGATTTGTCGTCAAACCATTGCTGCGAGTTTTGCCTGATTAAATAAACACGCTGCGAACATTTATGCGCTTGTTGTCAGGTGTGTGCTTTCATTTACATTATTTTCAATATTGTTCAATTACTGTATTTCTAATTGTCACCATAAGTGTTTTTACGTGTACATGTAATTGGTTTAGCGTGGGCTTGTAAGTTGTTTTTTTCATAATTGTGACGCGCGTTCATTACATGCACATACAATTATATTCGTCGCCAATACTTTAATTTAACGTGTGTTATGAAGGGATGTAACTTGCAAAGTAGATCGTTCTATTTAAGTTCGTAAGAATGCACTCTCTTTCTTCGACAACTAGTATATGCTACAATTATTTGTGCTCAATTTGTGTTCTGTATAAGTTTGTTAGTATTTAAGACAATTCAAGTGTGTAGAGCTATATTTTAACAGTCATTCAATGTCAAAATAATTACTTGCATCGTTTTTAGTATGATACTAGACTACCTTAATTGCAAATTAAAACTTTGGATGGGTTCTGTATACTTTGATTTAATCGTCGAAAAATAGACGATTCTTATAGTTTCATAGGGTGTTCTAGAACACTTTCCTATGAAAATGGACAGTTTGCATGTCCAATTAATCACAAAGAGAGTTCCTGTTAAAACTGAAGCGAAAAATGATCTAATGGATATGAAAGCATAATTGTTTTTCAGTTTTTGAAACTTTTCAAAAAAAAATATCTTCCGATACAACTCTATACACTTAAATGAACGGCACATGGTACAGTGCCGACTTAAATCATGTAGTGAACTTACATGTAGTAGAGATGCTAATCACAATTATCGAATTTAATTGTCTAAACCAATTTTCTAGGGATCTTTTCAGCTGTTAGGCCGATCAAGCACCCTTTGACATTATACTTTCCCCTGGTCATTGGGCTAAATATGGAAACATACACTCGTGTCTCCCTGGGGAGACTATTTTCTCCTGTGGGTGTGGCAGTCAATATCGATCAGCGGCGCCCAGGAGTAGACACTGCCCTTAAAGATACCATTTTACACTCCCCACTTTTGACACATTTTTAAATTTGTAACTCACATGCTGTACAGTGACATTATGACGTATGCACACTAAATCGTTCCATCATCTTTAAGTTTTGAACATACCAATCTATGTACGTCTTAGGTATATCTATAACTATTGTATTAGGTAACATATAAATAAACTTGTTTATTAGGTATGTTTATTATCTCTTGTATTAGGTAACATATAAATAAACTTGTGTATTAGGTATGTTTATTATCTCTTGTATTAGGTAACAGATAAATAAACTTGTGTATTAGGTATGCTTATTATCTCTTGTATTAGGTAACATATAAATAAACTTGTGTATTAGGTATGTTTATTATCTCTTGTATTAGGTAACAGATAAATAAACTTGTATATTAGGTATGTTTATTATCTCTTGTAAAAGGTAACATATAATTCCACTTATGAACGGCGGAATGCCATTCTTGCTTGTTTAAGCGATTGCAGATGGGAAAAGCTATAAGACGCGATCCCTGTACCACCAGGACCAGAGCTACCTGGCGTAAGGTACTCTCCATTTAAGTACACAGTAAAACATCGATTAAACCACCACCCACCGTGCTTATCTACAGCACAATTAATGCCGAGTGAATCAACATCGTGGTCGAATGTACTAAAGGCGTGTCCATTGTGTCCATAGGAACCATCAGTAAACTGATATGTGCCGGAAACTGAAGAACAATAAGATAATGTATATTATATATATATATATGTGTGTGCGTGGAGTCTGTTTTAGTAGATCGTCACAATGTGATCAATACAAACTGAAATATAATTATGTCTTATACGCAGGTTTCTGCGTGTCCATTGTGTCCATAGGAACCATCAGTAAACTGAAATGTGCCGCCATCTGAAGAACAATAAGAAAATATATATTATATATATGTGTGTGTGAGTGCGTGCGTGCGTGCGTGCGTGCGTGGCGTGTGTTTATAAGATCGTCACAATGTGATCAATACAAACTGAAATATAATTATGTCTTATACGCAGGTAGCTGTATCGGTCAATGAAAATGAATAATGATTATAATACAGTGCCCGACAAAAATAAGTATATACTTTTTACAGATACGGAATCATAATTTAATAAATAATTCAGTGTAAGTATTGGTTATAATTCCGGACCCAATGTTACAAATCCAACACTCTGGCCAACGGACCATGACGATGGCTTCAGAAAATCATATCATTGAGCGTTGGCATACTACTACTAATAAAAGTCGCTGGCTTAGAATGAGAAGGTCGTAACTAATACTTACGACCTTAAAAGACTCATAAATATTTGAAATTTCTTCTCACGAATGTGCCTATTTTCATGAAATCGGTACTTGTCATGTTGACCAAAATGAAGTTTAAAAAACTTGTTTTTCCATAGGTAAAGAGTAAATTACTGACAGTATTCTCTTGTTTCTCAATATATCGATTTCGTAGTTACGACCTTCTTATTCTAAGCCATCGAAGTGTACTCACAAATGTTATGTGAAGATACAGTGTGCCCTACATGTAGAACATATCCAGGCAACGATAGAGAAAAGGGTCTCAGTACTTGAAAACCAGTGGCACCGGAAGCAGACATTAAATCTAAACGTAATTCATTCGTCGTGTTTGACGTCATTTCTTGGATGTAGTCTAGACCTGTTTGAAATGACAACAACTTGTAAAGTAACAACGTAACTGTTATTTCAAAGTCTCATTAAGCCTAAAACTGCTATTTTAAAACAAGACTGCGTTCAATAAATGTTTATACCCCCGTCGAAGCTGTTTCAATAAGTCCAAAATTAGGTCAAGGTGAAGGTCACAATGGAGTCAGGTGATACGGGCGTGTGGAGAGTGGTCATATACAACATCCATGCAAGCTTGAAAGCTTTGTAGCAAGCCATATTAATGCTAGAAGAAATATTTGTTGACAAATGGCAATTTGTTAACAATAAATGCATCATTTAAAGTGTAAAGTGCATTTGACAGTTGACATTTGAAATCACTTTAAAAGTAATCTATTGTTATATTCACTAAAGTGTCATCAGTTTGAAACGAAAGTAATTCAGCAATGAGAGCTAATTGATTGAATGCTTTATTGTCGATCGCTTTCTTATAAAATGCCAAATACCTACAAAGTAATATAAAAAATACCTACCCAACCAAAATTCAGTGTTTAAGTCACCAAAGCCATTTTCATATTCACTATAATTCCGATAGAAGTCCACTGACCCGTCAAATCTATTCTGGAACACCTGAGATAAAACATTGTTAGTAGATCGTACATATGTCGTAAATAACTTTCAAGACCAGAGCTGGTATTTATAAAGAATCTTAAGTGAAAACTTAAATATTTTGACTTAAGTTAAAATATTGAGCTGTCATTTTCACAAGAAACAGAAAATGGCCAATGTTTTATATATGATTACTCTAGCTCTTTAAAAAATGCTTCTAAATCATGTAAATAATTGTTAATATTAGTTTTCCTGTTTAGTGTATACACATTGAAAATTTGAGGTTTTAAGAAAATGCTAATTTTTCACTTCAGATGATTTATAGATATAACTAGTTTGCGATGGAAAAATCGTATTTTTATATTTCTCTGTAATTTCTACACCTACAAGTATGATTTTCTGCACGAATAAATGAAATATATCTACCTATTGCACACTAAAATTTCAGCAACATCACAAATGAGTTAAAAAAATTGTTCGTAAGTTCTATGTAACATTTTTGTAGTTTTGTATGAAATATCAAGTTAGAACACTTGATACTTGCAACAACCATTTTTACGGTAACGTGATACACCTAACGGTATATTTACGTATTCGCAACCTATTTAATATAACACAAACGAGGCCCGTCTGTGAATCTGACGAAGTACACGTTATTGTTGTACATTGTTTACAAGCGACACACCTAAATAAACCAAATCATACGGGCCGTCTAAGTCTCGTCTTCATAACGACAAGTCGATCACGGATTGTAACGGTTAAATAATTGATAATAAATCGTCAATGAAATACCAGATTACCTCCGTGCGTTAAACTGTCCATGCGCATGTAATATCAATATATAATAAAGATTAAATGTCTTTTAATAAGAAGTTAAAATTATGAAATTCGGAATGGGAGTAGGTAGAAAGTACTTGTATCTCTGTGTCATTTTTTTACCAAAATCTGATGAATAGACTTTCAGAAATGTTTAAAAAACAATATTTTTTCTATCGTAAACTAGCTATACAGACCCTTATGAATACTTTAATATTATATAACATTCAGAGCGATAATTTTTAATAAATGTTGATACCTGAAATCTAGATCGTTACTAGTTTTCCAGCCTTGGCTGGACTTAATTCAGTCACCTTTATTTGTTATTTCGTTGTGAAATTGGGTAGTCCGGCATTTTTGCTGGGATTTTGTGCGTAGGCATTGCTCAGTGTGGTTGTGTTGTTTTGATTAGTTACTATATTATGTGCTCGGCTGAGTGCTGCCTTTCGTGTCCGATTTCCTCATATCGTTTTTGTGTTATTTTCTAGTACGTATCAGTGTTGTTCATTACATGTATGTGTTCGTGGTTCATGTGTGTTCCACAAAGGTGGCTTCGTCAGTAGTGCATTGTTTATTAGTGTATGTAAAATGTTTTGTAGGGAGATGACCATACATTGTATAGTTGATTCAAAGATCTCTGACACAACCGCGTAAACAAACATTCACCCCCGTCGATTATTAAAGGTGTGTCAGGATTGAATTCTACCATCAATAATACACTTAAATGATTAAAAAGCTTATAGTCCTATAGCGTAATAGTTATACTTGCTGCAATTAGCTATTCAGAAATGGAACATTATTGCGGTTTTGACAGACATCTTTGAATCGACAATATATGTTGTATTTAGTAATCAACAATAGGTCAAACCTATGTATGTTTGACATCACGTTGTCTAGGATGCATGTTAAATGGTACCCGTTGTATATGTTGTATTTAGTAATCAACACTAGACCAAACCTATTTATGTTTGACATCACGTTGTCTTGGATGCATGTTAAATGGTACCCGTTGTATATGTTGTATTTAGTAATCAACAATAGACCAAACCTATTTATGTTTGACATCACGTTGTCTTGGATGCATGTTAAATGGTACCCGTTGTATATGTTGTATTTAGTAATCAACAATAGACCAAACCTATTTATGTTTGACATCACGTTGTCTTGGATGCATGTTAAATGGTACCCGTTGTATATGTTGTATTTAGTAATCAACAATAGACCAAACCTATTTATGTTTGACATCACGTTGCATGTTAAATGGTACCCGTATGTACAACAATATTATATACGACATACCGTCCAGCCACCTCCAGACGTTGTCATGTCACAGTAGACCTTGATAGTACGATTTGTTTTCCACAATTTGATATCATAAACGCCATCTTGAGCATTGACGTCATGTTGTTTAATTTCCCAACAATCTGAATATACTGAAACACCTGAAACAAAGAATGAGCCTAACAATCTGAATATGCTGAAAGTACAAAGATCCGAACAATCTGAATATACTGAAACAAGAATGGTCCCAACCATCTAAATACACTGAAACAACAAAAGATCCAAACAATCTAAATAGACTTTAACAACAGATGATCTCAAAAATATAATTATACTGAAACAACAAAAGATCCCAACAATCTAAATATGCTGAAAGAACAAAAGATCCGAACAATCTGAATATGCTGAAAGTTCAAAGATCCGAACAATCTAAATATACTAAACAAGAATGGTCCCAACAATCGACATATACTGAAACAAGAATGGTCCCAACAATCTGAATATGTTGAAAGAACAAAATATCCCAACAATCGGAATATGATGAAAGAACAAAAATCCATCTATCTGAATATTCCCAAAAAAAAAAGATCCCAACTATCTAAATATGCTGAAACAAAGAATGATCCCAACAATCTAAATATGCTGAAACAATAACTGATCCCAACAATCTGAATGTGCAGAAAGAACAAAAGATCCCAACAACCTAAATATCCTGAAAGAACAATAAAAATAAGTTTGAATATACTGAAACAACAAAAGATCCCAACAATCTGAATATGTTGAAAGAACAAAATATCCTTACAATCTAAATATACTGAAACAAGAATGGTCCCAACAATCTAAATATACTGAAACAATAACTGATCCCAACAAACTGAATGTGCTGAAACAACAAAAGATCCCAACAATCTAAATATACTGAAAGAACAAATGATCCCAAAAATCTGAATATGCTGAAGCAACAAAAGATCCCAGAAAAACGATATTAAATTTTAGCTGGATGTTATTTTTTTCAATCGATACCAACTTGTTCATGAAGTATAAATGTCGAAGGACAGTATTCTAAAAGAGTTTTGAAATAATGAAGTTGGGTCAATAGAGCGAATTTGTGAACTCAAGAAACGTTAAGTTTTACTGTGCACAATGTCATTGGCCCGCCTATCGTTTTCATAGGTCGGCAAAATATTCTACTATTCCACTTATTGGAACACTACTTCATAAGATTCTTTGTACCATATCGACGGTGCCAAACCAAAACTCCGTAACTCAATTTTGGCGCGAAAACTTTTTACGCTGCATCCGCATCTGCTAGATTTGCGCGCGTTTCTGACAAGTCGCCATCTTAATAGCCAATCGCGTTACTTCAATTAAGTCAGGTGAAAAAATATCTTATTTTTATTGGATTCAAAAAGGTAAGTCGAAAATCCCATCTAAAATGACAGTACCAACTCCGATTTAGTACAAGTCAACACATTCTTGTACATGTCGGAGTAAATAATGGTTCCAAATATGATCAGGTAGGGTGTCATTTCGTTCCAAGCCGTCGATATAATTTCATCGGAGTTAATACGTTTTTCGTCTCCTGAAAAGTTGTCTTTTCGCAGTTACGGGGTTTTGGTTTGGCACCGTCGATATGCATTTGATATCGCATAAAATATTTTCATAAAATAACATGTTTTAACAAAGCACATATTGTAATGCTCGAGTGTCGTTTATCTTTCGGTCAACCATAATAAGATGCGACTTCTTAAAGAGGCGTTCCCTATCACTTTGATTGTTTAAATCGATTCAGGAATATCATACATTAAAAGAGAATCATTATTGCTTAAACTTCTCAAATTTTCAACAAAAAGCTCCCACTAATTACCGAGAAAAGAATGAAAACATATGCCTGTAACGAGCAAAAAAGTCACGAGTTGTTTCCCTTTGACCACATAATAACAAATTACTGGAAGTGATAAATTATTATTGGTGATTCAAATATATTTTTGACATTATAGAGACATATTTGAGCACACTTTCTTCTGACAAATTATGAAAATTGATAGTGCTTTGTACATTGAGCTCATTTAATGTGTTAGTAGAGAACAAATGCTAGTTATAGGGAATGCCTCTTTAAAAAAGATGATAGATTCAAAAATATTTGACATGGATAAGTGTTCTTACCGGTATCACATAGCATACAAAAATGTGGACATATGGTCTTCGCATGTTGTACGTCAGTGCAGATATTAAATATGCTGTTCATTCTAGCACAGTCAACCAACTCATCATCAAGGCATACCTTTGCTGAAATAGTTATACATGGAAAATCATAGCACATACTGTATGTTCTTTAACCCAAGGGTAGTGACAAATGTCGTATGCCATCAAAATACACACTTCATGCTCATTATTTCAATGAAAGTGACACATGTCGTATGCCATCAAAATACACACTACATGTTCATTATTTCAATAAAAGTGACACATGTCGTATGCCATCAAAACACACACTGTATGTTCATTATTTCAAGGAATGTGACACATGTCGTATGACATCAAAATACACATTGTATGTGCATTATTTCAAGGAAAGTGACACATGTCGTATTCCATCAAAATACACATTGTATGTACATTATTTCAAGGAAAGTGTCACATGTCGTATGTCATAAAAACACACAATGTATGTACATTATTTCAAGGAAAGTGACACATGTCGTATGCCAACACAACACATACTGCATATTCTTTTTTTCAAGGAAAGTGGCTCATGTGCAATGCCATCAAAACACATACTGCATGTTCTTTTTTTCAAGGAAAGTGGCTCATGTCCTATGCCATCAAAACACATACTGCATGTTCATTAATTCAAGGCGAGAGTCCTATTGTCGTCGAGGATAAAGAAATGATCACGCTACACATGCACTACCTAAATTCGTAATAATCTTTAAAAAAAACAATTAATTGTTGAATGTATAGCGCGCCCATAAAAATGTCATGTTTACAAACATTGACCAAATCTATTGTCGATTCAAAGATGTCTGTCAAAACCGCCATAATGTTCCATTTCTGAATAGCTAATTGCAGAAAGTATAACCACAACGCTATAGGACAAATAGCTTTTTAATCATCTCAGTGTATTATTGATGGTATAATTTAATCCCGAAACACCTTTAATAATCGACCGGGGTGAATGTTTGTTTACGCGGTTGTGACAGAGATCTTTGAATCAACTATACTGTGCCACGTATAAACACGTATGGTCATTTCTATACTAAAACAACACTGATAAACCGTGCTCGCTTGATTTCTCCACATACGAGGGGTGATCAATATATTCGAGGACTTTCCTTCTCAATTTTGAATTATTGGAACTAGAGAAATGAAATTACACGCTGATGTAGATCAATCAATTATCTCGCGATTTGTTTAATTTTCTTTATAAGAATGTCACTATTTACTTTATGACGTCACTTTTTGTAACCATGGTGAAGCGCGCACCGTCGAGCATTTCGGGCGTAACGTTATTTCTGAGAAACGACACGCTATGAAAATTAACGCAAAACTTGTAAATTCCTCGCGATACGTCCAAAATGACTTGACTAAATTGTGTATGGATTCTGTGCGCTCCCAATTAGCCATTTTCATATGATTCCGTCGTTTATTTGATTGTGGGGTCTCTGTCAAACGTTTGATTCGATAAAATAAGGATAAACAGCAAAAATAACACCACGTTGGGGACATTTCTCGTTTAATTTTGCGAAATAAGACACACAGATCTCAATCAAATGTAACTGGCAAAAACGAAGATTAATATACCCTACAACACATAAAATCGTTGACTCCAAATCAAAAGAGTTATTTCGACATTGCGTCCTAAACCTGATAGGTCCTTTTTCTGTCTTAATTGAAATAATCTAATTTTGTAAAGCCAACCGCCCTATTCCGAGTTTTGTTTCCAATAACCCATAGATAGTCTTTTTATTCCACCCCACTTTCCAGAATCGGCTATTGACTACTTATTTCAGTAGTAAAAGACAACCAGTCTCTTACATGGAATCGGATATCAGTCCAGAAAGGAGCTATGTGCTGCTCCGACGGTGACGCTTGGAATGACGTCGCGTGACGACCAACGTCACGCGCCACTTGTATGAATCAAATAATTTTATTAGTGCATTCGGTCGGAGACATCTTACTGCGAATGATGTTAAATGGCTTTAAGCCTTGCTGTCAATATGAAATTGCTAGATGAAAAGTCCTCGAATATATTGATCACCCCTCGTACATATACTGTTCTATATTTCCCGCCCTTCTCGTTACCCTGGGCGGATTAAACATCGATTGTTTTCATGTCTTTTGTTTTTATACACGGCTATAATATTTACCATGTTGATGGTGACACATGTCTTTGTTGCATAGATCGGTAGAACAACACTCCCTGCAGGTTTGACTTTGGCGCCGCAAGTTTACACCTATGTCCCTTCCAATGATACTGCTTGCACCAGATTCAATAGCTGAACATTGCTATAACATCAGGATGGAAAGGATTTATTTATAAGGGTACTGTTGTGAATGATTTACCAAAGCACTAACGGAAATCATTAACTTACGTCAACGTTGTAATTGTGTATAACTCTTATATCACATGGCTTTCCTTGTATCAAGGTAAGTATAGCCAGTACGTATAAAGTTATACGTACCACGTGTAGAATATGTATTGAATTTTTCCAATAATCGTATTTTGCGTTTTTAGTGTCATATGATATAAAGAATCTATCACTCGTTGTCAATTGATATATTTATATTAAACTCGTTCAGGAAATATTATTAAGCTCGCCAGAGGTTCGCTTAATAAAAGTTCCAAAACTCGTTTAATATAAATTTATATCAATTGACAACTCGTGATAGATCCTCTATATAAAACGAAAGGCAACAGTAAACATACACCTTTAATCATAATTAATACTTACTCAGGGTTTGAACCCATTCTAAAAAGAAATCATGAAATCGGACTGGGAAGGCAGCACACCACTTAACCAGCCGTACATACAGGCAGTAACATCAGAATACAACTTAATAGAGCATTACCCACACGCAACACAAAGAAATTATTAAAACCAAAATCCAAACCGCAAAATTGCAGGATGGACCTATTGCACAAGGAAATTACAAAATAGCAACAACCACAAGAGGCCGAATGGAACGCAGGTAAGACCTGAAAAAGTACCCCCCCCCCTCCAAGAAGTCCGTGCGTCACGCTCCGAGTACCACTAAATTTTGTTTGGAAACCTCATGAACCTATGCAGCAAACTTCATCATTTTCAACGATATTTAGCGTTTACTAACGATATTATGATCAATAGAATCTTACACACGTGCTCATTCCAATGTTTATCAAACGAGTAAACAAAGCAATACGACACGAGGCTCTACCAATGGTAAGGAATGAGCAGTCATTCAAGATCCTCTATTTACTCAACGACTTACGGCATTGTCCATACAGCCCATCGTTGTAAGTGTCTCGGTAGTGTTCACATAACGTGTATGTTTGTAACATGACTGAAATATAGATAAAGTACACAATTATCATCATGTTGCTGGCTTAGAATGAGAAGGTCGTAACTACAAAATTGATATTTGAGAAAACAAGAAATAACTTTTCGATTCCGATTTTCATGAAATTGGGCTCGAACGAAGCACCTTGTGATGCTGATTTCAAATATAAATCCCTAAGTAGTAGTTACGACCTTCTCATTCTAGGCCAGTATACTACTTCTTCCTTTCAATTCTTTATTTGATTTTCTGATTTCTACACATTACCTTCTGATTTGTCCTTAATGAATTGGTTCAAAACAATATCAAACATCCGTTGACATTGATTAACATTTACATATATGCTTATTTATCAAGCAATGTTACTTACCTACTCTCGCGTACAGACATACCGAAGTTACACACTTGTTGGAAAACTTTGTTCCAATATTAATTTTGTTATCACATGGAATATGACGTTAATTATGTGATAAAACGTTAATATTATAATCAAAACGCACCTGACCGGAACCACACGTTGTCCTTTTTTCTAAACACACACTCTCATTCAACACGTCAGTACAGGAATAACAACTTAGACATTCTGAAAGGATAGCGTTTGTGATATAAATGATATTGGACAATAAAAAATAATGTAATTGAGGCATTACTACTTTAAACGGCATAGATCACTCAAATAAACGAATTCTGTCCTTGTGACATCGAACTGCACTAAACATGTCTAAATGAATGAAAAATACAATGCATTAAATAAATCTGATTCCTTAATAAGTGACGTGTATTTGAAATAATGATTCATAAAAAAAAAATTAAAACAATATTTATTTTACAAATTACGTGTTGTTGATGAATTCCCTATCAATATATAATTATTCAGAATTAGCTCGATCATGGTATTCATGTTTCCATTATAATGCTGGCTTAGAATGAGAAGAACGTAAGGATGAAAATCAATATTTGAAGAAAACAAGATAGCCCGTTTGAAAATTACTCTTTGATTATGGCTAATTATGGTGAAACAAGCTGTTTCCGCTTCGGTTTGGTCTGAATGGCAATTTGCGATTTTCATAAAAATTGGATCATAAGAAGTGCATTGAAATTCTGATTATAATCATTTATTATGTGTGAGTAATATTTACTACCTTCTTGTTCTGAGCCAGCTATATAAAATCATTAGCATACCGTTATACTGCCTAACATTTCTCGAAATAAACCTATAATGCCCATTTCGTTGGAATGGCATTTTAAACACACGCTCGTCGAAAGTGCAGTTCACTGTTGACATAATTAGCTATAAATTAACCACTGGACAATACAAAATATGAGGCTATTCAATAATTTGAATATTTAAAGTCAAACTTTTGCTCCCACAACATTTTCCGGTCATCCATTATGCACAATGAATTATGGAACCGTTTAGGCTGTTTCTTAACAATTGAACAATACTCAACGATAGAGTGTTAACTATATATGTCGAAATAGTAGAACAAATATAGTATATAGCCAATAGTAGTGTGAATAAATACTTATTTTTGCAAGAGTTGCTCTATTTAGACTTCAAATCATGCATTTGTTGTTTACAAATCGTCAACAAACCATTTGGATGTTTTATTATATTTTCTTCCATCTAATGATGTTTTCCACATTTGGGAATCAACTAAAGTGCTCAGATTGTATCATTCTGCAGAGAGGTTATAGCTAGTTCGCAATAGAAAAAAATCGTGTTTTTTAAACATTTCTCTGTTATTGCTAAACCTACATATGAAATTCTGCACGAATAAATGAAACATATCTACACGATACACACTGAAATTTCAGCAACATCAAAATTAATTTAAAAATCTTTTGCTCATAAGTCTATGCACAATATTTGTAGTTTTGAATGAAATATCAAGTTGAAGCCAACTTTACGGTCATTTGATACGCCTAACGGTATATTTACGTATTGCAACCTACTTAATATATCAAAAACGGGCCCGTCTTTGAATCTGACGAAGTATATGTTATTGTTGTACATTGTTTACAAGCGTCACAACTAAATAACCTGAATAATAAGGCCTCCTAAGTCTTCATAACAGAAATGTCAATGCCGATGAGCACGGAGTGTAACGGTTAAATTACTAGAATTGATAATAAATCATCAATGGAATAGCAGATTACCTCCCTGCGTTAAACTGCCCATGTACATGTAAATTCAAAATATAATAAAGAGTAAGAGTCTGTTATAAGGTGAATAAAAATTATGAAATTTGGAATTGGAGTAGGCAGGAAGTTATTGTAGTTCTGTGTAGGTTTGTATGTTACAGAAACAAGATGTTTTCTATCGCAAACTAGCTATGGCAATTTTTATCTAAGTACATTAGCAATTTAAGACTTAATGTGGTTTTAATATGCGTATTTACCTGCTGTTCCGATGGCCATCATCAATATCACCGAGAAACAAACTGAAAATAATCAAAACAACCACCATGCTAAGAACATAGTAGATTGAATATAAAGTATTAAACACTTATGAGGGAACTATCATATTGGAAAGAGTAGCGGGGACTACCGTAAACTCATGTATACACAGTCGAACCTAGATAAACATAGTTAATCTTACAGACGACTAGATGTTTATAAACCGTTCTCATTTAGCTTTGAAGGAACTGTACATAAATATATTAAATAGCACATACCGACAGAAATCAATCTTAAACCTCCTCTCGTCAACTGCGTTCATTATTATTATTATTATTATTATACCACCTTTTTCATGATATTTACATGTTCAAAAGTGCAATCTAGACACACACACACTGACTAGACTCGAAAGGAAAAATAAGTTTAAACATAATGCTACGGTGCTAAAGTTTATGCGGATTGTATATATACATATCAAAAGCTTCGGGTTTTTTCACATCGTTTATATTACGGCCTATGGCCTTCTTCAGAATAATAATTTTCTGAAGAAGGCCATAGGCCGTAATATAAACGATGTGAAAAAAAACCGAAGCTTTTGAATTCTTATTTCCCTACGGAATATATATGAAGATATATATACATATAGTTGGCTTAGAATGAGCAGAAATGATAAGACTTATACATATCTGAAATCGACAGCATAAGACGCTTCTTCTCATGAGCGTATTTTCATGAAACAAACTTACCTAAATACCTCATTGCTGAACTCGATACCTCAACAACTGCAAAATAATGTTTTTTTTGTTATAACTCTACGGTAAATGAGTGTCTGATAGATAAGCATCCTTAATATAGTTGTCGCCAGAACAATTACGTCATCACTATCTTATTTTGTTCATAGGATTTTGGCCATACCAAATCGTATTTTCGTTTAGCGTCCGCTCTAAGTTCGAAAATACATCTAGCTATCCTGAGACAAAAACAAAACACTCGATAAAAACAAGTCATAATGACTTCTATCCCCATTATTATACATTTAGGCCTATGGCTAACAATTATAGCTTTTCAAGCATTGTCAATCATAATAACCTCTCTGCAGAATGGTGCAATTTGAGCACTTTAGTTGATTCCAAAATGTGGTAAACTCTATAAGATGGACGAAGATAACGTAAAACATCCAGATGGTTTGTTGACAAAATGACAATTTATAAACAATTAATGCCGATTTAAAGTCTAAGGGGAGCAACTCTTGCAAAATGAGTATTTTGTTCACCATACAATTTGCTAAATACGATATTTGGTCTACTATTTCGACAGAAATAATTAACATTTTATCGTCCAGCATTGGTCAATTGTTAAGAAACAGCCCAATGGTTCCATGATTCATTGTATGTAATGGGTGATCGGGAAATAGTTGTGTGAGCAATGTGACTTTAAAATTTGATTGTGTGAGACCTATTGCAGTGTAAGGGCCAGTAACATGGTGATGAATAAGTTTAATAAGTATGAAGATGATATCTCATTGGCTTTTGAAGATAATAAGAGGTTACAAATAATATGTGTTTTTTCCCAAGATTCACAAACCTCTTCCTCCTCGGACATTAAACGAAGAAACAATTTGTATGGCCTTAGTTTGAGTCTGACCTTTTTTATCAATGTGTCATACAAAGTCCTTAAGTTCGTGACGTTAAGGTCAATGTATGTCAATGTTTTATCACGAAATCACCAAAACAAACTTATGATACCTAGTTATCAGTCTTGAACTAATAAACTTTTGACCTAAACAGCTATATAACTTGGGGATGTACCTTCATAGTGAGGCATTTTTTAGCCCTTTAGCTTTAAAACACCGTAAACTTGGAGATAAATCATTCTTCGTTTGGGTGACAAAAATAACAATAGGTATACATGTATTTATTATCTCTTGTAATTGGTAATAGATTAATATGATCATATAATAAGTACAACGTTTCTTATATCTTGTAGTTGGTAATAGATAAATAAGATCATATAATTAGTACAACGTTTATTATCTCTTGTATTAGGTAATAGATAAATAAGATCATATAATTAGTACAACGTTTATTATCTCTTGTATTAGGTAACAGATAAATAAGATCATATAATTAGTACAACGTTTACTATCTCTTGTAGTTGGTAATAGATAAATAAGATCATATAATTAGTACAACGTTTATTATCTCTTGTATTAGGTAACAGATAAATAAGATCATATAATTAGTACAACGTTTACTATCTCTTGTAGTTGGTAATAGATAAATAAGATCATATAATTAGTACAACGTTTATTATCTCTTGTAGTTGGTAATAGATAAATATGATCATATAATTAGTACAACGTTTATTATCTCTTGTAATTGGTAATAGATAAATACACTTTATATACGACGGAATGCCATTCTTGTTTGCTTCAGCGATTGGTGGTAGACAAAGCTATACTACATTATGCCTTTATCATCATGGCTTCCCGGTGTGAGGTACTGTCCATTTAGGTTCACCACATATCATTTATTGTACCACCACCCGCCGTTTTCCATTAAGGCACAATTACTGGAGTATGAATCTGCATCATTGCCAAATGTACTGATGGGCTTGTCGATCCGTATTCTAGAGAATTACCCACGCGACCACAGTCTGAGTGTCACGCGAATGGTTGATTATACCCCATGTTAAAAGGCTTGTTGACGTACTTACATGTTGAGTCTTCTTAAATTATTTAAATACTTCTTTCACAAGCTAGTAGCGTCATTATTATAATATAACAACAATACCTTTATTTTAAGAGACAACTCGGTTGGGAAAGTCCAGTGTTCCCTGTAGACCTCTGCTCATACCTGGTTCTGTTTTATAAACAATCATACAAACAATGACATATAAAGTTACTGGAACCAAACTGATAAGAGTAGGCAACTGAAGAACATTAAAATATACGTATTTGTTAAAGTAGATCGTCAGAATGTGATCCATTCAAACTATATGTCTTATACACTGGTATATATCTACAATGACCTCTCGGTAATGACCCCTTTAGAGAAAGAAAACAAAGTTTCGTGTAGATCTATATCTGAATCATTGAAAATGAATATTAAGAAAACATAAAAATGAGATCAATGATACATTAACCTACGATATGTACGAGGGGTGATCAATATATTCGAGGACTTTCCTTCTCAATTTTGCAATATTGGAACTAGAGTAATAAAATTACCCGCTGATGCAGTTCAATCAATTATCTCGCGATTTGTCTAATTTTCTTTGTGATAACGTCACTGTATTTACTTCATGACGTCACATTTTGTAACCATGGTGAAGCGCGCACCGTCGAGCATCTCGAGCGTAACGTCATTTCTGAGAAACGACACGCTATGAAAATTAACGCGAAACTTGTAAATTCCTTTCGATACCTCCAAAATGACTTGACAAAATTGTGCATGGATTCTGTGCGCTTTCAATGAGCCATTTTCATATGATTCCATTGTTTATGTGATTAAAGGGTATCTGCCAAACGGTTGAGTCGATAAAATAAGGATAAACAGCAAAAATAACACCGCGTTATGGACACTTTCCGTTAAATTCTGCGAAATAAGACGCACAGATCTCAATAAATTGTAACTGGCAAAAACGAAGACTAGTATAGGCTACAACACATAAAATCGTTGACTCCAAATCAAAAGGGTTATTCCGATATTGCGTCCTAAACCTGATAGGTCCTGTTTCAGTCTTAATTGAAATAATCTACTTTTGTAAAGCCAACCGCTCTTTTCCGATGTTTGTTTCCAATAACGCATCGATACTCTTTTTATTCCACCTCACATTCCAGAATCGGCTATTAACTACTTTTTTCAGTAGTAAAAGACAACCAGTCTCATACATGGAACCGGGTATAAGTCCAGAAAGGAGCTATGTGCTGCTCCGACGGTGACGCTTGGAATGACGTCGCGTGACGTCCAACGTCACGCGCCCATTGTATGAATCATATAATTTTATTAGTGCATTCGGTCGGAGACATCTTACTCCGAATGATGTTAAATGGCTTTAAATCTTGCTGCTAATATAAATTTGCTAAATGAAAAGTCCTCGAATATATTGATCACCCCTCGTACATGTAATATCGAATGATATCACATGACTTTCCTTGTATTAGTTTCCGGGTTAGTATAACGAGTACGTATATGCTTATATAACACTAGTGTAATATAACATTTAATATCAAATGTCTGTGTTATTCCAAAAGAACGTTGTGTATTTTGTGTTATTAGTGTCATATGATATAAAGAATCTCGCACTTGTTGTCAATTGACTTTTTATAATTAACTCGTTCAGAAAATATAATTACGCTCGTCAGAGGCTCGCTTAATCAAATTTCCATAATTCATATTTTAATATATAAGTGTAACAGGGAAAGAAAAATGTGCAACCAGACCGGGGCTCGAACCCGGGACCCTTCGCTTACAGGGCGAATGCTCTACCGACTGAGCTAGCCGGCTGCCTACACAAGTTTCTCCCCTATTAGTAATTAAATCCTATACACCCGGTTACACACACCTCCTCCTTCGAAGAATTCATCCTCGAATTCCAGGAGTACCAGAACCTCTGTGGGACATTCTGAGGGTGTATGGTGGGTTATTTGCGTTGGGCGCCAAATGTAACAGGGAAAGAAAAATGTGCAACCAGACCGGGGCTCGAACCCGGGACCCTTCGCTTACATGGCGAATGCTCTACCGACTGAGCTAGCCGGCTGCCTACACAAGTTTCTCCCCTATTAGTAATTAAATCCTATACACCCGGTTACATAAGTAAATAAATTGACAACTCGAGAAAGAGCCTCTATTTATTTCACCGAGGTTGTTGCCATTATAAGTTGTCTTCTATTATTCACTCAGAAATTATCTATTGATTTGAGTGTTGGGTGGTGAGTTATAATTCCGGACCCAATGTTACAAATCTGGCCAACTGACCATGACGATGGCTTCAGGAAATCATGTCAATGAGCGTTGTCATACTTATATCAGTGTACTCACGATTGATGTTATTTGAATATACAGTGTTCCCTACATGCAGAACATAACCAGGTAACGATAGAGAAAAGGGTCTCAGTACTTGAAAACCAGTGGTACCGGAAGCAGACATCAACTCTACACGTAATTCATTCGTTGTGTTTGACGTCATTTCTTGAATGTGGTCTAGACATGTTTTAAATGACAACAACTTGTAAAGTAACAATGTAACTGTTATCATAAAGTAACATTAAGCCTTAAACTGCTATTTTCAAATAGCTATAACATGATACCTCTCTGCAGAATGATGCAATTTGAACACTTCAGTTGATTCCCAAATGTGGAAAACACCATACGATGGAAGAATATGTATGAAAACATCCAGATTTTTAAACAATAAATGCATTATTTAAAGTGTAAGTGAAGCAACTCTTGCAAAATTAGTATTTTGTTCTCCGTGCATTTTACTAAATATGATGTTTGGCCTTCTATTTCGGCAGATATAGTGTAACATTCTATCGTCCAGTATTAACCATTTGTAAAAAAAACCTTAACGGTACCGAAATTCATTGTATTTAATGGATGATAAGAAAGAAGTTGTGGATTGTAACTGACAAATCTTCATTATCCATAATATATAATAAGTAGGCATTAAGGTTTTGGTGAAAGATTGATTTTTTCGCATAAGTCTATACGAAAATGTTTATAAATCTTGCGGCTAGAATATAACCCAACTATAGCATTTGTTAAATGTTTTAATCCACTAAGAAGACAGAAGTTTAAAGGGACTAAACTCCTGTCGCAAAATTTATCAAAAAGCTCTCTCAAAAATCGCATTTTATTTGGCTTGACCGACCTAATACATTTATATACGAATCTGGATTTATTCATCTAGAAGAAAAGAATATCGCATAACGTTTGGTTAATACCTTTTAAACCCCTAAAATGAATTGTGTGACTAACGCAGTAAAAATATATTTAACGTTGTTACAGCGTAGTAGTGTATCAATACTGTAAAAGCCATGACCTTATAAACGGGCGGTAAACATGTTCGAGAGTTTTCATCAATGGCGTCTTCGGTCGAATAGTAAGTTGTTAGAATACTTTATGCACAAAAATGTATTCGTAAAACATAGTTTTGTGATTAAAAAATCTACAAAAAGTGTTTTTATCATCGGAATGTAGTTAAGTCGTTTTATAGAATATTGAACAGCATTTGACAGTTGACATTTGTAATCACTATAAAAGTTATCTTTTGTTCTCGTATATTCACTAAAGTGTCATCAAGTTTGAAAACGAAAGTAATTCAGTTTGAATTTATTCTTTGCACCTGTCATTACAAGCAATGATGGCTAATTGAACGTATGCTTAATTGCCGATCGCTTTTTTTAAAATGCAAAATACCTACAAAGTATTATAAAAATACCTACCCCACCAAAATTCCGTGTGCAAATCGCCAAAGCCATTTCCGTATTCACTATAATTCCGATAGAAGTCCACCGACCCGTCATATCTATACTGGAACACCTGAGATATAACAATGTTAGCAGATCGTACGTATGTCTTAAATAACTTTCCATTAATTTATTTGGACACCTTAATTAAAACCTATAGTACGAGGGGTGTTTGAAACGAAATATAATATATGCATATTTGTAGTTTCGGGATGTTCGGGCATGTGCAGTTGACATGTGCACCCATGTAACTGTCCTTTTTGCTTGGATCAAATATGGTTAATTTACATCCATCTGTTTAGTCATAGCGTTAGTTTAAATTGCACCTCCAAATGTATACTAAGCTGAAAAGCGGTCGAAAAAGCCTTTTAGTGTGACGTGTGAAAAATCTACTTTTGCGATACATAGTAACCAATAGTTGGATAGGCGGGCTAGCGAATTTTAGAAACATTTTTGGCATTATTCAACTGCTTATACCTCACAGATATCAAGCCTAATTTTAACGCGACTTCGTGATAGACAATCGCAATATCCTTGGAACGTACGCCGTACATTTCGACTTTATAAAGGTTACCGTTGTTGATTTATAGTACAAAACAAGCAACAGCTGCTGCGCGTCACCATTGCAAATATGACGTTAGTGAAATACGCTGGAAATGGCATCGACATGAAGTTTTGTGTGAACCTCTGGAAGACGCCAAAAAAAAACGCTTTTAATGTTGGAACCTGTTAACTCCCAATCTCTTGTATCGAGTTACCTAATTTTCAAACGACACTAGCGCATCAATCGTGGTCGATCCCGAATAAAACGACATGGACCGACGGCGAGACCCAACAGCGAATGCGACGTCACCAAGCGTTTTCTAGGACCACATCGACCTGGATCGACGTTCTACTGGCTTAGAATAAGAAGGGCCACTTACGACCTTATAGCGAAAATTGTTCCAATATTTGTCACCACATGGAATATGACGTAGATTATGTGACAGAACGTTAATAGTACATTGTATAACAGAAACGCACCTGACCGGAGCACACGTTGTCGTTTTTTTCTGTACATACACTCACGTCCAACTGGTTGTCACGTATACTATACAATACTTCCATTATAATTTATACTGAGTTCAAAAACTTCTGCATATTAATTAAAAACACATTATTTTGGAATGGTTAATTTAAAAGAAAACTTTGTTTACGAACACTGTCCATTTGTGTACCCTCAGTGTTTATGCGCAACCTCTTTCCGTTGGCTTTCGTCACGCTTGAATGGTCACAACATCACAAATGGTACGTGACAACAGGTCAAGGGTCAAGGCTGCTGACCTAGACATTTAATGCTGCTATAATTGTAGCACAAAGTACAACTGCATTGGTGTAGTTTAATTGTAGCCCACCTAACATTACACTTAATGGGAAACCTGTTTTTACTTTGCGTTAATTGGTACAGGGAGACTAAAATGCTGACCTGTCGTATAGACTCTACTACAACATAAATAATTGTCGGTGGTCAAAAATATATATAATGTGTGGTATTTTTGTACAATAGCTACATCCCTTCCACTGCAAATAGTAGTATATCGTTATGTGTACTTTTGAATCGTGGGGTGTGGTTTCATTATCCGATCAATACATATCTTAAAAATCGATAACTGTTATGGATTTATATCAATTACATATCGCTCTACACTTGTGCAGTTGAATCATCATAAAAAAGTTGGAGATTCTAATAAATAAGACACATAATATATTATGTGTGGAACTTTTGGAACTCAGTATACTGTAAAATCATGCAAAAAATTTGGCAAAAAAGACAATTACGTTGGCGCTTGAATTCGTGGATTTTGCATTTCAGGTAACAAAACAAAGGGTCAAAATCAATGTACGTTGGGATTAAAGTTCGTGGTTGAAGTGAACCACGAAATCCACGAATTTTAATCCCCCACAAAATTAATGATTTAACAGTATATAATTATATCATTTCGGACCTCTTATACCAACCTTACTGTGCCGATCAGTATCTGGGGTATTCATCACATCCTAAGGTATTGTCCAATCAGATTAAAAGTCCGGAAAAATTACGAAGTTTTTAAACATACACTTTACATATACTTACAATTATATTAGTTGTCCATATACGGAGATAACAGTACATAGTAAATACACATACAAATCGAATACAGCCGAATATAGTCGGACGAACTTACGAACTTTGATGAGTCTAAGTTTAATCTGGTTAAGCTATAACTCTAACGCGATCATCTGCAATGTCAATATAACGACGGTGCCGAACCAAAACCTCGTAACTCAATTTTGGCGCGAAAACATGTTTTGCAGCATCCGCATCTGCTAGACTCCCGCGCATTTCTGTCGTGTCGCCATATAAGTAACGCGATTGGCTTTTAAAGGTCGACAAGACAGAAATGCGCGGGACGTCTAGCAGATGCGGATGCTGCAAAAAAAGTTTTCGCGCCAAAATTGAGTTACGGGGTTTTGGTTCGGCACCGTCGATAAGCAGGAATCACTGACCATTACATTGATTTAGGGTGAGCAGAAGTTTGTTTTATCTATTTAAATATTTTTACCAAATCGGTCATTTATTATTACGTTGTGGCTTTAAGGAATAGATGACTGACTGCCAATCTTGCGGTCCGAATTCGATCCTTCGCCTCTTCATTTTTTTCATTTTTTCCTTTTTTTATTAAGGCACATTCCTTTTATTATCGTATTCATGAATTTCTCGTGATCTTCTACATGTCATTTTGATTAATCGTACGCAATCAGTATTGTTCACAGGTGGGAGATCAAATAATGTTTTATTCAAAACATTATTGACAAGGCTGTGGGTCGTGGTCACATTTATCTTGTATGATATGTTCATGTTCTAAAATGTGATAGTATTTGATTGATGTGAAAATAATAGTTTAAGATAGTGCTACTTTAAGATTATATTTAAGGTCGATTGTGAAACAAGTTTTACCGACTTATATTAAACACTCTCGACACCCCATTCCCGACGTTATCAATCCCCACGAGGTAATGAGAGAAGAGAAGCCAGTTTCCCTTATATGCTGAGCGTCTAGCAATGGCATTTCTGGTACCATTTTTATTTCGTCTTTGGTATGGCGCGGCCAGGGATCGAACTCGGGACCTGTCGCACTCGAAGCGATATAATCCAATGCAATATAAAAGTTTATTTCGGCATTAAACAATAGTTAGTTTCCAACCACTAAATTCTAAATACATACATGTTATTTGATAGATGAAAGTTAGATTTGGTAAGTTTAACAGAGGCATGATCAAACGGGTGAATACATCGACATACAATGACCTTATCGTCACGTAAACGCGGACTTTATATGACACTTTCTATATGGGTCTGACTCTACTTTGTCTTATGAACACAGTAAGATAGTGATGACGAAATCGTTCTGCCGACTTTCATGTTAAGGACGCATAATCTAGAACAAGCATATGACGTAGTCCGAGGGATGATCCAAAATAACGTGGAATTTTGTTACAATTTTCGTATGTTTCAATTAATCATTTACAAACTTATATTAACATTCATCGGAATATGTCCGGCATATTCCTGAAATGAATCACAGAAAAATAATTATTCAGTGAAAGTTATGTGCAATACAAAATGGTCACTATCTGCTACCCGGCGCACGTCAGCATTGGTTTCATGACGTTGTTGGCGTCGTGTATCAATGCTCGTCACTGTATCAGTTTTAAACCTGCTCAGTTTTATCTAAACTGTCATACAATGATGTAAATTATTACAGCAATATTTAAGATAACATTTGACCTAAAAGTGTGCAAAATGTTTTTCGTATACGGCTCCATAGCGACCAGCTAATTTCCTAATAGGCAATCATCAGCCAGCACAAACGTATCGCGGATTACGTCAATGTTGTCGCGCCGTATTTTCAATATTCTCCGTGATGATAACGTGATGATGATCTTTCTCCACCCACATATACACGATGACAACTTAATATAGGAGCTCAGCTCGTAGGACATATTCTATTTTCCGAGAACAGGATAGATCTTTACCATTAAAAGTATTTCATGTTGTTTTGATGACGTCATTTTAACGTCAGCTACACAGGTGGTAGCGCGCAAAGAAAAATGTGTACGTTCAAACTGCTCTGTTCACATAACATCAAAATTTAACAAGGTGTCAGCTGCACATCCCATCGTTAGCTGATTAGGTTTAGCGAATTTCTTGCTTGCATTTCATTTGATATAAGTGCATATGTAACTTGAGAAAAGTTGCATAATTTGTGCGCCGCTTTCTCGTTACTATGGTTACAAAACATGCTGTGTGCTTGATATATTGTATAAATGTGAAATTTGTTCAAATTGTTGTATGCAATAAATGTCCCCATAATAAATCATGTAATTGTTTTGAAGAAATAACGATACTGTTGGAGGCAATAGCAAAAGTCCACGTTATTTTTGATCATCCCTCGCATACTAGAAGATATATATAATAATTAAATAGAATAAACATTTCTTTGTAGTTAGTGAAATATCGCACACAACAATGAGGAATTTAGGTAAGTTATTGATGTTAAATGGTATTTTGACAGGCAGCAGGCAACATAATCATCTACGTCTATATCGTACGTAATAATAGAGCATAATAGATAGTGATTTTATTAAACAAGATTTTAATCTTTAATTGTGTAAAAAAGAAATGAGAGAACCAAACAGGGAAGGCAGCACTCAACCTAACCAGTCGATAACAGAAATCGGTAACAACACAGCATAATACAATTTCCCAGACATGCATTAACCGGGTGAGCTTTTGTGATCACTCTTCACCAGTAAGTCATTCTAAGCTCAGGTGTTGTCGAACGTCCGTGTGTCTGTAATGCATTAAAATACATTTTACGTTCATGAAACCTAAGCAGCAGCGTTTTATCATTTTGAAGTCACCTTGACCAAATATTACTTCTTCAAAGAAACATGGGTTGCCTTTGATATACCAAATGCGGAATGAGTCTGAAACTGACGCTTTAACATTTTCGTGCATTCATTTAATGGTGTCCATTGTACTAATCCGTTATATTGAGAAGCCAGAGGCCAGGCGAAATATTCGCATTAAGATATCATGCGTAAACAATTTCGCCATTGAATTTACTTCACTATCGAAATAAAAATATGTGTGATACATCGTTTTAGTATTTAAGACTACAATGAGAATCGTTGTCATCTTGACCTGTTTAAAGCGCGGGAAAGTACGGCCAAATCTGTGGCCTTAAAACAGGTTGACCGCGGTACTTGCGGCCAAAAGTGTAACGGTTATATATCAGTATTTTTACAATGAGTAGTTCTTAGATGTGTTAGATGAAATAGGTAACACGCCTTAGTTCATATTATTGAATTATGTTAACACATTTGAAGAGAATATATAGAAGAAGAGTTATATAAAACTGTATATCACATGACTTTCCTTGTATCCAGGTTAGTATAGCGAGTACGTATAATCCTATACATAACATGGGTAGTAAAAATTTTAAATGCATGAGTGATTTTCCCAATAAATCAATGCGTATTTGGCGTTTCTAGTGTCATGTGATATAAAGAATCTATCACTCGTTGTCAATTGATATATTTATATTAAACTCGTTCAGGAAATATTATTAAGCTCGCTTAATAAAATTTCCAAAACTCGTTTAATATATATTTATATCAATTGACAACTCGTGATAGATCCTCTATTTCTGTCAGTTACTCTGTAACAGCTTATCTCAGTCAATACGTGTATGTTATGATGATTATGTTTATTTTTGAAGGGCATTGTATTTAACTTTTCATTAATTTGATTTTTTCAGTTTGTTTATCGGTGCTATTGATTTTGACCACCAGACAAGCAGGTAAATGTGTGTTTAACAGTTAGACTATTTGGTATCCACTTAGTTTGTATTGTCCCATGAACTCTATTTATAGCTAACCATGTCAGTAGTGGACTACACATTCGCCACAATGAGCCTGTGTACTAGTACATATAATTCCGGTCAAATAAAGTGGACATACTTGATAGAATGGTTTTGTGCTATATTTTATGTAATTGTATAAGTATATGATATATGTTTATAATAATAACTTTATTTAACGAAGGTTATACATATTAAGTTAATACATTTCATGTATAAACTTATTTACAACATGGCCTTCTTATTTTATTTACATATATAAACACAAATCAGTAAAAATATAAAAATAAAAAACAAATACAAATCAATAAAATAAAAAAATACATGTACATCCGACAAACGCTATGAAAAACATACATATAAATAATAAAATCTCTTTCAATTTGATAGGAACATATTGATCATTTTAACCTTCAAATTTACAATAGTATTTGCAATAGTATGGCATAAAAATATGGCATTTAAAGAGCACTTTTTATTGAATAAGGTTAGGTTTGCATCTGTATAAATAGCAAATGTCTTTTAAATTTATGTTTGAATACCTTTAAACGAATTTCTAATATCCGTTGGAATCGTATTCCATATTTGTGTGCTAGCATAGCTAAATGTTTGTATGTATAAATGTTGTACAAAGAAGAAAGGTAAATAAAAAAATAAGTACATAAATTAAAACAGTGTGGTAATGATAAAGTTTGTTTTGAATTCGTGTATAAAAAATAATGTATAATATGATTGAACTTATTCTAAAAAAGAATTCTAAACACACTTTACTTATTAGGAATAAATTCAGACATATTTCAATTCATTGTATTTTCATTCGGTTATATATGGTATGTGAACAAATGAAGTTGGTGCTCAATCTGGACAAACATTGTTTATTTGTCATAGTCCATGTCGAGTAAAGTACGCGCGTAAAAGTGTTAAACGTTTTTTTTAGAATGACTGAACATCAGTTTGCTACGGTTCTTTTAAGTGACACAAACAAAAACCTCTGTGTGTGTCACAATTTTGAGGTCAAATATCACTAGTCTAAGGTCAGGGGTAATTCTTTATTTAGAATTATTCAATTCACGGATGTTAACCTTTCAGAATGTCTAAGCTGCTACTCGTGTACTGTGTTGAACGATGGCGTCTGTACAGACCAAACAACAACGTGTGGCATCGATCAGGTTAGTATTAAATACGTTTTATAATGGCAATCTGTTGTTTCGCGGTATTTACATTAAAAGGCAAAAATCGACACATATCGGACAAAACTTGATATAATCTTTCTTTTCCATCCTATTTACGATAAATACACCGCAAATAGGCCACTAAAGTAGCAAAAATAAAGAGTATTGCTGCTTTGTTTACGATAGGTATCGGCCATTTAAGTCAAATGACGTCATCATTGGTTTCGCGGTAAGACTCAATTCCAAGCAGTTATTTGTATACTGAAAGGTTAAACACAACTTAATGTTAACCACGCTATATTCACATCTATTTCTGGGTGATCAATAATTTTAAAAGTAAAAGTTTAAGGCTGCTTAACGAATAAACAACAATTTAAAAACTTCATGTTGAGGAATAAATAATGTTCAATACGGTGCTAGCAATAATTGGACTGTCCCTCGTAAGCACGTCCACGTGGGCTCATTTTGTGAAATTGTCAAAATGTGTGCATCTTAAAAATCAGTTTTAGTGGTGTGTCACCTATTTCAACAACAACCACAGGAAGTTTAACTTTGGTAAACACACGATGATAGAGTTTTGAAAATACCGCGACTTCAATGATGACGCGAAACCAGTGATATTGGGTATAGTATTGATTTCTGCGCATCCCTCTGAGCAAGTGTGACTCTTCACTAAGGATAATTGCACGAACTAGACAAGTAATCATCAACATTTTATAGCATCGGATTCAGTTAGCATAAATAACAACTAAGTCATGTGTGGGGGGGTTACATGGGATTCATTGAAATGTGCGTTTTCGGAAACACGTAGTAAACACAATACACACAATTGCGGTCAGAAAAGCAAAACATATGAACACATAAGGGACTAAATAGGAAGAAATATTAAACAATGAGTTTTCTGATATGATAATAATTGACTACATGTTTATTCCAGTCATGTTATACACATACACGTTATGTGAACACCAACGATACACTTACAACGATGGGCTGCATGGACAATGCCGTAAGTTGTATATAACTGAATACTAGCTAAACATGGGCTCTTTTTATGAACTTGTGTACACTTTTATATAAATACTCAGGGTTGTAAGAACCAAAAAATGGTCATTTTGTTCACAAGGTGTATAAAGCACCAAACTTTCACAAAATAACAATCAATATATTGGCTTCCAGAAAAGTGAAAGAGACAAGCTGTTCAGCCCCTTAATTCGCATATATGAGGCCCCAAAAAGGGTCCATCAAATTAAATTGCTCTGCACACTAAAAATATGAAAACGCTGAATTTTTTTAAAAAATATATAAAAATCACCAAAATTTCAATTGGAATGTCTAAATCAAGTACATATATGATATATTGTATTATGAATTCCACTATCATAAATGTTAAATTACAAATATGAGGCCCGAAAGGGATATTTTTGAAAATTTCATATAATTAAAAACATGTTTGCATACTTAGTTTCAGTATTATGAATAGTTGAACAAGACAACAATAGAATGCAGACCAGTTGATCCAGTGATGCTTATGATATAATTTAATTCATTTAAAATACAACTTATTTATTGATTGAGGCCCTTAAAAGGACATTTTTCAATCATGAAAACGTGGAAGAATTTAATATGTTCACGATGCAATCTGTACGACATGTAAATGTCTCTAAAATGTGCAACAAATGATTTGTAAAAGTGAATGATATTTTGTTGTATATGAAAATTTACCATATTGATACTTTAATAATAGTTCCAATGTGAAAATGAGGCCCCATAGGGGTACAAACTTAACACAATACTTTATATAAGACACACTAGAAATTAAATCAGTACATTGATTCAATACTCAAATACAAGACATATTATATACCAATCGTAAATAATAATACAGTAATATAAATATATAGTTAATAACTAATATTTGATTACTTTTAGTGAATTGAGGCCATATAAAGGGTTAAATCTATTTTGAAAAAAAATGGATTAAATTCATATGTAGAGAAACGATAATAAAATACTTATATTTACTTATAGATTTAATTAAAGTGTCTGTAACAGAAATATATATAACTGTGTTGAATGTTGGTATATAAGCTATACCTTATTGTAAATAGTAACTGTGGATATGAGGCCCCATATGTGGTTTAAACTTCACTTAAGCCAATTAGCGGGTAAATAGCACATATTCAGCAAAGTAATTAAAAAATTGCTTACAATATTCATAATAATCGATTTAAACATTTCGCATGCATGTTAACACCGAATATTCATTGCACAAATCGATGAGATAAAACATAATAATGTGTTGTATACATAGTGAATTTGAATGTATATCAATATTAGTTCAATATTTGCCTGGTTATGTTGTTATGTTTTGTAATAGATGTTTGTATCGCGCATACTTTAAAACAGCATTTAGCACTAGCATTGCTCTGCCTAATGACTGTATTTGTGTTTGAAAGTATATGTCGATGAAGTTGTTTACTAGAGGTTGATACCCCACAAGGAATGACCCTTCTTTACAGATACTCCATGGAACCATGGCTTCGCAGTACATAGTTAAATATTTATGAGGTATCATGTATCCCATGGCCATGAATTACTGAGGTAGTTTCATGTACTCCGGTACCACGAAATGCCATGAAGTTTTACATTGGCAGTGTACCTACTAATGAATTATTTGTCATTACACGAACCCAGAATATCTTTACATGAGGCCCTAACTTTTACTCTTAGAGCTAGGACTGATTTAACAGGGCAGGTTTACCAACCCCATTGAGCCAGATGTAGATGTGACAAATTGAATAGGTGGCTAATAAAGCTTGTCCCCTATTGAATTCAGAGTTAGGACATACCAAATTGTTTCTTCGTTTAGCGTCCGTCCTAAGTTCCAAAACCTATCTAGCTATCCTGAGACAAGAACAAAACACTCGTAAAAAGACATAACGACTTATTTGCTCATTATTATATGGCTAACAAATATATCGTTCAAACTGAAAAATTGTTTGTGTGAAACCTACTGATGTGTAGGGGTAGGGTGACATCTTGATATGATAAATATGAAAGCCATATCTCAATGGATTTTGAAGATAAAAAAGGTTACAATGTTTGTTGGTTATTTTTCTTCCCAAGATGCTCAAACCTATCCGTCCTCGGACGCTAAACGAAGAAATGGTTTGGTATGGCCTTACTGTGACAATTAATGTTAGGTTCCTAGCGTAGACAAGAAAATTTGTGACCATTAGTTTTAAATACCCAAATGGAACCTGAAATATATGTGTCGATGAGTGAAAGGTTACCCCTAGAGCCAGAGTATGAAATAAATGTGCCAAACATTTGAGGTACCTCAAGAGGCATGGGTGTGCCTAGTACAGTTAAACATTAAGATATCAGTTTTCAATGGCCGCTTTCAGCAGTTCAGCCATAGGACAACATTTTAACGGCCATTTTAACTTCCCCTGATCATTAGCCTAAGGAAACATGCGTTCGAGTCTCCGTGTTGAGACTAATTCTCTACCGATTAGTGTGTGTCCATCATTGAGGCCCTCACAGGTATCAATTCACACACTTGTATTCATTAGAAATGGTTGAATAAGAGGGTGGTGATTACTTCAAAGGACCAACTATACTATTAGCTTCTTTTGTCTGCTTTGCTCTCTAGATAGAAGTTAGTTACCAATAGGACCTGAAAGGACTGTATTATGCCATGAAATACCCATATGGTTTTGAGTACACGTACCAGTGTAATTGGTGAATGTAAGTGTTTTATTGGGCCAGGCAAAGCTGTAGCTTGAAAAATTAAATCACTTCATAGGACTTCAGTTTACCACATCAGATCTGAACGGCCTGTCGTGAGTTACTTTTAAGATCTGGAATTGACGTAATGGGCATTACTGGTACACAACAGGTCTTGGTATGATTGTACTTTGTGGTGTTAACTGTATCTAAGAACATTAAATGACCTTACTCGGCAGTATTGAGTACCTCAAATGACCAAGGTCGCCATCAGCTTAAATGAATACAACATTTTAACAGTAATTGAAATCAAAACAAAGACCAACATCAAATAATGTATCGGATTAATTGTGTACATCAGTCTATAACAATGGCTTGGTTTGATGCTATAACAACCCATAGTTCAGCTGTTTAACCACCCTTTGACATTTTTAAGCTTTCCCAGGTCATTGAATTACCTTATGAAACCCGTCCTGTGGGTATGGTAGCCAACATGTATCTGCGGTGTCCAGGAATAAACCAACCCTCACAGGTACCAATTTACACATTGGTTGAGTACAGCATGTGGATATTTCTTGCTCATAGAAATTAACCAGTGTTGATGCGGATTAATTTATAAAAAAATATGTTAAGAAATCATTATAATGTATTAGGTCATGAAAACAATTGTACTCGGTAAGAAAACATTCAAAATATAGTAATTGGCACCATTTTCACATTTAAATTTAGAATGACCTCAACTTATGATTATCAATTCAAATACATATTCTTTAAACCACGACAGGGCCTCAAATTAACATTTTACAGTTATTAGTCATAGCACAGCTGATATGCCTACAATCAAATGCACTGTGTATATGAGCTTGCTTAAATAGAGAGAAAATAATACCAATTAACCGTTCGATTTTTGAAAGATAATTACTTCATTCTGTGATTTTCTGATAGAAATTTACCCTATTATGGCCTCGTTTGTATTATATGAAATAGTTAAGTATATAATGCAGATTGTTTATACACTGTACTTACCAATGACCATGTAACTCAATATTTATCGTTAATTATCAACATTTGTTGCATTTCTATATAATATACGACTGTGTAGTGTGATGGTGAGTCTAGTAGGTTGTTAACACCACTAGCAGGGCCTCATTGTCATATTTAGTATTAATTAAGATTGTAAATTATGATAACCAATTCAACATAATGTACAAAACAGTTATAGATTATTTGCGTAACAATTGAGAAAATAATAATGTGTACATTATATACAGATGAATTTGTGAAATCAAGTACACATTTGGGGCCTCATTTGTACAAAACACGTGGCCCCCCCTTCCCTTTTTTTTGGTTTTTATATAGGTGGTCGACTTGATGTGCAACTATGCTATGTTTGGTGATTTATATACATAATGTGAACATTTATATGCTCTTATTTTATTTTTCCTGAATTCGGGCCTCATTTTGTGTTAAAACCACCAATGGGGCCTCTTTTCCAAGTTTTATTATTACAAAAAGCTGCAAATTTCAAGCACTCAAATTTTATCACTTTATATATTATGACTGAATGTGTTTTGCTTCACAATCAGGAAAATAATCATGTATTTATACTGACGGGTAGGTGGAGATTCTCATACACCTTCGGGGTCTCATTTGGGCAGGAGCCAGGGCCTCTCATGGTTGTCTCTTTGGATTTTCTTCATCAGACTAACTTATAGAGCAACTGTGCCCAATTTGGTGCTTTATACACCATGTGAACATTCATGGCTCTTACAACCCAGAGTAAAATAACCATTACATAACATACCATACTACAAGTTAATATTGTCGATTCAAAGATGTCTGTCAAAACCGCAATAATGTTCCATTTCTGAATAGCTAATTGCAGCAAGTAAAACAACTGCGCTATAGGAGCATTAGATTTTTATTAATTTAAGTGTATTATTGATGTTAGAATTTATGATGTAATAATCGACCGGGGGAATGTTTGTTTAAGCGGTTGTGACAGAGATCTTTGAATCAACTATAATAGCAAAAACTATTTCCAGTTCATCGCCATTTTCAAAGTTTAATCGTGCAATAAAGATGTATACACTACTATCTATGTGGACTCATGTTAAGGATAAGCGATAAAAAAACGAGGGGTTATCTCAACGGAATTGTGATATAATATTTATGTTGCGGTTTAATGAGGTTTATCTCATCTGTGCAGGTTCATGTAGAGTACATGCGCATTTCTAAGTATTCGGACAAACATGTTTTTGTATATAATATACAGTGTATCCTTAAAGAGGCATTCCCTATAACTAGCATATTTTTCTCTACTATCACATTAATTAAGTGTTCAAAGCACTATCAATTATAATAATTTGTCAGAAGAAAGTGTGCGCAAATATGTCTCAATAATGTCAAAAATACATTTAAATAACCGATAATAATTTATCCAGCGATTTATTATCATGTGTTCAAAGGGAAAATACTCGTGACTATTTTGGCTCGTTACGGAAATATGTTTTCATTCTTTTTTTGATAATTAGTGGGAGGCTTTGTGTTGAAAATTTGAGGAGTTTAAATACTAATGATTCTCATTTAATGTATAACTGTATAATATTCCTGAATCGATTTAAACGATCAAAGTTATAGGGAACGCCTCTTTAAATTAATCCATTGTACGAGTAATTGTCATGTTTATCTTACACGTTTGGCCTCAACCAAGAAATGCACATGTACTCAAACAGGACCTTCACGGATAAATTACATTGTAAAATAAAAATAAAATATCAAACTTAACTATAGACAATCTCTCTTGTTTTATCGTACATGTATTAAGTTTACATATGTCAACATATGTTGTAACGTATACATCGATGGCTTAGAATTAGAAGGTCGTAAGTGCCACTTACGACCTTTCAAGATTCATACATATTTAGAATAAGCAACACAATGCGCTTCTTATGAGCCCATTTTCATAAAAATATGAACTTGTCATGTTGACCAAATTGAAGTTGAAAAGCTTGTTTTACCATAAGTAAAGCGTGACTGTCAGACAGTTTTATTGCTTTCTCAGCATATTGATTTTATAGTTACGACCTTCTCTTTCTAAGCCAGCGGTATGTTTACTTCATTCATTTGTGAACGCAGTTATCCCATTCGGACAAAAGTTTATGATTTCCGTTATTGCCTTGATAAAACAGTACCCTTATAAATAAATCCTTACCATCCTGATGTTATAGCAATGTTCAGCTATTGAATCTGGTGCAAGCAGTATAATTGGAAGGGACATACATGTAAACATGCGGCGCCAAAGTCCAATTTGCAGGGAGTGTTGTTCTACGGATCGATGTAACAAAGACATGTGTCATCATCAACATGGTAAATATTATTGCCGTGTACTAACGTGTTAAAATAACACACATTAAAACAATTGTGGTTCATTCAACAATATTTGTTAAAGATTGTCAATTATTTAGGTAGTGCATGGGTGATGTGGTCGTTTACTTACCCAGGTTGATTGGACATGGTCACTTTCCGTTAATTAATGAGCATACAGTAAGTGTTTTGATGGCATATGACATGTGTCACTTTCCTTGAAATAATAAACATACAGTATGTGTTTTGATGGTTTAGGACATGTGTCACTTTCCTTGAAATAATAAACATACAGTATGTGTTTTGATGGTTTAGGACATGTGTCACTTTCCTTGAAATAATGAACATACAGTATGTGTTTTGATGGTTTAGGACATGTGTCACTTTCCTTGAAATAATGAACATACATTATGTGTTTTGATGGTTTAGGACATGGGTCACTTTCCTTGAAATAATGAACATACAGTGTGTGTTTTGATGGTTTAGGACATGTGTCACTTTCCTTGAAATCATGAACATACAGTATGTGTTTTGATGGTTTAGGACATGTGTCACTTTCCTTGAAATCATGAACATACAGTATGTGTTTTGATGGTTTAGGACATGTGTCACTTTCCTTGAAATAATAAACATACATTATGTGTTTTGATGGTTTAGGACATGGGTCACTTTCCTTGAAATAATGTACATACAGTATGTGTTTTGATGGCATAGGACATGTATATCTTACCTTGAAATAATGTACATGCAATATGTGTTTTGATGGCATAGGACATGTATATCTTACCTTGAAATAATGTACATGCAATATGTGTTTTGATGGCATAGGACATGTATATCTTACCTTGAAATAATGTTCATGCAATATGTGTTTTGATGGCATAGGACATGTATATCTTGCCTTGAAATAATGTACATGCAATATGTGTACACTATTCCTTTTTTCACGTTATTTATGTGATAAATTTATGTTTTCATATATAACTATTTCAGCAAAGCTATGTCTTGATGATGAGTTGGTTGACTGTGCTAGATTGAACAGTGTATTTAATATATGCACTGACGTACAGCATGCGAAGACAATATGTCCACATTTTTGTAAGCTTTGTGATTCCGGTAAGAACAATTATCCAGGCCATGTCAAGTGGTATTGATTTTATAATCTTTGTTAAGAACTCGTATCTCATTGGGGTTGTCCGAAAGTTGAACGATAGTCGAGCATTACAATATTTGCACTCTTTACTTTAACCATGTTCAATATGTTTTGTTAATATTTAATACTATTGCAAAATATCTGCATTCGTATGTCAAGTTTTGTAATTGATTGAGTATAGAATAAATATCGACAACAAATACCGCTGTACACGCTTGTACAATTCGTGGACTATTTCATCAGTGTCTTTGGGATCACCGCTATTTTGTAATTTTCTGTAACATTGGGTCATCCTGCTTTTTTTGCGGCGGGGACTTGAACTTTAAATCCTTGGTTTTCTTTATGTGTTGGTATTGATCAATGTATTTGTGTTGTTGTGTTACTGGTTTTCTGTGCTCGGCTGGTTAAGTGGAGTACTGTCCGATTGCCTTATGCCTTTTTGGCGTGCGGGCACCAGTAGGCGCCTATTAATTTCTTCCAGATCTAGATGATTTATGTTTGTGGTCATTATATCTATGTCACATTTGGGTTGTGAATAAATGCCATTTTGTTATTGCCAAAGGATTTCAAAATAATATGAGACATAAGCTTTATTTCAACATTTTTCATTTGGCCATCTTCTTTTATCATGGACACACATATCAAGGCATCGGACCGTATCTAGGAAAACAGTTGTGTTTCAAAGACAGACTGAACTTGTTGCATTTGATCTCGTGTTTTCTTCATTAAAGATAGTGTTTATTGTTGGTTCATTATAACAATATATACGATGGATGATCAATATATTACGAAAAAATGCTTCTACCTTTATTAATACATGTTATTTGGTGAAATTATGTTATGCGATGTCAATGCATATAATACAAGGAATCTTATGAAGTAGTGTTTCAATAAGTGAAACAGTATAAATTTTGCAGAAACCGGTAGGCGGAACAATGTCATTTTGCACAATAAAACGTAATGTTTCTTAAAGGGCCTTCTCACAGACGGAGCGATTATTTTTAAAAAGTATAATTTTCTTACCAAATCAAGTATTTATATACTAGAACATTGTTGACTACTGCTTTAAGAAATATTTATTGCAAAAAATCGATTTTAACCTCTTTCAACATCGCCAAACCAGTGTGTTTTTCCTATTAAACACAGCGTAACTTTTCCTTTCAGCATGATTTTTTAGTAATATTATTCACTAGAACGGTCTGTAACATCTCTGAAGTATTTGGTTTGTTTTTAAATTCGTTTTCATCACATGTGAGAAGATTTCAGGCAATTTAAATGAGAGTATTTCATAATTCTATACCGTATTAATACGGTATAGAATTTTGGAGGTAAAATACTTAAATAATAACAAAATCCTGATGTTCCACAAGTTATATTTTATATCAGTGTGCTTGTTTATGGAATATACAGGCATCTTTGTCAAAATATAGTGAATATTTAACAATTTTATTTGAATTTTGCTATATGCTGTAATGTTTCTTAAGTTCACAATCTCACTCCATTGGCCCAACTTCATTATTATTTAAAACAATTTTTAGAATACTGTCTTTGGACGTTGATACTTCACTACCAAGTCGATTAAAAAGTACTACATCCGGCTAACATTTAAGATTTTTGGGATCTTCTGTTCTTTCAGCACATTTAGATTGTTGGGATCTTTTGTTGTTTCAGTATATTTAGATTGTTGGGATATTTTGTTGTTTCAGTATATTTTGATTGTTAGGATCATTTGTGTTTCACTATATTTAGATTGTTGGGATCTTTTGTTGTTTCAGTATATTCAAATTGTTGGGACCTTTTGTTGTTTCAGTATATTTAGATTGTTAGGATCATTTGTTTTTCAGTTATTTTAGATTTTTGGGATCATTTGTGTTTCAGTATATTTAGATTGTTAGGATCATTTGTGTTTCAGTATATTTAGATTGTTCGGATCTTTTGTTGTTTCAGTATATTCAGATTGTTGGGAAATTAAACAACATGACGTCAATGCTCAAGATGGTGTTTATGATATCAAGTTGTGGAAAACAGATCGTAATATCAAGGTCTACTGTGACATGACAACGTCTGGAGGTGGCTGGACGGTAAGTCGAATACAATTGTGGTGTTCATACATGTACCATATACAGGTTCTCCAACAAAAAAGTCAACAGTTTTATCGTCGATTTATCAAATGTCAAAAACCACAATGAATACTTGCACTCCAATTATTTAATTTCAATCATTCAGAACACTCACTTTACTAAGTCGCTTATCTTTAAAGTTTCATTGGTTGCAAGGTACAGAAACATATCTAGGGAAGAAAATGTACTTTTACCTTCGAAGGTAAACTTCAAAAAAAGTGAAAACTGTTTTCAATTAGTTAGACTTGAATGGTGTTTGGAAGGTTAGTAGTAATAATGTTGTGCTATATTTTGCCTTTAATTTGTAATAGGAAGAATGGTTAGGTTATGTTTTCTTTAAAGTGTATAGAGCTATATCGGAAGATATTTTTTGAAAAAGTTTCAAACACTGAAAAACAATTATGCTTTCATATCCATGTTCTAGAACACCCTATGAAACTATAAGAATCGTCTATTTTTCGACGATTGAATCAAAGTACACGGAACCCATCCAAAGTTTTATTTAGCAATTAAGGTAGTCAAGTGTCACACTAAAAACGATGCAAGTAATTATTTTGACATTGAATGACTGTTAGAATATAGCTCTATATACTTTAAACATGGTTGCACAAAGTTGGGGGTACTCTGAGACAGTACATATTGGGCATTCTGGGACGGCTGTAATAAATCTGACTTCGGAATATTCATCAACATATTGTCACAAAATAGTACCTCATACTTGGGGCACTCAGTGACACTCAGTGTCGTACGTTTGTCGAAGTTTACATTTGTAGATGTGTTGTACACTTTCATTCTGATAAACAGATGAAAAGAAATTAACCATATTTTACTCAAGCACAAAGGATAGTTACATGGGTGCACATGCCAACTGCACATGCCGGAACATCCGAAACTACAAATATATGCATACACTTCATTTGTTTTCGAACACCCCTCGTACTACAGGTTTTTTTTAATTTAGGTGTCCAAATTAGTTAATGGAAAGATATTTAATACATACGTACGATCTGCCAACATTGTTTATCTCAGGTGTTCCAGAATAGATATGACGGGTCGACGGACTTCTATCGGAATTATAGTGAATATGAAAACGGCTTCGGAAATTTGAACACTGAATTTTGGTTGGGTAGGTATTTTATATTATTTTGTAGTTTTTTTTGCATTTGTTTAAAAATAACCGATCGACAATAAGGCATATATTCAAATAGCTATCATTGCTAGTGATGACGGTTGCAAAGAATAACTTCAAACTGAATTACTTTCGTTTTTACTGTGAGTGTACTTATAAGAGAATAACAACTGTCAAATTCTGTTCAATATTCTAAAAAGCGACTGAACTCTATTCCGATGATCAAAGCATGTTTTGTAAACGTTTTAATCACAAAACTATGATTAAAGGGGTTTAATAAGGGGTATCGACCCGACGTTTTAACGTTATTTTTCTTCTAGATGAATAAATCCAGGTTCGTCTGTAAATGTTTTAGGTCAGCCAAGCCAAGAAATGCGATTTTAAGAGAGTGTTTCGATTAATTGTGCAATTTACCAACAGGAGTTTAGTCCCTTTAAACTTCTGTCTTCGCAGTGGATTAAAACATTTAACAAATGCTATAGTTGGGTTATGGAGATTTTCCCGGAAGATTTATAAACGCTTTCGTATTGACTTATGTGATCAATCGGTGGTATAAAATTTGATCTTTCACCAAAATCTTAAAGCGTACTTACTATATGCTATGGATTATTAAGATTTGTCAGTTATAGCCAGATTATCGCTTCCACAACTACTTCCCGATCATCCATTAAATACAATGAAATTCGGAATCATTAAGAGGTTTTTAACGAATAACTCATACTGGAGATAACTATATCTACCGAAATAGTAGGCCAAACATCATATCTAGTAAAATATATGGTAAACAAAATGTTAATTTTGCAACAGTTGCTTCCCTTACCTTACATTTTAAAATATGCATATGTTGTTAACATTTACATTTTTCAACAAATCATCTGGATGTTTTCTTACATATCATTCCATCTTATGGTCTTTTCCACATTTTGCAATCAACTGAAGTGCTCATATTGCATCAATCTGCAGAGCGGTAACAAGTGGTACATTTTTGAAAAAGCAGTTTAAGGCTTTATGTGACTTTAAAATAACAGTTGCGGTGTGATCAGTATATTCGAGGACTTTTCATCTAGCATTTTCATATCGGCAGCAAGGGTTGAAGCAAATTAACATCATTGGGAGTAAAGTATCTCCAACCGAATACACTAATAAGATTGTTTTATTCATACAAGGGGTGCGTGCCATTGGACGTCACGTGACGTCATTCCCTTCGTCGCCGTTTGAGTAGCACATAGCTCCTTTCTTGACTGATATGCGGCCCCATGTATATGTGATTGATTTTCGTTTAATGCTGAAATAAGTCATTACTTGCCAACTCTGGAATTTGAGGTGGAATTAAAAGAGTATCGGTGCTTTATTGGAAACAAAACTCTAAATAGGACAGTTTGCTTTACAAGATTGAAGTATTTTCATGAAGATGAAGCACGATCAGGAAAGTTCAGGGCGCAATAGCGGAAGAACCATTTTGATCAGGAGTCAACTATTTAATGTTTTGTAGCCCATACCAGTCTTCGTTTTCGCCAGTTACATTTGGTTCAGATCTGTGCGTCTTAATTCGTGGAATTTGTAGGACAGTGTCCCTACCTCGGTGTTATTTTTACTAATTATCCATAGTACTATCGATTCATCCGTTTGACAGAGACCCTACAGACACATAAAAAAATGGAATCATATGAAAATGGCTAATTTGGAGCGCAAAGAATATATGCACAATTTAGTTAAGTCATCTGAGAGATATCGCTTTAATTTTCATAGGATGCCGTTGCTCTGAGATAACGTTACCCCGAGATGCTTGACGGTGCGTGAAGTGACTTCGTTAAGTTAGTAGCGACTTAACCAGAAAGTAAATAAGAAGAATCGTGCGATAATTGTTTGATCTATATTAGCCAGTAATTGCATAACTCTAGTTCCAATATTTCAAAAATAAGAAGGGAAGTCCTCGAATATATTGATGACCCCTGGTACATTGTTACTTTACAAGTTGTTGTCATTTCAAACAGGTCTAGACTACATCCAAGAAATGACGTCAAACACGACGAATGAATTACGTTTAGATTTAATGTCTGCTTCCGGTGCCACTGGATATCAAGTACTGACACCCTTTTCTCTATCGTTGCCTGGATATGTTCTGCATGTAGGGAACACTGTAACTTCACATAACATTCGTGAGTACACTTATATTAAATACATGTGTTTGTATTAGTAATGCCAACGCTCATAATCAAGTCTGTCTGAATCCATCGGAATGGTCCGTTGGTCAGTGCATTGGATTTCTAACATTGGGCCCGGAATTATAACCAATACTGGCACTCAACACACAACACTCAAATATTGAATGTGTCCTATAATAAGCTATTATTCGTCCTAGATTGCTAATATACGTGGGGAAACCTTAGAATTGTTATGTGAATGTTGAAAATAACATTTGATACATTTTTTTACAATTGTGTAACTTTTATGAGGTAAAATAGAGATATTGAATCTGAGTGCCACACTGAGACTGATCAATTACACGAAATTACACTATGGAGAAGGCTAAACATAATATTTTGTACCTATTTAATATTTTACCACTTTTAGCTCTCAACAATCGTAGCAATGGATCTCAAAATGATTAAATTCAATAATTGCGTGCTGAGTGCAATGTGTTAGTTATAATCCTGCGCCCAAATGTCAATTTCAAGCATTTACAACTTCAGTTTGATCAACATGACAAGTTCCGATTTTCATGAAACTTGGCTCATAAGAGGCGCCTTATAATGCATATTTCAAGTATACATTAGTCTTATAAGGTCGTAAGTGGGTATTGTGACCTTCCCATTCTAAGCCAGCCCGTATAGCATTTTGATTGTGTAACTAGTGTATTATAAGTATATAGCTGCTTGTTATACATACACAGATACACGTAGCCGCTTTAGAAACGCAACCTTTTTTATAATAATAACTTTATTTAACGAAGGTTATACACATTAAGTTAATACATTTCATGTATAAACTTATTTACAACATGGCCTTCTAATTTACATATATAAACACAATTCAGTACAAATAAAAGACACAAATACAAATCAATAAATAAAAAAATAAAAAATTACATGTACACCCGACAAACACTATGAAAAACATACATACAACTAATAATATCTCTTTCAATTTGTAAGGAACATATTGATGATTTTAACATTCTAAATTTACAATAGTATTTACAATAGTATGGCATAAAAATGTAGCATTTAAAGAGTACTTTAGGGTTGTAATTTCTTGTATAAATTATTATGTCAATTATTATGTAGATTATTGTAATTTCTTATATAGATTACTATTTTTTATTATGTTTGATGATTAATCAATAAATCGGACGAGGCATAGAGGCATGATTTGTCACTAAAAATATTTCAATTTTACCCATTACTCCATTTTAAATTCATTTTGATGATGTTCATGTTACGCAAGAACGGATCTACTGGGTGTGACGTTTTGACCGACAAATTGATGGCAAACGATACCCCGACCAAGATGCAATCAAATAAGGCTTGAAGTGATGCATACGTTGCCACTCTTTTAGGATACAGAACATCCTTGTGCTATTGACGTACTTTAAACTAATATGTGATTTTTTAAATTTTGACTTTTGACGATATTAAAACTTGCGCAGTGTTTTTCAAAACGCAGTTTACATCTACGATTTCTGTGTGAGATAAACTGACGATAAAAGCACGTAAACATGATGGCACCATACTCATAAAGAAATAAATACAAAAAGAGAATAGAAATGCAGTTTTGTGATATACAGTATACATATTATACTGTTTCAACAAAAACAATAAGCTTGATAAGTAACAGAAATAAACACACATAAATATACAAATATATACAAACGGTACAATTCAAATTGGATAATTTTTATTTCAATATTTATACATGGACGGCATGTTATTATTACATTAGGGCTAGTTTATTTTCTCTTAGTTTTGAGGCATAGAATACTAATTTTGCGTTGTTTAAGATGATTTTGTTAGTTTTCTTAATTTAATGCCGATTCCGATGTCCGCCTAGAAGACCATCGTCAACCAGAAGATCAGAGCGTCTATGGAGTTATGTATTTTACTTGTTAATGTGTTTAATATGATTCAAATGTCCTATTTTATCCAACAGGCGCATGCTTTGTACAGCAGAATGCAACGTACCAATAAATAAACAATTTTGTGACTTTTAGTTTTTCGATCACTTCATTTCGAGGTTCGGTTCAGTGACTTCTCACACATTGATTAAAATAAAATGTTCGCATACGATACTTCATGTATTGAATTAATATAGCGCAAAATTTCAATAAAATTGAAGTACCCTGACTGACTAAAATGTTTCAAAAACCCACTATCGCGTTTTTAAAGCGGTTAAGTGTACAAGAAAATTCAAATGATATGTACCTGTACCTCGAATATCACAAAAAGCTTCTCTACAAATCATGCAACCGGTTCAATTGGTTCATGCATATCATATTTGTCACATTATTTACATATAGTGCCCACCAAATTAAGTATACAGAAGTTATTTCCCCATTTACTCGTCTGTAATTATACTATATGCAGAACTTCGAAGCAACACTATATTTGATGACAATGAATAGTTTTGTTTGCTATGTGTAAATACCATTGATTGGTACCCTATGCTTAAAATGCAAAGTTTCTTTGTCTCACTTGAAAGATAACATGGTAAAACGACGGCAGATTCAATCCCTTTGACCCCATGATTTTTTAATTCAGAACATTTTGAACTTTATTTGTAACATAGTTTATACTCATTTAGTAACCGTAGTTTCAATAAGTACTAAACTGGTGACTGTCCGATAAACAGATACTGAATTATTTATTAAATTCTAATTCTGTAAAAATGTGTATACTTATGTGTACTTATTTTTGTCGGGCACTGTATTATTATCATTATTCATTTTCATTAACCAATACAGAAACCTGCGTATAAGACATAATTATATATATATCACATGGCCTACCTTGTATCCAGGTTAGTATAGCCAGTACGTATAAAGTTATACGTACCACGTGTAGTATAAGCTATTGAGTTTTTCCAATAAATCAATGCGTTTTACGCGTTTTTAGTTTCATATGATAAAAAGAATCTATCACTCGTTGCCAATTGATAAATTTATATTAAACTCGTTCAGGAAATATTATTAAGCTCACCAAATGCTCGCATAAATAAAATTTCCAAAACTCGTTTGATATAAATTTATATCAATTGACAACTTGTGATAGATCCTCTATATATTTCAGTTTGTATTGATCACATTGTGACGATCTACTAGAACAGACGCCACTCACACACATATATACATTATCTTATTGTTCTTCAGTTTCCGGCACATATCAGTTTACTGATGGTACCTATGGTCACAATGGACACGCCTTTAGTACATTCGATCACGACGTTGATTCACTCGGCATTAATTGTGCTGTAGATAAGCACGGTGGGTGGTGGTATAATCGATGTTTTACTGTGCAGCTAAATGGACAGTACCTTACACCGGGCAGCACTGATCATGATGGTGAAGGGATCGTGGCTTATGGCTTTTTCTTTCCCCAATCGCTTAAACAAACAAGAATGTCTTTCCGCCGTACATAAGTGGATTTTTATGTTACCTAATACAAGAGATAATAAACATACCTAATACACATGTTTATTCATCTGTTACCTAATACAATAGTTATAAATATATAGTTGATTCAAAGATATCTGTCACAACCGCGTAAACATTTACCCCGGTCGTTTATTAAATGTGTGTCAGGATTAAATTTTACCATCAATAATACACTTACATGATTACCAATCCAATGGTCCTATACTGTAGTGGCTATACTTGCTGCAATTAGCTATTCAGAAACAGAACATTTTGGCGGTTTTGACAGACATCTTTGAATCGACAATACCTATTACAAGATATAATAAACATACCTAATACACAAGTTTATTTATCTGTTACCTAATACGATAGTTATAAATATACCTAAGACATATATAGATTGGTATTTGCGAAACCTAAGGGTGATGAATCGGTTTAGTGTACATACGTCATTTTGTCACAGTACAGCATGGGTGTAACAAATTTAAAAATGAGTTAATGTACCTAAATTGAATTAAATTAAATACTTTTGAATCCCTATCTCTACTAAGTTCACTAAATGACGTAGGTACTGTACTTTGTATCGTGCATTATTTCTCTTAAATGAAAAGGATTTCAAACTTATATAGAATATAGAGCACAAATAATTGTAGTACATGTATATGCCAGCTGTCGAAGAAAGGGAGTGCATTCTTACAAACTTAAATAGAACGATCTGTTTTGCGAGTTGCATCACTTCATAAAACACGTTAAATTAAAGTATTGGCGACGAATATAATTGTATGTGCATGTAATGAAAGCACGTCACAAGTTTGAAACAAAACCTAACAACCCCACGCTAAACCAATTACATATACACGTAAAAACACTGATGGTGACAATTAGAAATACAGTAATTCAAAGATATTTAAAATAATTTACCTGATATTGAGCGCATGAATGTTTGCCGTGTGCTTTTTAAATCAGACAAAACTAAAACAATGGTTTGACGACAAATAAGCACTTGCCATCAAGCGCATACATGTTTATCGTGTGTTTTTTTAAATCAGACAAAATCAAAACAAAACAATAGTTTATGTCTTACGTTGACCACATTTTCAAGCATTATTTGTTGATTCGTTATATTGTAACGGACGAACAACTCAGATCAGGTAAGGTAATATGGTATTATTTAATTATGCTTAGTATTAAAGTAGCAATTTAACAGCAAACATTGATATGGAAATAAGGGTCCGATCTCCCGAAATATCTCAATCTGAGATAAATTTCATCTCAAATATTGCCATGTTTTGTTTGGATAATTTCCAAGGGAGGATTGACTCAAAATTAGCATCAAAACAGCACACATTATTCTTAGTACATGTATATTACAATAAATAATAAAGAGTTCCTACTTCAGATTTATCTCAAATTCAGACTCTGAGTTTGACAAAAACTCAATTTGAGATGGAATTTCAACTTGAGATGCTTCGGGAGATCTGAGCCTGATTTTAGTTCTAGCACGTGTAAAAAACACTGTACGTCGGCCATCGGTACATTTCGTTGATGAATATTATTGGGAAAATATCCGTAAAAAACATAATTATAAACATACTAGAGCAATGTAATTCCTAAAACATATCTATATCCTTTATTGACAAACGAAATACTGTGCTGAAATGTAAACAAACAAAAAATTCGACATTACTTTAATCCAATCTACTCACTATTACTGACAATCGTAACAACTCGGGCATTTCCGTAACTGAGAAATACGCGTGGTACATATGTGTAGGGTTAAAAAGTTAGGTTATGCGGTTTCCGGTAACAGCCAGTCATCAGTCTGTTCAATGCTGATGTCTAAACATTTCTGTTTAAAAATGTGCATATTTTCTTTCGACTTAATTTGGCCAAACAGTTTGGACGTCCAAACAATTGTGTTTCCAAAGTCAGTGTACACATTTTGAGTATCTTTGCTATAATTTTTCATTATTGTATATTGTATACTAAAGAATTTTTATCAAAATATTTGGATGTTCAAACATTTCTGTTTCCAGATTGTTCACATCTTCAGTCGCTTTGTTCCAATTTACATTATTGTATACTAGTTTTTCAAAATGTTTGGACGTCCAAACATTTTTCTTTTCGGAATGTACATATTTTGAGTTAAATTGAATTAAACTTGAACTTAATTAATTAACTATTGATAATATGAACTAAGGTATTGCATATATGGGTATTTAATAAATATTAGATAACCGCTAGGCTAAATTTGTAGATATAGACACGGGTCTCAGTTGCTATGCAATATCCAAGGGAGATAACAAATGCATGCAATCATTGTGAATTGTAATCTTTATACAGCAAACAAGTCAATCAATCAAATTGTCATAATTTGATTCCAATTCAATAAAATCCAAGACGTACCTTGTTGTACTGTACTGTAGTATTGTAGGCCTAATATAAGATGGTTTATTTATATTCCGAATATAGATAATTTACAGCCTCCCATATTTGTCTTTCGCCATTATCCGCTTGGAAAATCGAAGATATTACATAAGCGACAACGTATGGACCCTCCTAGTACACAAGTTTGTCCACCACAAATAATTAATGCACCAGTCAGTTGCATCCACAGTTCCACCAACCACAGGGATCCATGGCGGATAGCCAGGGAGACGACAATGATTTTACCATCCAGCTCCCCCCGCAAGGCAGGGGAAATTTAGGATTTTTTCTGCGAAAACCAATAGCCTAGAGACAATATTTACCGGTAGATGTCAGGAGAAATGCGGGAGATTTTACCATCAGCTTCCCCCGCGGGCCGTAGAAGGGCTGCTGATTTTGACAACTAAAAATTCCGGAGTGCCCTTCCCCCGGGGCTGGGGTGCTGTGGATGAAACTAACTGGTGCATAAGTCTTATACACACTGACAGTAACAAAATAATCTCATATACATTGCTTTGACAAGCTATACATTGAGACATAGAATTGTTGATTTGCATTGTTGACATGGAACAAATGGTAGCGTACTTACGTTCAAGCATCTGGTATGATCTGAGTGTTGATATCATTGTAAAACTACGTAAAAATGTCTACTAAAGACCAATTTCCTCGGAGATCGAGTACTGGCATGATAAATCGGCTATTTAAATGAAAATTTCACCTTTATTTTTGATGATTCTTAAAACATCTTCCATGTGCAATGGGCGCATGGAAATCTTGCAAACGCTTGCAATCAATTGGCTAGTGACGCGGTCAACGGTCATGTAACTTTAGAGCGTATTTCTTACTTCCCTTTGTTTTTTAAAAATAGTTTGTTTTATTTATTACACATTTTTAAAAAATGTTATTTAATCGAAAGAGAACGATAGGCTCATTCGTTTACAGCTTAATATTTTTTTATATTTCAAGGAGCATTCACCTCGGAAAACGGCCTGAAATTTTTGACCGGAAATAACTTTTTTTGAAAGCATTAGTACCTGCAGAGACTCAACGAAGATATGCACGTTCGCTTGTTACCGGTCTGGGTATTTTCAATAGTCTATTACACATCGCTTTACCAGAATTTGTAGTAGTTAACTAATTATTAAGAAATCAAATTTGGGCGTAAGTTAATAATTACCGAAAATGCTTTGATAAAACAGTAGCCTGATAATCAGCAACCTCTGTGTAAATTTATACGACCTAAGAACCTATATTTCTTACGCTGTGGACCAGAGATTGTTGTGTATTCAAAGGTGACGGTGATTTTAAAATTGGGTACATGTAGGACCGTCTGTGGAGGATGAACAATCCCCACTTTTTAGAATCCTAAGTTTCCACGTTTTGGAGTTATTGTTGGAAAACTATTCGGAATGTCGACCGACCGATCGGCAAGCATGCGCTGTACATAACACCATATCTATACCAGACATACAAATTTAAATACTCACAAATACTTACATATGTTTAACCCACAATATGTCATGAACGTATTATAACAGTTCTTTCTAGTTATTATTCAAGCTAGAAACAACTTTACAATCTCTATTTGCACATATGTTCTATGTACTGTGTTGATGTAATTATAACATTTAATGAGTGCACTATTGCAGTGGCTACAATCAGGTTCTAGCAAGATCAATACCATCATATCAGTTAGCAACAGTCGTTATGTGACGATCAACCCTCGTGTTCTGCCGTGTGACATAATATGTACGTAATATGAACCGCCAATCGTTCTTTGAGAATTACAAGCACGGGACTCTTAAATTTATTGAGAGCTACGCATAGGACATATAACGTTTTTTTTACATAGATATAAGAAAGAAAGAAGTTTAATTTAACGAATTGATATTTAATGTAGTATCTTTGTGGTAAACAATTGTAGTCGTATTGACTGCCTATATTTGAATTGTGTCATTCATTTTACGTTAAAATGATGTTAATTAACGTGTTAGTGCCTGTATTATGCCTCGGTATCACTGCTGCATTTTTAACAGCGCATTCAAAATTTCTCAAGTTACAAAATATTGATACAAAATTGAGTACCACAAGTGTCGCGCATGAATATGAGAACATCTTTACGATTAGCGCGTGTTTCGTAGTCTGTGTGGACACAAACTGGTGTGTCTATGTAAGCTATAATAGAAATCAGACATCATGTCACATCCATGACATAAACGGAACTGCTATTACCAGTGAAGGTTGGGGTATTTACTTCAAAGTCTTGGATGAAGAAGGTTGGTAATGTTACTTTATTTTTGCATAGCTAATAGTTATTCTCGATTAAGGTAAAGAACCACTAAATGCCTCCGCGGGCCAAGTGGTGATACACTCAAGTAGTCCTTAAAAAAAGATACATGGCCCCCTTTTTATTGTATTATTTTGAAGCTTAAAAGCCCCTCCTTTCAATGATATATGTGGTCCAGGTGGCCATAGACTAACAAATGTTGAAAATTGGGACCTACTATGGACAATTTACATTGAGATAAAAAGCAAATTTCTTTGGTGGTTTCTAACCTAAATAAGTATGATGATTTAGGGGCAAGTCACTAGTGGGCCTTAAGCACCAACGTTGTGAGTCAACGCTTTTACAACATGCTGGCTAACTTTACCAGTATCATGCGTGAAGTATTATTTTCTTCATGTAAGTGTAAAATCTGAGGTAACTGTATCGTTGAAAACGAAAACAATATTTTTTTGTTGAAAATTTGTATTTTTCTTTCAAGGTCCATTTGTACAGAAATCCACGAGCCGGACTGCTTTATGCTTACCGAATATCTAAATAAGGCTGTGTGTTTCACAAACAATGTTATGGGATGAATGTAAGCTTAAAATTAAGTTTATATTATAAAATCCATTGTTTAAACACTCGCTTGTGTAACACGTTGTGGGGGGCGGTCATATAGATATTCTTACTCATAGATTTATGTTGACATGAATCGGCCTTGAAACAGTTTTTACATTTTGTAGTATAACTTTTTAACTATTGAATCAATTTTGATAACATCTGGCAAGTAAGTACTTTAAGTATTACTGTATATGAATATAATTAGTTAATGGAGATATTGATAGTCAAATTTCGTTTTTGATTGGTTGAAATTCTGGTTCATTTAGAAAATAGAAAAATATGAATTTTCAACGATACAGTTATCTGTGTTTAAAATACACCTAGGGGATTAACCCATTCATAAACTCTCCATTATTTTTCAGGAATGGAGAGTTGTCTTAACAATAACTCTCCATTATTTCGTATACACATTACATTAAATGTGTATACGAAATAATGGTGAGTAATTGTTAAGAAAACTCTCTATGCCTGAAAAACATAACACACATAGGTAGTGTTTACAAAAAATGGAGAGTTATTTTTATTAAATGTGTTAACAGCCTGAGGTAATGGAGAATTATTGTAAATAAGGTATAATTATACACCAGTGAGTTGCCCGCCATCCCATAGAAATGGGTCGGGAAATTTATTTTTGGGTTTTCAAAACCCCCGCCCTTCCACGGCCCATGCGGGGGTATCTTACAATTACACATTGTCCCAGATGTTCAGTGAAACAAATCCCAACATTTCCTCCAGCAGTGCGGGGAAGCTGGAGGGTAAAACACCGCAGCCATACGCGGGGTTGGTGCCGTGGATGCAACTGACTGGTGCATTACACAATGTACTCGTATATGTTCATAAAAAGCAATACAATTTGCAGGAAAAGCGACACTCAACTGAAAGAGCCGAAAACAGAAAAAAGAAAACAAAAGACAGATAAAAATGCTCAAACCACAACGAAACTAGAAAATGAAATCAAGCCGCTGTTACTAAATAGCTTTTAACATTAATATAATTTCAGCTATTAAGGTGGTACGCGCTCAAGTAATAAAGAAATCAAGATGATGCTAGTGTGATATGATATTAAATACCGTTAATAATTTGCAATTGCGCTTTCGGGTGATCATGACTATTCAATAAGTTCCAATTACAGCTTTTATACATTCACAAGGGCCAAATTATCTCTAAATCATGACACCCGTCTTCAGCATGATACTGAAAGTGAAACTGAAATAATCGACCTTGGCCTACATTGCAATGTCCATAAACATTGCAACTTAGGTTTTGAGATGATCAGATGAAAACTGTTTGAATATAATAGTACGTACAAAGATAAGTTCTAATTGTTTTTGGTCATACAAGGCTCATAATCCAGGAAGACATGTGTGTCGATTGCAGGACTCCTAAATTTGAATTAAAGAACAGTCAAAGTCTGTATGAATGTTTGAGGGTAATTAAAAAGCTAAGTTCCCTATTTACGAGGGCTGTTTTCAGCTGTTCAGCCGCTAAATCATTCTTTGACATTTACTTCCCCTGATCATTGGGCTACCTAATGAAACATTCGAGTCTCACGGGGAGACTTTTTCTCTTTTGTGGGCGTGGCAGCCAACATCGAACTGCAACGCCTAGGAATAGACGCTGCCCTCACAAGTATATATACCAATTTTTTAGTATAGCTTGGCTAATTTGACACGAGCCTGACCTTTTGATAAGCATAATTTAACAGTCGATTTATTAACTACGTTTACAACACATAATCGAGGAGTATCGCGATGATGCTCGAGATATGATAGAAACAAAAATTTGAAATACCGATATCACACGATTTACTTGCGGAAATTGATATATTCAAAACAAGAACCTTGAAATATATTCTTGCATAAAGGTCAGGTTCAGGTAAAAATAGTCAAGCTATACATTAATTAATACTGTGCAAATACAGAGCTAGGCTTAATACCAACATCTTAAAAACATTGTAGTTATGTCCAACCAGGGCACTGTTTTATCAAAGCATTTACGCTAGCGTAAACCTAAGATTTCCTAAAATATTGCGTACGTCAATAATATTTGCGTAAAGCGTTTTACAAAGATATTTTAGTTCACATTCTGTCGTAAGTTTTAGCTTATTTCTACGCCAAGGCTTGGCAACCCTAAATGGCAAGTTTTTAACACGCACTGATGATTTTTGACCGTCGCATGTTATCTTAGACCGTCGTTTGTTGTTTTGGACCGTCACTTGTTGTTTTAGGCGTGATTAATCATCAAATCTTGTCGCATATTTATTCATTCTGGTACCCGTTATATTTGTTATATTGGTTATATTGTGTCCCGAATTACGTTCAATCTTCAATATTTTTTGCGTAAATGTATGCGAGTACTTGCGATCGTTTAGTAAAACACACTTACGAGTTTGCGTAAGATAGATATCTATGCGTAAATATACGCGACATTTACGCATTGTTAGTAAAACAGTGCCCAGTTGCATATCAATTATTAATATCCATGTATAGTTCATGCACAGAAATATATCCTCTGACTGAAACAAAGTCTTTATAATGTCCACCGTGTTATAACATCAAGTGACCATTGATTGATCGTGTAACACATAACTCACAACATGTGTTTGCATGGACTACACACCATTATAAAGTAATGGATTGTTATTGTATTAGTTCACTGGTTTCATGAAAAAAGCATGATCTTCTCGCTCAGTCATGTTCATATTTTTAATCTTCTATTTATATGAGGTACATCAGGGGAGACTTTTTTGAAAAAAAAAATGCATTTTCTTTCAATTTTGACATTTACAGCATTTTTTCAGAAAATCAAATTTACATTTGACAGTATTGGTGTATTTTTTATCCTTTCAATTTTATTCATTTATAAATACATTTACATTTATGCCATACATTATAAACATTTTAACAAATAGTATGAAAATAAATGGATTTATAAATTATTTTTCGAGAGAGAGAGAGAGAGAGAAAGAGAGAGGGATAGAGAGAGAGAGAGGGGGGGGAAGAGATAGACATAAAAGTAGAATGTATAGATACTTTTTGCACCATCTCTTCAATAAAAACATATTTGTGTTTTCTTAATTTAATAATATTATAAAGTCACTCCATTTGTTCTCAAACACTTCACTTTGATTTTTTATTTCTGATATTGTTTTCTCTATTTGTATTCTATGTTTCAGGTATTCTTTAAAAGGTTCTATTGATGGACTAGTTAGTGTGCATTTTGATTTGAAAATGAAATATTTTGTAAGAAGTATGATGTAATTTATTAGAATGCTTTTTTGTGGATCATTACTTTGCACTGTGCAGAACGATATATCAAGATAGTTAAACATATTAATAGATGGAACATATACTTTTAAAAAATTATAAATATTTCCCCAAAAGGCTTGTATGACATGGCATTCCCAGAACATATGTATGTTGCTGTCTGGGAACATAGAACAGAAATCACATAGGGTAGACGGAACTAGTTTGCACTTTAGTAAATACGAGTTGTTTGGGATAGTTCTCATTAAGTATTTGTATTGGAATTCTCGGAGTTTTGTGTCAACAGTACATAATAAAGGAGTTAAAAAGATATTCTCCCATTTCATGTTATCGTGTCCTATTTCATGGTTCCATTTCTGAATTTGCTTAATAGGATTATTTTGTTTGGTTTCAATCAAAATGTTATATGCAATTTTATTGATTTTTATTTTATTTTTGATTTTATCGATTAGGTACTTTGGTGGACTGTATGACATAGGTTCTGTAGATAAAGTTTGTTTCCATTCTGCTGGTATGTTTTGTACGAGACTATGGTATTTAGTAAAATCACCAATTTGTATATCGTACAGTTGTATCAAATCTCCGAAACTATAGAAGTTTGAAGATCTGTAATCATAAATGTGCTCTATAAAGAGTATCCCTTTGTCATACCAATCTTCAAAGAAGAATGTGGTATTTCTATCAAGTTTAATTGAGCTATTATTCCAAATGATTTGTTTTGCTATTTGTATGTGTTCTGATTTAAAATTTATCTTACTCCATGATAACATTATGTCTTTGAGGAATTTTGATTTTATATTTAACAGTTTTACATCTTTTTCTGTCATGTTGCATTTAAAAAATAATTTTCCACCATAATTGGCTAGTTCTTGTTCATATATATGCTGCCAGTTATTGGCTTTATCATTTTCTAATCGTTTTATCCAGCTTATTTTTAATCCATCAATAAAAGAATGAATATCCACCATTTTTAAACCTGCATTTTTATAGTCTTGTATAATTGTGTTTCTTGATATTTTATCTGGTTTACCATTCCATAGAAAGTCAAACATGAGTTTTTCAATGTTCTTTATAATGTCTATATTTGGTTTATGTAGAACAGTAAGTGGGTAAATAAGTTTTGGGAGTGCAAATGTTTTCAAAACATTTATTTTACCTATAAGTGATAAGTTCCACTTTTTCCAGTTTTGTAGGCAATGACAGAACGCGTTAATTTTGGGGGTCAGATTTAGGTCGTGCATTCTTGTGATGTTGTTAGTGAAGACAACGCCTAGTGTATTAGCAGAGTCTGATGTCCATACAAAGTTATCTTTCTTGCTATATTCCAAATCACTGTGTATTAACGAACCTATTCTAAGTGCTGTGCATTTATTTTTATTTAGTTTTAGACCTGATATTAACGAGAATTGGCCTAGAATTTCTATTAGTTTTTCAAATGACTTCTTTTCACCATTGATGAAGAAGCTGGCATCGTCCGCAAATAATGTTTGTTTCATTTCTTTTTTATATATAGTAACACCCTTTAAATTTTCACATGTGTTGATTCGTCTAGACAAGATTTCGATACATATTATAAATAAATATGGGGAAAGAGGACATCCTTGACGTACTCCCTTCTTAATGTCAAAAAAATTTGAGCAATGACCATTGTTCGTGACACATGCTTTTGCATCTTTATAGAACAACGATACCCATTTTATTAATTGTTCACCAAAATTAAAATATTTGAGACATTTGAATATAAATTTGTGATCAACGCTATCAAAGGCTTTCTGAAAATCTGCAAAGAATATTATACCAGGTTCATGGTTTTCCTGCATCTTTTCAATTATTTCTTGGATTAATCTTACGTTTTCACCAATATATCTACCTTTTACGAAACCTGTTTGATCTTCACTTATTAAATGTGGTAAAGATTTTTTAATTCGATTGGCTATTGTTTTGGATGCTATTTTTATAGTCTATATTAAGTAAAGATATAGGGCGCCAGTTATTCAAGTTTGTTAAGTTTTTGTCCTTTTTTGGGATTAATGTAATTAAACTCTGTTTTTGTAGTTCTGTCAAATTATCATTTTTGAATGAGTAATTTATCGATTTTATATAGTGCTCTTTAATGTCATTCCAAAATAATTTAAAAAATTCAGCAGAAATGCCATCTGACCCAGGGCTTTTATTGTTGTTCATTTCTTTTAATGCCGTGAAAGCTTCATATTCGCTGATTTCCCCTTCACAGTGTTGTTTTTGTTCGTTGGTTATAGTATGTCCATTTGTTTCGAAAAATGTATCATTATTACTTATATAGTTGTCTTTCTTATATAATTGTTCGTAAAATTTAGCCGTACTTGACATAATATGTTTTTGCTCTGTTATAAGTTTGTCATCCACAAATAATTGTTTGATAGATTTTTCTTCTGCTCTTTTCTTTTCTAGATTTGAGAAATATTTGGTATTTTTTTCGGCACCTTCTATCCATTCAGCTCTAGCCCTTAATAGTATGCCTTTAATTTTGTTTTCTTGTATTGAATCGAATTTAGTTTTTTCTTGTTTGAGTTTTTGTAGTATTTCTTCGTCATTTGGATTAATTGTTATATCATGTTCTAGTGTTTTAATGTTGATTTCGACCCTTTTTTCTTCTAGGTTTTGTTCTTTTTTTAGTTTACTTGAAAATTTAATCGATTCATCTCTTATTCTTCCTTTTATTACTTCCCATAACACGTTTGGGTTCGCTTCTTTATTTATTTCTGCAATTTCTGTAATAGATTTGCGTATTATTTCTTGATATTTTGTATTGTCAAGAATGGAATTATTTATTTTGAAAGAGCCTGGACCTCGTTCTATTTTTGATGAATTTATGCATATATGAACAAGAGAGTGGTCTGATTTGAATCCTACTGAAATGTTTGCCGTTTTAATAGAGTTCAATAGGCTAGCTGATACTAAGAAATAGTCTAATCTACAAAAGATAGGAGGACTCGTATTTGAGTGCCATGTAAAGGTACGATTGTCAGGGTTATTATTTCTCCAAACATCATGTAAGTCATTGTTTTCTAATATATTATTAATCTTATCAGAGCACTTTTTGTTTGTATCATTTCGACCATTTAGTTTATCTAGTTTGTAGTTAAGAACAGCATTAAAATCGCCTCCTAAAATTAGTGAATAATCATTGTAATCTTGCACTATATTTTGTACAGTGGTATAAAAATTTACATCATCTGCATTTGGACCATATATGTTTATTATTACTAGTTGATTGCCCATGATTTCTATTTTAAGGAGTTGTAGTCGACCTTTTATATACTCTTTATGCTCTATAATTTTGAATTCTGTTTTGGTGTTTATAAAAATCCCCACCCCTTTGCTATTACTACTATCACCACTTAAAAATATTTTATTTCCCCACATTTTTTGCCAATCCATGTGTTCATTTTCTAAACAGTGTATTTCTTGTAGGAGGCATATTGAGAATCTTTTCTGTTTTAACCATTCAAATACTTGGGTACGCTTCTGTTTTGATGCTAGACCTTTCACATTAAAACTACATATGGTTACGTCATTCATTGGTAATATGTTTAGTTGTTAGGCGGTAAACAGTTTGATACTGAATAGAGACGATAGAAGAATTTATTATTGTCATCGAAGTGCGTTCGAAAACAAATGGTAAATACAATGGTATCTCTATGAGGGATGGTGCAAGAAAGTGACAGTAGAAAATGATATTCATATCTGTATAGTATATCCAGTATGACAGTGTGTATTAAACAGACACACACAATGATGCATATACACTTTTTCTGATGATAACTAGGTGTTAAAGAGCATTTAACAAATTACTTATGTATAAACATTAGACATAGTTAGAAAATATAATTTTTTACAATTGAATGATATAGTAATAATGGTTATATACGGTACAATACATTGAACTATTCCGAGTAAAATAATACTTTACCCCATAGCTATACACGTATAAACATTCAGCATTAAAAAATATAATTATTACAGGTGAAAAATTGCAAATGTATATTTATTGTTCCTTTGGTTACTAGCAAATTTGGAGAAGGAAATTTATAAATAGAAGCTGCTTTAAGTACACAAAAACTATTGCCTGTTAACGTATACTTTGGATCATTATGTTTATATAGTAGTGTATTCAAAAAGGACACCTATGTACAAGAACATATAACAGTATAATAGTTATACCGAACAAGGTTAATAGTAAAACAGTCAGTGTACAAGACCCACATGTGTTCAATCTATCGTAATAGCATGGAAGGTATTTTGATATATATTCTTATTAATTATTACCCAGACTACATTGTATAGAGCCAACAAATGGATGACTTATACCGTTTTTACAAATATTGAGTTAATTATACAACAAACAACAATATAAATCAGTACACTATTACAAATAGCATACATTGCAAGAACATGCTATGGGATGACACTGAGTATATGATGTTATATTATAATAATGACATTTAATACAAGTATAAAACCCAGAACATTATCCATATGAACAAGGAAATTCAATTATACATCACACAAGAACATTATGACATACAGTGATGGTCGAATAAAAAAATATTCGTATACTATAATGCTACTACGCACACATGTACACATACGTACGCATACTAGTACACTAGCACGCAGACTCGCAACATTTCCATGCATACTCCGTATATCACCATACGCATGCACCCATGTTTACCCAAACATTAACATCTATACATACAGGTAAAAAACTAGAGTTTGGTTACTAACCTCCACCACCAGAAGGTTATCTAGTCAACGAAACGAAACCGCTAGATAACCAAGGATGGAGGTTGTTACTTATTTAATTCACAATACTTAAATCTTAACTAAAAAGATAAACATATCAATGATTTATCTAGATATATTTGTGGAAAGAAGTAAGTATACATTTTTATAACTTTATATAAACGGGTCAGTGAGTCAACATGGCTGCACACAATACATGACAAAATACAGCAGGGTTAATGAGAAACAATAGATCAGTAAGTATCAATACAGAAAACAGTTGTACAGATATACACAAACACATATCTATTGTAGTTTCAAACAAATAACCAAATATACCCAGTAATACGCACATATCAATAGCCAAATTCATTAATTTGTATTTATTTACAGTTTATGTTTGTAAGTATTAGTACATAAAGAACATCATTTGGATGATATCAATTACCAGCATTTAAAATAGAATGAGTCTCTTTATTTTAACGATATACATCAGTATTCAATTTATGGACATTGTTCAATAATACACAATAATCAGGTCATAATATGTGACACATTTATCAAAGCATTAGTCGCTAAATAATGACAACGGTAAGTATCGGTCTATTTAAACAGGTTGACTACTCTGATCATGCTTGGTTGATTACAAGTACCACAGTTTTCATTACACTTCACGGAAAAAGTTTTACTTTTGGTTTGGCCACGGTAAGTCAATCCATTGTTGATATTCTTCATATTTGACTTCATGAATTTCATCTTGTTTGTTTTTGTAAATGATTTTTCCGTTTCTTGTCCACACTTTTTTAACTACATTCTGTCGTTTTTTCCTGACACACATGTAAACATGTTGATTCAATTGAGTTAAATCCTCAGTTATGTATACTCCTGTATCGATTAGAGTTTTTCGTCGTCTGAGAAGATCATCTCGATTCATCCTAGAAAGGAATCTGAGAATGATATCCTTGGTACCATCCTTTTTTGGTTTTAGTCTATGGACTATGTCAATATCGTACGTAGATATCTGTGTGTTCATGTGGTGGTTGAGTGTTTCTACGACAAGCTGTGCTGTTTCTTCGGCTGTTTCGTGCTCGCCATTGGGTTTTACCTTTGATGCAATACCGGCGATTCTTATGTTGTTGCGCCTACTGTACTGTTCAGCATTGTTATCTATTTTCTCTCGTTTGTGTTCATTTGTGACTATTTCTTCTTTCATTGTCTTATTTATTTCAATTTATTGGTGTATTTTAAGTCAGAGAAAATCCGCGTATCTGTCCATTCCTGAGAAATAATGAATACTCGACCCCTTCGGGGCCTCGTCTCCATTATTTCTCAGGAATGGACAGTTACTTGGACTTTCTCCTTAACGTAAAACCCGTTATTCCGTTTTGTAATTGTTCAAAATTAATTCTTAACTTGGCCGTAACTCATACAATATAAGTACAGTGTGCTTCAGTAGCTCAGTGATTAGTGCGATAGTGGTTAGTGCGACAGTGGTTAGTGCGATAGTGATTAGTGCGATAGTGATTCGTGCGATAGTGGTTAGTGCGATTGCCGTCCCATCTGTCGACTCGAGTTCAAATCCGATTGGATGCATATACATTTTGGTATGTATGTGTATGCCATATTTCAGTAGAAATAAAGCAAAGTTAATAAAGGCTATGCTTGACTCTGAGATCTCAGTTTGAAACGTTATAGATTAGTATAGTGCGTTAGCGACTAAGCTGGACCCCCATAAACCTTAAATATCTTAAAAAGTACAATGCCGATTAGAACAAAAATCGGTATGCCTTCGTAAAACACCCTTACCAACTCTCATAAAATAAAACAGAATTTTTAGTCCACAGAAAAGTGTACTTTGCATAGACGGCTTATGCAAAATTTTAAGTCCAAAACAGGGTAAATACGTACGTATGGGTGATAGAAGCGCCCGGAACAGCAAAGATCAACAATTTCGTCCAGTATAACTGTACATTAAGTCACACACCAGTGACTGTTGAAAATATATAATGAGGCCCATACATGAACGTTTATCTTTGCCTGTATAACTGGAGAAACTTTGTAGAAATATTTGCAAGAAAAGCATTGTATGTTTTGTTTGTACAAATGATCATTACAATCAGAAGATGGGCCTCAACTATATACACATTGATGACCTGACAAATTTTGGTCAAAGTTATACAATAATCCCGTTATAGTTGTTACACAATACAATAGCATTATTCTAACCACAGGTGGCAGTATCAGTGTTTTGTCCGCAAAAGGTTAAAAATAATAATAAAACATATATAAAAAAATCCGCACTGAGCTTATATACTACATGGAGTTAGATAGACGATCGATATATATACGGTCCATGTAGTGTATTAGCTCAGTGACGGATTTTTTTCTTTTTCTTTTCCAAACACTGATACTGCCACCTATGATTCTAACTACCTAATCGCAATAGCTTATTTTACTCCCTGGCTACTAGTATTTGTTGATTAAAATACCAAAAAAATAATACATTAGACCCAATGGGGAAAACATTAATAAGACAGCAAAAAATCTGCAATTTAAACAGAGTTGGTAAAGGTAATTTAGTGAAATATGCCAAATTTATTAATTACTTTTAAAGATATTTAAGGTTTATTGGGGTCCAGCTTAGTCGCTAACGCACTAAAGATAATAGGGATAGGAAGTGAAGTGTCAAAGAATCAATACTCTATAATGAATGTTTTTGAAGTTATTACTTAATTCTTTACATAACTCGTACAATAACGGACACTTCAATTTGAAACTTCAAAATTGAATACATTTTTATTAAAGGTCATTGTGCAAAAACCATAACTGTTTCTGCACATTTTGGGATTGTTTTTCTATGATGACAAGTACCTCACGGGAAGCGTAATACGTCAGTGACGGCTCTTGTTTTGTGAAAACAATCAGATATAGAACTGAATCTCATAACCTACACCCAGGACTGGGACGACGGTACTGTTTTCTAAGCCTATTTTTCTTCTTCTTTTTGTGTAAGCCAAAATGTAGAGTATTCGAAAACGACTTAGTAATACTACTTAGTTATTTTAATTGCTTCGACTTCCTTTCTCAAATTTCCTTTTGCTTCATGAATTATTCTTTCTTGTGATCGTATACTTTTGAAATGTATGACCTCAATTCTAAAGTACGTTTGTAAAACAAACCTTGAATCAATTTTGATCATGCCAGTTTGATCAGTAAGAACGTCATGCCGCAGAGCATTTTTCCCTGTATCTTTTATTCAATATGCTTATGATGGCATTAAACTTTTTCTGATACGCATATGCGAACCAGTCACAATCGAATGCACCGTAGAAAAGCTATATGCTCGAAACAACCAACCCTCATGGTGGGATAAAAACTAGCCCGGACATATCCATTCTACTGCGAGAAGAGTGAAAGCCCTGTGATGCATGGCACTGTATACAAGGTGGATGTACTTCATATCCGCAAGTATAGTTTAGAGTCTTAAGACTATTATTCGGCGGCATACCAACCAAAACTATTAAGTGTACAGTGACCCGTTGCGATAGTAACTAAAATGGAGAGCCCAGGATAACGAGAAACTAAAAAGTGGTATCGCCCGTAAAGGTGGAAAATCATGCGTGCACGATTTATCAGTGTTATTTTTGTATACATTTGACCAAACGTGTCAGTGTGGGAAATCACGTGATCAAATAATTTGAAATGAATAACGTTCGCGCTCAAAACATTGGCAATTTCGTTCCCTATCGGTGAGTTTTTTCTTGATTATAGCGATCGTGCACTTTATATGACTATATTATATAGCCTAAAGTATCACTACACAATTACCGATTTTTGCTCTATATTTAGCTGTTGCTCACTGATGCTCGACCAAATTATTACACTCGACTGAAAACTGCATTTGGTCGAGCATCAAGTAAAAACAGCTAAAGATAGAGCGAAATCGGTACTTGCCGGGTATTCTTACATATACTGGAGATACTTAAGGCTATATAATATAACTATATTAAATGCATGATCTTTATAATCAAGAAAAAACTAACCGTTAGCATACGGAATCACAATCGTTTTAAGTGCGAACGTTATTCATTTGTTCACGTGATTCTACACACTGCGTATTTATTTACGCAACCAATTTTGTAACAGTAGGCCAATTCGGTCAATGTTTAATAACATCACGTTATCCTCGGCGAACTGGGCCCGTATTCATAAAGCTCCTAAGGTGAAAATATTCCTTAGGTTGATAATTTACCTAAGGTTTTATAGGAATTCCCATAGTTTTATATGATTTCACCTTTGATATTTGAAACCTTCTTAATGATGAACCTTCAGATATCTAAGGTGAAATCATATAAAACTAAGGGAATTCCTATAATACCTGAGGTAAATTATCCACCTAAGGATTATTTTCCCCTTAGGAGCTTTGTGAATATGGGCCCTGTAGTCGTCTAATATAAGTAAAAACGTTTATTACAGAACGCATAATGAATGCCTTTAAAACTGATCAATTATACATTTCTGACCATTTGTGGCTTACTGATCCCGGTTGTCGAATTGTTCTCATGTTACATTGTTCTTAGTATTCGTCTCTATTTTCGGAGAGTTTTTCAATTATGCATGTGTAGGTTCAACCAAAACTCCGCATACCGATTTTTGAAAAGTAATCAATAGTTAGTAATTGACTTTTACAGCCATTAGCAGTTTTCGCAAAAATAATCGACTGTTGGGTGCGTTCCATTTCCCGTCGTTCCAAGCACGAATAAATGTCATCGTTCTAATCACCCTTGTTACCCCGATAATCCTGAAAGTTATTGGTAAGCCTGAATGACCCAAATATGGCGGCTGCATGTTTACTAAATGGACACATTTTCGCAATTTATTCCAATTTAGACAGATTCGTCAACGTTCTGGTCAATCGGAACGTCCGTACGGCATTTATCGCTTCCTCACGTCGCTAGAAAAATACATCGGAAATAAGTGTAGTACTATCGGGCAAAGTGACTCGACCGGGACGAATGACGCTTGTTGATCAGATAAGCTGCTACAAAACATAGTCCCAATAGTAAATCGATATTGCAGGGTCCATTTATGTATTTTAATTGCTGAAGTAAATTATAATAGAATCTGGAATTAATCTACAACCGTCGTCAATTCATTACGGCGTTGTACTTGATATTCATTCGAACCCAGTATTTGACCTAATGCTGTGACGTCAGACACACAGTCTTTTATTGCGTAGCGCGTGACGTCATACATTTAGTCAGTGCTTCGATATACAGTAGAACTTCGCTAATACGACCACCATCACTTACTAAATGTACTTTTTATTCAGCGGACTTAACTCATTGACGGGGAAGATTCGGTGCATTTAAAATTGATATGTTTCTGTCTTTTTAAATCCACTCGATCTCATGCCTTGTGTTTTTTAGTATTCTTCATGTAATTTTTCTGGATCTAAGGCTATTTATCCAATTAACTAGGTGCATATATTACATTAATTAAATTTTGTAGTGGATCTATATTGTACGAGTATTGGTAGGTTTTAATAAAGATCACTTAGTGCTGAAGAACAAATGAGTATTTGAATCGATAATTTGCTGAATATCCAAAGACTAGTCAAACTTGTTTGTTTTAATGCACAGAATTGTAAATTAGATTTTCTATATCGAGGTATCGATGCAAAATTATGTTCATAAACTACATCATTCAAAACATATAAACAGCAAGCATAGTTTACCAAATTGGAAATAGATCAAAGAATCTGAATAGATCTACATCTCATCTGCAGTTAAAAATCATCATTGCTAAAGAATTATAAAAGACATTTTCTTACAGAATAAAAAATAAATTTATATTTTCTTTTTATTAATGACAGGATCTATCTTTGAATCTAGTATGTAGAAAATATAACTAAATTGGATCTACCTAAGCCCCACAGTCAGCAATATACGTGGGGTTATCCAAAAGTTCGTGGACTTTTGCTCTCTTTCAAAAACCATTTAACTTAAAGCTACGAATCTATGGTCCCTGTAATATTGATTTATATTGAACACGCATACCAAATATCATACGGATATAATTTATAATAACATAAATATGGCATGTGTAAGCATGCGTAGTAGGCATACCCGGCGCACGCTCAGAAATGACGTACGACGTCGCCCTTTCGACTTGATCATTTCATGAAGCTCTTAAACGCTGTAAATAAGTTGTTCTTTGTTTCCCGTAATCAGCTGTATACTTATAATATGCAAACACACTCGTTCTGTCGATGTGTACTGAATTGTGTCATTTCTATGTCAACAAGTGGATTTTTTCTCTAATACATAGGATGGTCGATTCTAACCAACGTAACGCTCATTCGTTGAACGTCAGCTGTGTACCTTTTAACATGCATCGTCTTTTTTATGCCATTTAAAAACAAATTGAATACAATGCAGAAGGGTTCATACTTAATTTGTCAAACAAGTCTTGTCTTTCTTGTGGGTTCTCTTAGCTGTATATATAATTGAATTATTTTGCGACTGAAATTATGTCATATTTTACGTTGAATTTTATATGCCAACATTAACCCTCATGCTCATAAAATGACGTATCTATACGATACAGCCTTTAAATTATACAAATATATCGGTATGACATTACTCAACATGAGGACGCGTTTTTGTATTTTTTAAATGAAGAAACACTGTAGCAATCGACAATAACGTAACGCATTTTACTGAAAAAAAATCAGCAGTGCGCCGCTAACGCATTTTTGTGTTACTATGGCAACGTGTTACTCTTCATACAAATTGTACTTTATAAAAACGTTTTGAGGCAATTGTTGGTAATAGATTAATGTCACTGTATGGTAATTTTCATACTGATCTGACTTAAAATAAAAGTTTTAGAGCAAAAATCCACGAACTTTTGGATAACCCCACGTATAGTCAGCTATCTAAGATAATCTCTATCTAACAGTAACTAGACAGTGTCTTGTTGTAATTTGTTGAGCATTCAGTTTTGACTTTGTAAAACTGATAAACCCAGAGAATTAGATGTGTTACAAATGGGCTTTTTGATCCTATCATGAAGTAGAATCCATTTACGTTGTGTGCGATCCTATTACTGCTCTTTCTGGTGCCAGTCAGTGGCCTTCATGGAGAATATTGATTTTCAATCCCAGTACTCCTATTTGTTGATCATAAGGATTAACTAGACATACCAGTTGTAAAGCAATAAATCTACATATTCGAAGAACACATCTTTCAACAACAATTTACACCAAATATCTTAATTTAACACATTTTTGCTCTTCAATCAATCAAATATGCGCTAAATTAAGATGTTTGGTGTAAGTTATTGTTTTATGGGAAGGCTAACATACCAATTATGTAACCCCTTTTTGTCAACACAAGTGGTTGTGGGTGGACAGACAGCAGAGGAAGCTCATCTCTTGTCAGGTGAACTCCACCCAGTACACATAAATGCAAACAGCACTTCAATTGCCTTGGAATTACATTATATAGGCCTTTGTGTTCTCTGATTATACAAGTCTTGATTAACTGTCATCATGTATTATAACAGGGTTCCCACAAATAGTCTAAGACAAAATTCCCTGACTTTCCCCTGACCAGACAGCAGTGTTCCCTGACTTTTTCGAATGAATAGAGCAAAATAGCGCAAATAGCGAAGACTTTTTCTCAGTTTTTGGTAGTTTCTTTATAGGAAAGATCTTTAATGAAGAATTCCCAGACTTTCGCTAAATTTCCAAACTTTCCTAATTTCAAAATTCACTGACTTTTCCCTGACCGTGAAAAAATATGTTTTACCCTGACTTTTCCCTGACCATGGGAACCCTGTATTAATTCAAATACATGATTTCAAATTCATGGGTGAATGCTCAATATTTTTTTTCAAAATTCTGATATACATAATTATTATGTAGAGCTCTATATTCTAATTTTCTTAGATGTAGAGCAATTGTTTCTCAAAATACAATAATCAGTATAAAAATCAGTATTCATAATGATACTGAGAACTTTCACCCATGACAAATCTTTTAAAATCTTAGACAGAAATACAACACATGAGTATTTTCATATAATACTTTATTAGACATAGTATAATAGTATTGGTTCAGTATTACATCTCAAATCACCTCTTCGTTTAGTTGTCACATGCCTTCATACCAAGTGACAGTCATGAATGTACTCTAGTCATGGAAACTGAAAATAAAGTAAATATTAATTAGAAAACAGTACACTATAGCATATAGTGGAGGCCTAGAGGTAGGGCGCGCGCTTCGGGATCAAGAGTTCTTGGGTTGGGTTCAAGTTCAACCTCTGTTTGGATCACTGGTTAATTTCTCCGAGCAAGAATAACCCACATGCTCCACTTCACCAAGGTGTAAATTGATAGTATTAGATACCTGAGAGGGCATTGTTTATTCCTGGGTGCCGCAGCTCGATGTTGGCTTCCACACCCACAGGAGAGAAATAGTTTGCCCGGAGAGACTCAAATTATGTTACTTTGCAGGTTTCAGTAGGTAGCCCAATGACCAGGGGAAGTTAAAATATCAAGGGTGCTTAACAATGAAACAGACAAAGAAAATTGGAAACTTTTTAACTGAACTTATAAATTTTTAATCAGTGTTGCACATATCATCTTATTAAATCTTTGGGGATGTTTTGAAATTTCCATATTGTCTTAGCCAGTGACCTTAGTCTGGTCCTTGTTATTTGCAACTAAATGATCCAGATTCAATGAAGAAAAACACTCTCAGGGTGGCCACAGAAAATGAAGAATAAAATTCTCTGATAATTCCCTGATTTTCCCCTGACCCAAAGGTTTTTTTCAATGATTTTTGCAGCATTCGCAACCATAGGTGTAGGAGGATCTTTATGTTAGGTGCAAACTTTATGTTACTATTTCTTTCTCCAGTACTTATATAGCTCTTCAACAGGTACCTGATTACCTGTTTATATTGATTAAAGCTATTTTGAGAGCGCAGGGAGCACGAAAATTCACATTTAATACGTTTTACCGAGAACAATATGGCAAATTACCTATTACAAGACCATTTTTTCTTTTCAATTTTGTAAAATTCCCTGATAATTCCCTGATTTTTGCCCAATTTTGAAATTCCCTGATTTTCCCCTGCAGGGAATTTATTTTAGTCATTTTCCCTGTTTTCCAGAGTCTGTGACCACCCTGCACTCTGACCAACTTTCATGATTATCCAGTGAACAGTACAGCAACTAACCTATACACAAGTCACAGGGTTTTATTTATCCTGTAATCTTGGGATCCAATGTTCAAACACTATAGTGAAAACACAGCCTCTATACAGCAAATGCAAGTTTTTTTCATACAAGGAGTCACTGACCTAGTTTTTGACCCCAGTTGACACCATAACAAATTTGACCTAAATATTTTAAGAAGAGAATTTTGACCAACTTTCTATTATTGGACCTAGTGCCTTAAGGTTTTTTTATACCAGATGATCCAATTTGAACTTGGTCTAGATTTCTTGAAGAAGGTCATTATGGCCAATTGTAATAGATTATGCCAAAAGTGGGGCCTCTAGTTTATTCCAAATTCATGTGTGACAGATATTAACTGATCGCAAAAACTCACCATTTACATGCCATGTGAGCTAAAAAGCAGGTACAGTAAAACCTCAATATAGTTAATCACCATTGGGAACTTTGAAAACTTAAGAGTAAAGAGAAAATAAATTGATAAGTTGTGATTAAAAATTTGAGGTGGTCTTTAAGTGATATGTCACTATATTGCTGTAAAACCCCTTTAAGTAGTATTATTACTATACATCCAATTACCTTGGAAATATCACAACTGAGTATCTTGTTCTACAACATAAACTGGCTATCCAAAGTCACTCATCTCTTCAAACTCACCAAAGAATCCTGAAACAGAAAGTACAAAAATTATGTGAAACTAAATCTAGATTAATTTACTGGAATTAAATATATTTTTTTAAACTTTACTGTTTGTCCACAAAAATAACCGTATTAAGCATTATTTGCAGGCACCATCATTCATCAGGCGATTAATGTAAGTCTGGTTACAGTAGCATAACATATTTTCACACTTATTTATTTCATATTATAGCAGGGGTGGTATTCACAAAGCATCTTAAGTGATAACTTAGAATTTCCTCCAAATCTTACAGTGTTTCAGATATAAAACAAGAAAAATGGGATTATTAACCTTTTAAATTGTTTTGAAATTTTATGTAAAGCGCTACAATTATAATAAAGAAACTATGAAAATAATCTTAGTTTCTTGCAAAATATTTTAATTAAAAGTTACTTTTAAAAGTTAAAATATTTAGGTTTTAGCACTTAACATGCTTTGTGAATACCACCCCTGGTCTCAGTTTATACAAAATTCTCACACTATAATTCAAGGACTTTTTCAAGGTAGAATTTGTATTTTTAAGAAATTGCCATACTGGGATTTACTAATTTGTGAAAAAAGAGATATCTGAGATTTTGACGCAGATTATGTATTTTTTGGACAAAATCAAAACATTTTCAGTCAAATTAATGTTATTAATTACTATTATAGCATTTTTCAAGGCAATGTTTTAATTCAAGTTACTTTCAAGGTTGAGAATTGAAATCATTATCAATGACTTTTAAAGTAGATGCAGCATCGTTATCATGAATCTGTACAAGATCTTAACACAAACGTAACCTTTAATCTATATCTTTAAATTTAATCTATATTTTTTGTAAAACCAACTTATCATTACCTTTTTTGCGGGTATACAGTACAGTAGCATCAAGTTCAACAAATTTAATTATACAGAACAAGTCATTTTCATGATGTGGATTATGGTAATCCTTTGTCGAGATAGATGGGTGACTTCATAACTTGACGTTAAACTTCTTGCGGTTTCATGATAAGCACAATCTGAAATGAATAAACAGAGTCATAAGTATCAATGTTCAAAATGGAAATAACATACCTATTACCATAGGTCTATGATCTTTAAATCTTAACTCTTAAAACCATTGCATGTTGAATTTTCATTTATTTGTTAATGTCTTGTTACAACTCAATTATACTGTTGTTTTTATTATGCAACATCCTAGTTAGCTCTGCTGGTAGAGTGCCCTTCTTCACTAGTTATATTTCAATGTTGAAGTGCGATGCCGGGACGGGGTTAGAATCTAAAATGGTGTTGTGTCGCTTTTTTATGATTGAACCCAAATTCGACTATGCATGTTTTAAAGCAACTTGATTCAATGATTTGGTTAATTTAATGGTAGCCTTATGCTGCCTATGTGCCAAATGTCAGAGAGTAGTCAGACAAGGCTATTTTAGATGAGTCCAACAACTGGTGGACATTTGTAGAACCTAAAGTAAATATTGATCTTTAATGCACTAGTCTGTTGCATCCACGTACCCACCCCTATGAGCTGTTTTTTATTTTTGGTTGTCAAAACCCCAGTCATTTCTTGGCCTCGTGGGGGGGCAGTTGATGGTAAAATCTCCGGTATTTCCCCGACCATGGCAACTAAATAATGTCCCTGGGGTATCGGTTCGGGAAAAAAATCCCAACATTTCCCGGGCAGTGAGGGGGACTAGAAGATAAAATAAAAACAAGGCAATTTCCTCAGCTATCCACAGCCCACCCACGGGATGCGATTGCAACTGACTGGTCCATGAAGGTCGGAGAATCGAACATTGGACTCGAACCCAAGACCCCCGGGGCCATTATAATCCTAGTCTGTAGGCTAGCAGCCAGTCAGTCACCACATAGTCATAGCAGACTGTGCCTTGGCTATGTTTTCAACACACTAATTAGCAGGCGAATCTGGGGGGAAAGGGGGGGGGGCGAGGTGCGTTGGAGCTTGGGTCGGGTTCCAACCAAAAACCTTGAACACATTACCATACCAGTATCATACAATGAAGATATACATTCATCAGACTGAATTTAGTGGGACTTCTGTCCACAAAATGACGATTTTTGGCCAGGCTCTTTCGTCTGTTCGTTGTTTGGAAAAAAGAAAAAGAAAATCAGTAAAAACTGAAAAGACTGAATTGTGAATCGATATTTTTTAACGATAGATCTGAATTAATCAAAATGGTGTCTAATGAAGTAAAACGTTATACCATCGATTTATGTGGTTGTTTGCCGTCGGAATTGACGGTAACATCGCAATTATCCTCCATTTATTTGTCTCAGCGACAACAAAACAAACGGCAGCCATCTTGCGGAACTACTTTCTTCCCATAGTATATCCGAGGTTATTTACGATTAGTCATATGGCCGAGGTTGTCCGATTGCGTTCTGGTGCTACATGAAGATGAAATAGTTGCGCGTTCATGAAAACAACTTACCATACGCAAAATTCGCGGAATTAGTAACGAGGTTTTTTTTATGAATTCACAATAATAAGTTGAAGCATTTCAATTACTGTAACATAGATAAATGTTAATTGTTTGCAGCTTATAAAGCGTCGTACGGAAAGCAAAGTGGGACTACTTTTTACGAGGAGACGCTGGAATGTGTTCTTCTGTCCATATTTCAGCCCGAGTTCCGAATCGAGTCGCTTATTTTTGGTGTAAAACATATTTTAATGTGATCAAAATAATCTGCCACGAGTTTTCTTTTGAGATTAACATTTCTTAAATTCGTCACGAAAAAGAAACCAGAGGCTCGCTTAATAAATGTTTTTTCTAGACTCTTTAAGAAAAGTTGATATCAAAAGAAAACTCGTGGTGGATTCTTTTGGGGGATATTATATATATTCTTCCTTATATAAGCTAACGTATAACCGCCATCTTGTCCATGACAGTTACTTAAGGCCAAGGCCCGTATTCATACAGCTCCTAAGGGGAAAATATTCCTTAGGTGGATAATTTACCTCAGGTATTACAGGAATTCCCTTAGTTTTTTATATTTTCACCTTAAATATCTGAAAGTACATCATTAAGAAGGTTTCAAATATCAATGGTGAAATCATATAATAATAATAATAATAACGACTTTATTTATAGTGGATTACATATTTGGTTCGATACCAATTTTCAATATGGTCCACATCAACATGAAATATATATACAGCAATTTACAGAAATACATAATACTGATGAACAGAAGACAAATATTACAGAACTAGTTTATAATCAAGAAACAGAACACAGTACAAACGTAACAGCATTATGATAATGGTATCCATAATAACAAATATGTAGTTTATGGATGTAATTTTGTAGTGTGTAATATATAAAACTAAATAATATATCATGTAGTGAGTCCTGTGTAAAACCACTGCAAATAGGACCTTTTAAATTGCTGAAGTGTTTTGGAAGTGCGGACTTGTTTTGTGATGGCATTCCAAATTACAGGCCCTGAATAATTTAAGGACTTGCGGTAAAATTCTAGTTGTGGTTTAGGAAAAGCAAGTTCACAGTTTTCAGTAGATCTAAGTTGGCGATCTGAGTGCTGGTAGTTTTGATTTAATGTGAATTTCGAATTAAAGTATTCTGGGCAAATATTATTTAGTGATTTGTATATTAAAATTGCCTTTTTATAACAAATTCTATCGGAAGAAGTCATCCACTTCAATTCTTTAAATAACTCTGCTGAAGGTGCGTTATATTCCTTGTCAAGAATTATTCTGGCAGCACGTTTTTGGAATTTAAGCACAGTTTCTAACAGTTCCCCACTACAGTTTCCCCACACTGTACAACAGTAGTCAATATGGGGCAGTATGTATGCATTGTAAAACATTTTTCTAGAGTGGAGATTTAGGTTAGTTTTGATTCTGAGAAGAAGATATAAATAACTGTTGCACTTCTTAAGAGATTGTTGAACCTGACACTTCCAGTTAAGATTTTGATCAACATGCACTCCTAAAAGTTTTTCTGATGAGGAGTATGTCAGTGACTGTCCTTGCATATGAATGTTGTGAGACGTTGTATGATTGAGAATCCTTTGATTATTGTTCGAAGCCGTTATATACATTGCTTTAGTCTTTTTAATATTTGGTATCATTGAATTTTGCCTACACCATTTGTCTACAGTATTGACCTCATTTTGTAAAATTGTATGTACTTCATCTATGGTATTGCCATAAGCAGATGATGTTGTATCATCAGCAAACATGTCGACTGACGAATCATGAGTATGAAGCGGAAGGTCATTTATGTAAAGTATAAAGAGTATAGGCCCAAGAACAGAACCCTGGGGAACACCTGCTGAGATTGGTTGTGCATCTGATAGCTTTCCAGATATACATACTTTTTGAGAACGGTTTGTCAAGTAGGATGTAAACCATTTTACCGAAGATTCACTGAAGTGATAAAGTTGAAGTTTGCTTATTAGGAGAGAATGATTAACAAGATCAAATGCTTTGGTAAGGTCTAAGAAAATAGTACCAACATAAGACTTATTATTGATAGCAGTAATCCAGTCATCAATTATGGCAGTAAGAGCTGTTTCACGTGAATGGTTTGGTCGAAAGCCCGATTGCCTATCATACAAAAGTTTGTTAATCTCTAAAAAAGTTTTCACATGATCAGAAACATGCTTTTCTATAATCTTGGATAAAACGGGCAGTATTGAGATGGGTCTGTAGTTGGTTTTATCAGACTTGCACCCTTTCTTAAAAATAGGCGAGATTTTGGCCATTTTAAATGTTTCTGGAACTTTACCCATAGTAATGCTCAGATTAATGATTTTAGTAAGTGGCTGTGCAATAACATTACAACTTATTTTTAATATCTTTGGACCAATGTCATCCAGCCCAGTTGATTTTGAACAATCAATCGTTACCAGTTGTTTCAATATGTATTCCTCTGTCACTAGAGGTATAAGGAAAGTTTCATTATCTATTTTACTGTTGACAAATTGTAGAATTTTCTGCTTACTATCCATTTCAAGGGCCTGTGGCGGATCTGGCACCATTTTAAAAATATTAGTAAAAAAAGAATTAAACGCTTCAGCTGTATCTTTTGGGTTTAAAATTGGGTTGCCACTGTCATCATTGATATAGTTGGTTTGTTGGTGTTTTTCTTTACCAGATAGGCTTTTTAGATTATTCCATAGAACTTTGGGATTTTTCTTGTTTTCATTAATGGTTTTGGAATAAAAATATTTCTTGGCTTGGGTGGTTAATGTCTTGACTTTTTGTCTCCAGAACTTACATTGTACTTCATTTCTAGTTTTCTTAGCAAAGTTCCTTTGACTGATGGCATTAGCTATTTCATTGTTAAACCAGTCTGGTTGTTGCTTGTGTTTTACACGCCTTTCCTACTTAGGTAAATGACAGTTCATAACATCAACAAATATCTTTAAAAAGTAGTCTAATGCATCATCAGGATCATCGTATATATCTAATACGGACCATGGTTGATTCTCTAACTCATTCAAAAATTGTTGTCCATCAAAGTTTTTGTATGATCTATATTTGATTGAGGAATGTAATGGGTCATTGGCATTATTGGAAGTGCATTTTCTAGTAAAGCACACAGGGAAATGATCACTGATTGTAAAGGACTGGAACTTGAATATTTATGATATTTGACGGCCTATTTGAGTATATGTGGTCAATAATAGTGGATGTTGTGGGTGTAACTCTCGTTGGTTGTTCAACAAGTTGTTTAAAATTGTGTGCACTAATTATGTTGTTCCAATTATTGTTAACTGAAATATTATTGACAAAATTATAGTTAAAGTCGTCACCAAGCAATATTAACTCTTTGTTTTCAGAATAAACCGTTTCAAGATACTGTTCAAAGTCATTATTCCAATCTGCTGTAGAACTAGGTGGTCTATATGCATAGCATAAGAGAAATGATTTCTGTTTAGGGGGTTTGATTTCTAGCCACAGAGTTTCCAGTTTTTCATTGTCCAAGTATGTGCGTTGCCAACATGGATATTTATTTTTGACATACACTATTATTCCACCCCCTTTTGATTTTCTGTCTTTTCTAAACATCTGAAAGTTTTTCAAGTGTAATTCTCCATTCGTAAATTTATCATTGAGAAATGTCTCACATAATCCAAGAATATCCAAATCACTGTGCATATCAAGAAAATATTTGATTTCATTAAACTTTGGATAGAGAAAATGAACATTAAGATGCATAATATTAATTCCATTTTTTGGAAACACAAGATCACTTTTCATATGGTCACTTTGATGAGGTTGAGCGATTCCAGGGGTCATAGTATGTAGTTCCGTCAGTAGTTCATTGGATGCCGTCTCTGGACTGGGTATCTCTGTATATAATGATGATGAGGACTCCATTGCCAGTGATTGGTTCTCCTGGGATTGGCAGGACGAAAATTTACTGAGTGTACTTTGCCTTCTTTGCCAATACCCAGCTTTTTATGCATGATGAATTTCATGTGTCTTGCTAATTTAGCAGTTCCTTTCAATGTCAGATGAACCTCGTCAGTGAATAGAGTTTTGTCAGTAGTTTTTGAATTGTACATGAATTGTTCCGTGTGGTCCATAAATATCAGGTCGTTACCATTACAGTATTTACTGAGAGTTTCATTTACAGACAGGATGATAGTGGCAGAGAGCTTATCATGCTTCTTTGGAAGAACCGACGAAATGATTATCTTAGATGCTGAATTTTTGTTCCTTATAGCATTGACCACTTCTTGATATTGCTTTACAATGCTATCCGGTTTGTCTGCATTAGAAACATTGTTGATGCCAGCATGTACGACAATTGCATCAAAAGTGTCCACATCATTCCTTCTTTCAATGCTGTCCCTTATATTACATAGCTTGGCACCAGGGTGTGTTTTTATAGTGGCATCCATTGTTTGTCCTGACATGAGTGGTTCATCCAGTTTGCTAATCACAGAGTCTCCTATGTAGAGAACTTTGGGTTTTCCTGTTGGCTGAGAGAGTGAGGTTTGTATTTGTGTTGATGGCATATCTGCTCTGTGAGTTGCAGTACCTTTAGTCGATGATTGAGTCAATTGAGAGTGGTTGTCCGTTGTTGTAGCATTTGAGTCAGTATATTGATAGTTACTGGTTTTGTTCTGCTGACGTTCTCTTAAACATTCAATTTCCTGCCTGTTGGAGGCAACTTCAGTTGTCAGCTGCTTTATGTCAGTGACTGTTGCAGTACATACCAACTTCTGTTTAATACTGTCCATTTCTGACATATTGACTGTCCTTGTCTTTAGTACAGTGAGTACTTCATTCACTTCCGCTATATATTCCTTTATTTCACTAACATCTGTCTGAACAGTACTCATGCATTCTCTTTCAGTCTCTATTGATGAAAGCTTCTTTCTCAGAACTTTGTTATCTTGCTTTAAGGATACATTGTTCTGTTTGATCAATTTTACTTCCTCTTCTAGTAGCAGTATCTGAGCATATAGTTCGCTCTTATCACTATTGTTTGTTATTTCCATTTTAAGTTGCGCTTTTATTTCACTATTTTCTTGTTGCAGTTTTATACATTGATTGCAATTTGTTTCAATACCATCATTGGAATCAACCTGTGTTGCATTATCACACGTTCTATCAGGTTCAGTCTGTGTTTCATTTGCACACATTTTGGTAGACACCGGTACCAATACGTCACTCGTGTCAATGCACTTTGGCTCTGTTGTACTGATATCCAGTTCATTTTCTGAAATATTGCCATCGGATTGGAATGTTAAGTGTGAGTTGATTTGTACAGGTGAAGAATTCATAGGTGTTGAAGTAAACAGTTTCTTTCTGAGATAGCTGAAGCTCAAAAGCTTTTTTGATTTACTTTCAGGCGTTGGTATGATTCTGTATGATGTATTTTGAGCAGTGGTCTTGACAAAGGTACATCTAGTATTTCTTGATGTTTTCCTGCCCTCTGTATTGGTATTTGTTGAATTTCCGGCACTTGGGTGATTTATTGTATCATGGCTCAGAATAGGTGATGAATTTGTCTGAGAAGGACTTGTCTCCATAGGTCCAGTAGTCAATAGGTTAACTAAGGAATCAAATTCTGACACAAGCCAGTCTCTACATCCTGTCCCCTGAATTAGTATCGTCTTTGTACAAAAAACTGTTACAACAACCTTTTTCTCATTTACACATTAAGTTGTTGTAATCCCTGTATTGTTTTTGGTTTCAGTGAATTCATATTGGTTTTTTAATAGTTCAAGGAATGCCTCATGATCTTTGTCTTTGTAGAATGTTATTGTAACATTATGGCTTGTTGTCCTGTCAAAAATTTGACAAATTCCTTTCCCATTGTAATCATAATTGTCATCACATGTACCTAATTTGTTAACCAGTTCTGTTTTATGGTTTGCAGCCATTGTTTACTTAGAGATGTTTTTGTTTATACAATTTTAACTATGACTTTTTAATAGCCGAATTGTTTTCCTTAGGGCATATGTATCCAATTTGTAACACTGCTTGACAAGTTAATGATACTTATGTTTTCAACGTATCAATTACATTTCCAAAATATGGACACTTAGTTTTCAACTGTCAATTTACAAGTTGTAGCCCTGAGGGTGTAATGCAAATATAGACAAATGTTGACAAGTGGTATACTTTAAGAAATTATTCTATTATGTCCAGATTTATCCAATGTTTGAAGTTAAATAATTCCAATATCGCTTGTTTCAAAAACTGTGATTGAACACAGTCATAATCCAGATAAAATTTCCAATAACACTATGTAATTTTTAACAGTTAATTCCTTTGTTTTCAATAGATACTTTATTTTTTGTCAGAGCAGATTTTTTTGCGACTGACCTGTCCGTGCACTAAGATATAGCGACTATAAAACTATGGGAATTCCTATAAAACCTTAGGTAAATTATCAACCTAAGGAATATTTTCACCTTAGGAGCTTTATGAATACGGGGCCTGACCTATACTGTAATTGTGATATTGTACTTGTTTATAGGAACAACGTTTGTTCAAAACCGACGTTTGTGTTCTTGGTGTTTCAAAACTCATATTCATCAAAAGACGTTGTTATGTTACTAAGTTCATGCGTAAAGTAGTGCGTCAATGTTTCTATATATTACATTTACCGGATGCATGGAATAGGGTCCGTAAACGGACATGGATCCCCTATTCCATGTAGCTGACAATTACCGTTGATCTATACGTGTAGACATGGCACACCGACCAGGTCCACACACTTAATCTGTATGAACAGTATAATCTAGAACATTCGTTTTAAACTATTACTAGGATTCAAATATTTCAATTGATATTTTTCCTTATTCAGGTCACACAGAAATGGATCTGAAGAACGGTGCCATTGCCTCGCAATCGTCGACCTACTATGGGTTTTCCTATTATACTGGGTATTGGTTTGAAGCTAAACTAGCACTCGATGGCAATACGGATGGTGACTTCAGAAGTGTTACATGTGCCTCCACAGACAATTCGTACTCATATTGGATAATGGAGTTTGGAATGGCGGGAGTTGTTGACATTGTTGACATCTATCTTCGGACTGATTACAGTAAGTATGCTTTTTATTATCTGATATGATATACACAGAGGTATACCAGAAACTATGGAATGCCTTCATATATTAATGTTTTATCTACATATAAAGAAGTTATGCCTTCATATATTAATGTCTTATCTAAATATAAAGAAGTTATGCCTTCATATATTAATGTCTTATCTACATATAAAGAAGTTATGCCTTCATATGTTAATGTTTTATCTACATATCTTTGTATACGAGAGGTGTTCAACTTATTTATGAACAAAACATGAACACCGATTGTGCAATATTGAATAAAACAATTGAAATGTCAGTTTTAAACCATGCGAGAAAATGTTTTAAGTTGAACATGCTATTTTAGAAAAGCGCACAATGATAGGGAGAAGTTGATGTTTGTCCAGCTTTGTGTGTTCGCGGCCGTTTTCATGGAAAGGCATTGGGTTTGTTATTATGGAAATACTCACATCAAAATCAATATCAAATTGACGAAATTGAAGGCTGTGGTCTGTGTACAAACCGTTTTAAATAAGGTTTTCAACAAAAATGTGTTACATATCGTTCCTGGTGACTGTTCCAAGAACATAGTCAGTTTCATCCAGATTCAGCTTCAAGTCACCATATACAACGCCAAATAAAAAACTTTAGAATAAAACTTCGAAATATATTATAACCAAACAGTGGATGTCGAAGTCTTCGAATGGTTTAACAATTAGTTTAGGAGCTGGTGCAAGAAATTCAAAATCTATTTACCCCATCTGGTAGAAAAGTTCCATTGGTATTTTTAAATAATACATACATTCAGGCTTCAGAAAAAGGTGGATGCCTGATCTGAAAGTGGTGCAGATTTTTTTAACAGGGGCAACAACTCTTGCTTCCGAGCTAATTTACGAATACACATGACATTCTTAATTTTGGTGTAAATTTTTTGTTTATGTATATATTGCCATATATGTGGGTGGATATTATTCAATTAATGTTATGCATCAAATGGACATACATACCTGACCAGTTTGAGGTCAAGGTCAGGGTCATTTCAAGGTCAAAGTGAGAAAAATAGCTAAAAATTGATATTTCACATCAGTTCTTTCTTCGTATAGCATATGTTTGGAATCAAATTTCGTTATTTAAATGATAGACGTGTTGGTAAGTGCATATTCTTTCATTACAAGCCATTTGTTTAATAAAAATTGTCATTTCTTTGTCAAAATGGCCATTTCATACATATGCATGCTGACCGAGAAGGCATTCTTTCGACCACCCCTGATATTCTATGTTCTAATATGATTAAATTGTTCATGAATAAATTGCTACATATTTGCATGAATATTATTCATTTGATTATGGACATTAAATGGACAAATATAATTGACCTTTATTGGGTCAAGGTCAAGGTCAGTTCAAGATCAAATCGAGAAAAAAAGCAAAAAATGGACATTTCTACTCTGTGTTTCTTCGTACAGCATTTGATATGAATGTAAGCTGCTTATTAAAATGATAGCTGTGTTGGTTAGTTCATATTCTTTCATTATAAGCTATTTGTTTAAAGAAACAATCATTTCTTTGTCAAAATAGCCATTTAATACATAAGCATGCTGGCCGAGAAGGCATTCTTTCGACCATCCCTTGTATTCGATGATCTAATATAATTTAAATGTTCATGTATATATGGCTACACATTTGCACGGATATTATTCATTTGATTATGGACATCAAATGGACAAACATAATTGACCTTCTGGGGTCAAGGTCAGTTCAAGGTCAAATCGAGAAAATTAGCAAACATGAACATTTCCACTCGGTTTTTTTTGTATATCATATGATATGAATTTAATTTGCTTATTTAAATGATAGATGTGTTGGTTAGTTCATATACTTCATTATAACTCATTTGCTTAATGAAAATGTTCATTTTCATTGCTCAAATATCCATTTTGTGCATGCGACAGTTTACGAAAACTTTTACGACAGCCCCTGGGATTATATGATCTAATGTGATAAATGTATTTATTTATGATATGAGTCATATGTTCACGAATACTATTCATTGTATTATGGAATCAAATGGACAAGCATCTAAACCACTTTGGCATTTAAGTCGTTTCGGGATCGAAGTGAGAAAATAGGTAAAACTTGATTTGTCCACTCTGTATTTTTAATTCTCACGTATGCTTGAATTCAACTTTATTAGGAAACTGCAAATTTGATTTGTCTCATTTTTTATTAAATGGACTGTACACAATATTGCCTAAACGACCATTAATTTTGTTCAAGTTCAAGCAAGTATGCAAGATTACTTATAAATGCTTTCAAAATCACTATGCCTGTCTGTTTTTATGCCAGTCTCGGACTATTTATATACGCCGTTGTTTCACAGGGGCACTGCTTGGAAGTGTTCTCATGTATATGCATATCATTAAATCCATCAGGATTTTTGGAGACCCATTATGAGCTACTTTTTGTAACTCTCTAGGGCACAATAACCGTTGTTCACATTCACAAGGACAATATGGCGTACCCCCAACACATTATACAGCAATACGTACGGCATATGACAGGTGTATCCAGCGGTAGTTAAATATCAGGCATGATATGACTGAATAACATGGTGATGAGCACAGCATCGGAATAGGATGGCAGTTGTTTCGCGTAATAATGCACCAGTCAATGTTCTGCCCGCCCGGGGATACAGGGGGATTAGACAGACGCATCCTGAATGGTGGGAATTTGACAACATCATCGACTCCTAGTCAAAATATTGACTTGTGCATAACACATAACTTAGAATTTGATGCCTGTATAGCTATAATCTATGGTGCTATTGAGTATCATTACGGTCTGTGATGAGATATTTCATTTGTGGTAGCTAGTACTGAATTGGTTATGATATGTATATTCGTTACAGTGGTATGTACCAACATAGACATCTGATACCCGTACTTAGTAGTAATGTGTACTTCATAGATCCTGTGAAAGCTGTAACTGGCAGTGTTTTGAACCACACTAGATTCTTATGTGGTACTCATTACTATTAAGGACAGACAGTCCTGATCCTATGGAAAATACTAGTACAACATAACTCCCATAGTGTAGTCACCACTGCAATGACCAAAGTGATTAGCACTGCAATCCGTAAATAATGCCACAGATACGTGCATTTAACACAACGGAATATAGGCACCCCAGACAAAGTAGTTACAGCACTGTGTATAACCATCTCAGGCCTAATAGCGTACATGTATCCACTACGACATAATATTTTAGAAGCCTTACGACATCATACGCTGTACGCACCACCACATAATTCCGCCATACCTGGTTCTACAGGATACCCATTAATACAAAGTAGAATCCTTCCAATTCCTAATAGATAGACATGGCTACAGGATACAGATACCCCGACCCTTGGGAATAGATACCACAACATTGCATGTCCATACCAGGCCATAAGGGTTGGTCCACTCCGCGGTGTACTGCCATTTTCAGGTTATACTATATGCGTACTCCTCATTGCCAAGTACATGTATAGCTATCCAATGTCACACATCATCAGGTCTTGAGCCAGCTATCATTTGATACTGTATGATACTTAACACACAAAACATCCTGGGACACTCAGGGTGTCCAAATCCAAATAGTACTTTAACAGTTTCTTCGCCTATTTACCAAATGTCTTCGTTCTCCTTTCACAGAGCAAACTGCACTTAGTGGGGTACATACGAGTATCTATCATTGGTTTAGCCATTCTAGATTTAAAATTATTTTATTGAATTCCAAATGGATACTCAACTAGTACAGTCATATCTGGCGTTATCTGATATGCTTCACTGCAAAATACAGACCCTACTAGTATGGCCTATGAGTGTACCCACTATCACTGCGTACAGCTACCCCATACCACATTTGGTAATCACTACTGTGTTGTACAGTTATTCAAAGCTCACCACCAAGTAAACCATTATAGACTTGACCATAGCGGGTAACCAATCGCGACTTTGTGCAGCTATCATTATCCTAGGAGGTAAGCATTACCATCTGCCAGATCGGTCAGCCAATGCTCCATCGAATATACACCACAATCAAGTACCGCCACATCCATATGCGAATTAAAGGGGTTCTCACTACCATGCAGTTTACTTATCATAGTCCATATAGGTTGACTAACATATTTGGTACATCCATTACATTCCTTATTCTTGGTACAAAGAAATTTGTAGTCAATGGGGCATCTAATGATGGTGACCAAACTCTACTTAATATCCAAAGTCCAATCGTTTTGGATTTATTGGTCGGAAACCACTTGGTGTGTTCATTCATTTAAAGACAATAGTGGTCCTGACATGCTGATATCAGGATCATTGCTATCTGCTGTTTCATACCAACCAACTTACCGAAAGACTAAGGATAGTAGGATCAATCATTGGGAAGGCGTTTGCTCGGAAACCGTTTCATCTACCGACAGGCCGACACACAGATTAACGCGTGTTTTAAGCATACGTTCTCATTAAAGATTTTCATAATGTGTGGAGCGGTTGCCTAGAGGTAGGGCGCGCGCTTCGGGATCGAGAGGTCCCGGGTTCGATCCCCCTCTGGACCACTGGTTAATCTATCTGAGCAAGACCCACATGCTCAACTCCATCATGGTGTAAAATGGTACCTGTGAGGACAGTGTCTATTCATGGGCGCAGATCGATGTTGGCTGCCATCCACAGGAGAGAAATAGTCTTCCCAGGGAGACACGAGTGTAGGTTTCCATAGGTAGCCCAAGGGAAAGTTGAAATGTCAAAGGGTGTTTGAGCGGCCTAACAGCTGAAAAGAGCCCTAGAAAATTGTTAACTTAACTTATAATACTCGCAGCTAATAGAATGGATTTCAATACATTATTACAGACCCAGCCAAATTATTACGTCTACAAGTAAATACAGGTACAAAATCTTCCGTTTTGCTTGTAAAAAGAACAAATGAGCAAACACATAAATTTTTACTGGATCATTACAAAACACAGTTTTACCTTGAAAGGACATTGATACTGACCTTGTAATGGTCAGTATTTTAAACAACTTTCAATACGATATTGATATTACAATGTTCATACATATATCCAATAACACTAAAACATACATGCGAAAAAGAACTACAGATCTGAGACAAAAAATATCATTTTAGAAGCTATTCTTCTAAATTTGACCTTGAAATGACCTTGACCACAAACTTATTTAAGATGATTGTACATTTGATGTTCATAATCAATGAATACCGGTAGCATCCCTGAATATACATGTATGTCTCACTACATACATACACAAACACATACATCACATTATATCATAGAATTTCAGGGGTTTATAATGAACGAATATGACTAACCAACAGAGCTATCATTTCAATAAGCAACTTACATTCATCTCAAATGCTATACGAAGAAACACAGAATGGAAATGTCCATTTTTTGCTTTTTTTCTCGATTTGACCTTGAACTGACCTTGACCTTGACCCAATAAAGGTCAATTATATTTGTCCATTTGATGTACATAATCAAATGAATAATACCCATGCAAATATGTAGCAATATATACATGAACAATGTAATAATATTAGTACATAGAATACCAGGGGTAGCCGAAAGAATGCCTTCTCGGCCAGCATGCATATGTATGAAATGGCCATTTTGACAAAGAAATGACTATTTTTTTTAAACAAATGGCTTGTAATGAAAGAATATGCACTTACCAACACGTCTATCGTTTAAATAACGAAATTTGATTCCAAACATATGCTATACGAAGAAAGAACTGATGTGAAATATCAATTTTTAGCTATTTTTCTCACTTTGACCTTGAAATAACCTTGACCTTGACATCAAACTGGTCAGGTATGTATGTCCATTTGATGCATAACATTAATTGAATAATATCCACCCACATATATGGCAATATATACATAAACAAAAAATTCACACCAGAATTAAGAATGCCATGTGTATTTGTTAATTACCTCGGAAGCAAGAGTTGTTGCCCCTGTTAAAAAAATCTGCACCACTTTCAGATCTGGCATCCACCTTTTTCTGAAGCCTGAATGTATGTATTATTCAAAAATACCAATGGACTTTTTCTACCAGATGGGGTAAATAAAAATCCATTTTAAGGCCTTTTTGAAACCTGGCTCCTGGACTAAATACAATTTTCTATCTGGTTGATACTAAAACAACGACGAAGGAAGGAAAATGTAAACGTATTTATTACGAGTTTTGGACCTTCAAAACGCAAATAACAACACCTTCTACCCTAATGCTGATTATGATTTAACCGTTACGTATTGGCAATTTACAATTATTATATATACTTCTTGATACACTACTTTACACAATATAAAAGTTTTTATTCAACTTCATTGTTAGAGTAACAAAATGTCGTTGTTCAGCTTCTGTTCATAAATAAGTTGAACACCTCTCGTATTAATGTTTTGTCATTATATATTCATTTTTTATATTCATGTATACAGATTTTGCCATTATATAGTGGCCGCATGCATTTATGTTCAGCGATATTGACATTATATCGAACTGTTTTCTAATATAAGACAGTCAAGGCGTTTCTTTAAGAAACTGTACTGGTGTTTCTTAATTCTTACCGGGTATTCGATTTAAAACACATCTAATACTGACCAATTGCGAATAGTCATTAAACAACGCATTTTGGCGAGCCCGCTTACGTTGAGCGAACCATAATCTCCACTTTTGATGTATCTGTACGTTCTATTTTGTCCTGAACATTTCTTTGTCAAGCATTTTATCAATCCCACTTATATTTGGCATGTATTGTCACATCTATGAGGAGGAGTGTCATGATTCCTATCTCAAAGGTCAAAGTTACCATATAAAGTCAAAAGTCGAAGTAAAGTTTTTCCGAACGATATCTTTAAATTAATTGACCATCCTTGCTTACATTTGACATGATCGAGTGTTAATCTGCATAAGGTCGAGTGTCATGCGCAACATCCAGGTTCCAATCTCAAAGGTCAAGATCATAGTTGGGGTGAAAGGTCAAATATAAGTTAATATGGATCATTTCTTTTTATGTTTGGTTGAATTATATGTATCTTGACGCTTTAACGTTGAGCATTTGTCAATGAGTGCTGGTACAACATAATCTGACTGAGGGCATGTGTTTCTAGTATCTAGTAATCACCATTTGCAGTGTTGGGAATCACGTGATCAAATGATTTGAAATGAGTACATTCGCACTCAAAACATTGACAATTTCTTCCGTTAACAGTGCCTTTTTCTTGATTATAGCGGTCATGCACTTTATATGACTATATTATACAGCCTGAAGTATCTCCCGTATATGTAGTGTTCTGTTACCAAGATAAAACAGACAGATAACCAGTTTCACATTTATTGTCTATTCAATGTTGCAAACATGATGATGGTAAATACTGCAAATAAAGAAAAAACACGCTCAGTACAAATATTGACCCACATCATTCATTACAGCCTATGAAATAAAACACAGTAAACACAGCTGAAACATTATACACATACTATCTTAATTAAACAGGAAATTACATTAATCTTGCAATAAAAGGGCATAACAAGCAGAATAGAACAATTTAATTATTATCCGAAAATTAACCTATCCGAAACGGCAAGCAGACTCAATTTAGAATACTGAACAAAGAGACTCTCACAATGTAACACTGCATTACATAGGTAGAATTTTATACAAAGATATAAAATACATTAAATACATACACTACAGTGCGTGTCCAAACACCAAAACACTAAGAAAAGGCGGCCGAAAGCCCACGAATAGAAAGGGCGTCTCTATCGAGCTATGTGAGACTTAGCAAGTGCGAATAACGTATCGATATGCCGTCATCGTCTAAACATGAATTATCTCCCTTATTAAATGAACGTCGAGTTCACCACATGTAGGAACACTAGACAATTACCAATTTTGCTCTATATTTAGCTGTTGTTAACTTATGCTCCACCAAATTATTACACTCGGTTGAAAACTGCATTTGGTCGAGCATCCATTAAAAACAGCTAAAGATAGCGCGAAAGCGGTATTTGCCGGGTATTCTTACAAGTACGGGAGATACTTTAGGCTATATTATATAACCATATTAAATGCACGATCGTTATAATCAAGATAAACCTCAACATTAGCAGACGAAATTGCAATCGTTTTGAGTGCGAACGTTATTCATTTGATCATGTGATTCTACACACTGACTTGTGATAGAGTTCTTTATTTGTTAAATACAGCCAACAAATTACAACTCTTGTCAGGGATAATGATTTGAATATACCCGAATATGTTTAGTACTTACATTTTTAAAAGCCTATGTGCATGTATTTGATAAAAGATGGAAATGTCGACCTTTAATGCAAACCTTAACTATGTCTTTTTCACAGTTGAGAGAAATACTAATAGGACGGTAATGGTGGCCCAGACGTATGATGCTACTGTGAACAAAGATGGCACTGAATGTGGTGGATACTTCGGACCCCTGATTAACAAGTTGCCGTGTCTACTGACCATTCAATGTCCCTTACCAATATTTGGCAAGTTTCTAAGAATAAGCTACGAGGGAGACGACGTAATGGAAATATGTGAAGTTGATGTTTTCAGCCCCTGACATTTTACACAAAAAAATTCACACAATCATGTGGAGTTTGAGATGTGCTGCATGATGACCATATTTAACAATATTACAAGGACGTGGCAACTAATATTTTCATTAAGGTCCAAAACCTATCTAGCTACCCGGAGACAAAACCACTCAAAAACAGTCAAACATTACTTCTATCCTCGTCATCATACACTCAAACCAAGTAAAAATGAACTAAGGCACAGCCTATGAACGCGAATTTCAGATTTTTGATTTTCAGGTCATTTGCGAATTAGACAGGGATAAGCCTGATGGCCATGTACTATGACCGTCTCTGTGAGCAATATTTATAGCGCATGCGTGTGCAGTAATGCCATGTTTACTCTCTGTATAGCATTAAGTAGATCGCCCGCATAATCTCCCAGAAATTACATTTTTCCTGCTTGTGATTTATAACTTGGTTTGAGTGTATGATTAACAAATAATATTATAGCTTTCAATTACAATTGCCAATCATAATAACTTAATGAAATGAATGAAAACTTGTTTGTGTGAAAACTACTGCTGTTTTGGGGGTTGGGACATGATGATGAACAAGTATGAAAGCAATATCTCAATGGGCTTTGAAGATATAAGAGGTTGTTTTCTTTCACAAGATGATCATGTGCTAAAACACTGCTTACTAGCTCGTATGTACTTATTATTGTTTCACCTGCTGTTGATATTACCCGTATACAAGCAGTGTCAATCTGTTCATTTCATATCTGATATGAAGTGATACGCCTTCTTAGCACTATCTTAATCGTCGGCTTTTGCTTCACGTTTCCTCTCAGTTTCTTATTTTTTCCCCTTTTAATTAGTTTTTAGGATGTATCGCATCCACTCGATTGATACTGGTTGTATACGTTTTATGTTCGTTTGTTTGCCTTACTTTGCATGTACATGTACATTCTGTGACGTATATCATGTTGCTTTATACATAAAATTGCATGGATTATTTATTGAATTCTTTTTGATTATATGATTGCAACTATGTATGCCATTTCTGTATGTCATTATGTATGCCATTTTGTATGCCATTCTGTACTTTTATTTTAGCCACTTAATGCCTGTTCCATTGCACATGTCTTTCTTTGCTATTTATTTTAGTCATGACCTTTCTATAAATGCAGTTTTAATTTTTGTGACTGTTTTTATGTACATTTTTCCAATAATCTTGTTGCTTATCTAGATTTGGTTTCCATTGTTTCTATTAATCTGCTCAACTTGTGTTACATTCTTTAATATGCATGTCTTAGTTTAAGTTTGTACCCATGTCTTTCCTGGAGTATTCAATTTTTTCCTATCTATATTATAATGAGCGTTTGAATGTGATACTGTCTTTAATATGTTTAATCTTATTTTATTTTATAGATTGTTTGTTTGTATGTTATTGTATAATCAATGTTTATGTCGGATACAAGCTTCAAGCTTATGTTATTATGTTAAACATTACCGACGTTAAATAAAGATTATCTTATCAACCCTATCTCTCCTCGGACGCTAAACGTAACTATTTGGTATGGCCAAGTTAAAGAAAAACATTGTGAACAGTGAACAGACTCGAAGTATAGTCGACCAGTGATAACGATAGCCTTTGTTAACAATAGAAAAAGGAAATAAAATGCATTTTCGGTGAACGTTTTTGTTCACTCTTGTGCTCAATTACTTTAAATACATATACTCTTTCAATTTACACTAAAAACAAGTTGTTTTTAGACATCATTTGTTTGTATACAAAGCTAGAGTTATCGCCGGCGATCTATATTGTTGTTTATTTGTTTGATTGTTTGTTTGTGTCAAACAGTCGTACGTGTTAGGTAATTCGAATCGTCCCTACAGGATTGGACAATGACTAACTACTTAGGACTAAGGACAAGGCTGTTGTGATACGAGAAATTCTTTAAATTATTTAAAGAGGCGTTCCTATAACTTTGATCGTTTAAATCGATTCAGGAATATTATACATTTAACGAGAATCATTATTGCTAAAACTCCTCAAATCTTTAACAAAAAGCTCCCACCAACACCGAGAAAAAAATACAAATATGTTTTCGGAACGAGCTAAAATAGTCAAGAGTTGTTTCCCTTTGACCACATAATAATAAATCGCTACAAGCGATAAATTATTATTGGTGATTTATATACATATTTGACATTATAGAGACATATTTGCGCACACTTTCTCCTGACAAATTATGATAATTGATAGTGCGTTGTAAATTTAGCTCATTTAATGTGACAGTAGAGAAAACTATGCTAGTTATAGGGAATGCCTCTTTAATTCGTATTGGTCAAAGGGGAACAACTCGTGACTATTTTGGCTCGTTACGGAAATATGTTTTCATTCTTTTCTCGGTAATTAGTGGGAGCTTTATGTTGAACATTGGAGGAGTTTAAGCTGTAATGGTTCTCATTTAATGTATAGTATTCCTGAGTCGATTTAAACGATCAAAGTTACAGGGATTTTAATTATAAATTTTCTTTTATGTCTTTATTTATACCATGCTTAATTGAAGGTTGTTATATAGAGAATAGTAGGTTAATGCCGTGAATGAGTAAGTTTATCTGGCAAGACGGGGAAGGCGAATCCGATAATTTCTGCAGCCGAGCCGGATAAACTTTTAATAACTCCACGGCACTAACATATTATTCTATTTATCCAGTCACTACATCTGCTTTAAAAAGGGAATAAAAGTCGGGACTATTTAGTTGTCTGGTTATTATTTGTGCGTGACGTCACATTCGTTCACTGACGTAAGTCGTAGAAAAATATTTAATCGACCCAGGCCAATTTTAAATAGGAAAACCTCATCCTCGGGTATAGAGTTTCAGCCGGCGACTCCGCTTAAAGAAGAAGTCCGTCAGATCACGTGGTCACTTGACGGGTTAATGCAAGTCACATTATCACTTGATGGGATATTACAAATGTTTTCCGGCACACCGTTATCGGGTCGATTTTGCCGGAAGTGACTAGATAAATTAAATCAATACATTATGTTTTTACCATTGATTATATATCGATGGCTTAGAATGAGAAGGTCGTAACTACCAAATCGATATTTTGAGAAAAGACGGAAAAACTGTCCGACATCTAGTCTTTACTTATGGTAAAACAAACTTTTACAACTTCAATTAGGTCAATATGACAAGTTTAGATTTTTATGAAAATGGTCTCATAAGAAGCGCCTTGTGATGCTTATTCTAAATATGTATGAATCTTAAAAGGTCGTAAGTGGCACTTACGACCTTCTAAGTCTAAGCCCTCGATATGTCATTTTGTATGACCCGTGCTTGGTTGAATAAAGTTATTCCCTGGGTTACCAATCATGTCGTCTCTAGCTGGGCGGGAAACGTTTGTAGCTGAGACGGGTTTCATGTGTCGCAGACAAGAATTGGGCCACGAGATTTCTAGATCTGTAATCACGAGCGTTACGCCACCCAATTTCCGTATAATGACCTTAATCAGTAGTCGTTTAATATGAAACCCGTTCTTGTGGATGGTGAGGAGCGATGCTTCATACTTATATTATAGGTACCGGGTTAAACAAGTCTTAGCTTTTCCAAAGATCGTTTGCAGGGCATATCCATTATTAAGAAATGTTTCAAGATACAGCATACATGAATCAATGAAGACTACAGAGCCAAACCATCCGCTACGGAGGGAGTATTCGACCAGTAAGCATTTAAGTGCCCATAATAATGTTTGTAAACCACAATAAGTCAGTAAAAGGAAGTAAGTCAGGGAAAGAACGATAACTCTACGCAAGCCAAGGCAGCGTTTTATCGCTCTGCAAAAAATAATATAATTGCTAATATTATTACTAGTAAACCATAAAACGTTTACGTCAAATTGGATACGAATTTTACATTAGTGAATTGTGACTCATTTAAAGGATTAAAATGTTTGGATTAAGTCAGAATTCAACAGAAACTGTAAGTTCAAATTCGAATTCGAATAAAAATGGCGGCGACCTTCAAACTGTTCCGCTAGTTTTCTTCCAAGAGTCAAGTTTATTTGGCAAGCCTGTCTCTAATTCTACGACACGAAATTATCTCACACACGAAGAGATGTACAATGCTATTAGTCTTTCAATCAACTCGACCCATATTACTGGTCTACAAAGAGTGAATGGTATGTGGCGCATCTACTTAGATAATTTAGATGATAAAGCTACCATGGTCGCTGGAGGGATTGTCTTACGAGGAAAATCTCTTTCTATATTAAAAACAAATCCACTGCGCCTAGACAACGAAAATACAACAAGGATTAGAATACAAAACATCCCATTATCGGCTGATGATGGAATCATTACAAGGGCCCTTATTCTAAAAGGCATTGATGTCATCACGTGCATACGTGAAAAACTGAGAATCAACTATAAACTAACCAATTGTGAAACTGGTGATCGTTTAGTAACTGTGAAAACATCCACCCTTAAAGAACCCCTGGAACGATTCATGCAATTTGCTCAATTTAAAGCCAAAGTTATACATAGAGGCCAAATCAACAAATCGCTTCAATGTCATAAATGTCTTATGGTTGGACATACGCTTCAAAACTGTCGCAATGACTGGAAATGTTTGAGTTGTAACCAAATTGGACACAAGCGGAGCGAGTGTAAACCACCAGCTGAGGACAATATGTCCGATAGTAATTCATTCACCGCTTCTGAGTGTTCCGATGTGGATGATAAAATTCAACACGAAAGTGTGAACGAAGGCACCGAACGGGGTAATTCTCCAGGTACACAAAAACCAAGACGTAAATCATCCAGATCAAAACCTCAACAACACCAAGATAACAACAAAAATGTGAATAAAAGCGCTACTACGCCAGTTCAATCCAATCTTGATAAATTTCTTAAAAGTGCGCGTGTGTCGTCAGTTCGAAATGATAAACAAAGGTCAAGATCTGTGACTAGATCTCCACCAACTCCAACTGAAGTATTGAATGACCAAAGTAAAAAATCGCGCAAGGCTAACCGTGAGAAGTAATATGTACATCTTCACTAACCAACAACTGATTTTCGACCCTATATTCGAACTGTTTAACGGACTACGAGATAAATCGCCTAACGAAATACAATTTTATATGACTGAAGAATTATGTGAGTCTCTGTTTCAAACAGGTACTCGACAAACGAATAAACGAACTACTATTATTGCTTTACTATGATTTTATACCATGTATATACTATGTGTATGTCCAAATACGGCAAGTCATAGTCACGTGACTTCCATTGATTATAACGTACGATTGTTTTACTATGAGTATATACCATGTACTATCTTTCGTTGTATGCCCAAATACGGTAAGTCATAATCACGTGACTTCCATTGAATGTAACGAACACCGTATTCTTGCAAGGGGAATAAATATACCAAGTCAGTTTATTGATATGCATATATTAATCGTCTATTATACACAATCACCATGATTTTGAGCTTGTTATTTATTGCTATTCATTTTACATCTTGTAAGTGTAGTTTTATATGGCTGTTACACTTCATACCACGTGTTTGTCTTCTAGTTTACATTTATTGTAACAATATACAATGTATGTTCACTTTGTTTACCATGTACTCACTTGTTCTTTTACACATTATACTATTTTTAAGTATGATTAATAGTATAATTAAAGAACGGGTAACATACCCATTGTCTTGTACTTATGGTTGCCACTTTGTGCGTGGTGAATCAATTTTTTTTAGGAATAAACTTATTGATTATACATTACTACACTGTTAATCGCAAAAAGACTATATATCGTATAGACCATTACTACCATTGCTTACATCGTCATAAGTTACAATGCACGTTATACTTTACCAACCTCATAGTTTACGCAAACGAACGATGCTATAAATATAATGTAATGATAGTATGTGTTTTAACCAGCAGTAGTAAATGTTATGTCTATATTAGACCAATGCCACTAGATAATTGTTACATTGTTTATTTTACATGTACTATTATGGTGTATTTCAATATTGTCAAATAACGCATTATTCTATGTTATCATATACATGTATCTCTTTAATTTTTATTTCTTCATTTTTTATAATTACATATCGAGGAAACTCCATGCATCTTCAATTTTCCCAATACTATATTGTTTTCATAACGAATTTAGTATTTATTATTTTTGTTTATGACTGAACACCTTCACATCATATCCCTTAACTGCCAAGGTTTAAGAGATAAACAAAAACGCGCACGCTTTATTCAATACATCATACAACAAACAGCACACATAGTTTTCATACAAGAATCTCATTTTACAGCAGACATGTCCCATATAGTAACTAATGAATTTTTAGAATGGGACTGCTTTCATTCATATGGGAATAACCTAAGTAGGGGTTGTTCAATTTTTATAAAAAAAACATTTTGTAACGAAATTATAGATTTTCACTTAGACCAAAAAGGCAGATATTGTTTGCTAAATATTATTATCAACAATAACACATTTACACTAGTTAACATATACGCACCGAACGATAAACATAATAGAAATATTTATTTTAACAGCCTAATGGAACAAATCGAACTATTGTCGCAAGGTATATTAATAATAGGAGGCGATTTCAATGATATTTTAGATTCTAAAGATAGAGTAACCAAATCCACAAATAACCATAAAACTACTATCAATCTACAGAAATTGATGACTCAATTCTCACTAATAGATATATGGCGAGAAATGAATTTACTTAATCACCAATTCACCTGGAAAAGACACAATAATCAAGAAAAAAGTAGAATTGATATGTGGCTTATTAAATCCGACATAATACCCACTGTACTTTCCACAGACATCCGCCCAGCCTGCATTAAATACACAGATCACCAAGCTATATCCATTAAAATATTGATTTCCACACAAAAAGGTCCTGGCTACTGGAAATTAAACAATTCACATCTAAACGATGAACATTTCTTGAAAATAATAAATATGATTATAGATAAATACAATACTTTAAACTCCATATCACCACAAACAAAATGGGAGCTTCTTAAAAATTAAATCACAGAGAAAACAATCGAGTACTCTAAATTTATCTGCTATAAAAGATCGTGCAGAATAAAAGTTTTAGAAGAACAACTGTCAAACTTGCTTAAAATAAATGACGAAAACTCCTCAATAATTGAAACTATAGAATCTGAACTTACTGAATTGTATGAAATTAAAGCCAAAGGAGCTCAAATTAGATCAAAAATAGATATAATCGAAAATGGCGAAAAAATTACGAAATATTTCCTACAGCTTGAAAATAGCAGACAATCTAGAAAAAACTTAACAAAAGTTGAAGTAAATAATGTAATTTATGACAAAATAGAAGATATCTTAAACCAAGAAGTTGTTTTTTATTCTAAATTATATACTTCAACTAACCCCGATGTCACACAAATTAATAACTATATTCATAATGTTGAAATAGACAGAAAACTTACAACAGCTGAGGCCGATAAATGCGAAGGTCTTTTTACTATTGAAGAATGCACAACTGCAGTTAATTCTATGAAAGACAACAAGAGTCCAGGTTTAGACGGACTTACTTCTGAGTTTTATAAAACATTTTGGCATAAATTAAAATACATCTTAACATCAGTCTTTAATGAGGGGTATGAACAAACTCAATTATCTAACTCTCAACGTTCTGCTGTTTTATCTCTTCTATACAAAAAAGGCGATCCAACGAACCTTGAAAACTGGAGACCCATCTCACTTCTTAATGTTGATTACAAAATTGCTGCTAAAGTATTAGTTAATAGACTGCATACAGTTATTGATAAAATAATCAGCAATGACCAACAAGGCTATATCAAAGATAGATTTATTGGCTACAACTTACGTCAAATACAAGACGTAATAGAATATACAAATTTATTAAACCTAAATGGTGCCATATTGTTTTTAGATTTCCGTGAAGCATTTGATACTATTGAACATAAATTCCTGTTACAAACTTTGAACAAATTTGGTTTCAAAGATCAGTTTATTCACTGGATCAAAACTTTATACAACAATGCTCAAACTTCGATTATTAATAACGGATGGGTATCTAAACCCTTTTCTCCAGAGCGCGGAGTAAGACAAGGTTGTCCATTATCCGCCCTACTTTTTATAATGGCTGCAGAACTAATGGCAACTAATATAAGAAAATCAAATATTATTCATGGTATATCCGTAAAAGTCGATAATTCGAAAAGAGAATTAAAAATTTCTCAACTAGCAGACGACACAACGCTCTTTCTTCGAGCAAAACAAGATATCCTCAATGCTTTAAAAATAATTGAAGATTTTGGCTTAGTCTCTGGACTGAAATTAAATAAAAATAAAACAGAAGCAATGTGGATAGGAAAAAGTAAACAATGTATAGATTGCATCGGTAACATATGTTGGCCACGAAAGCCTATTAAAGCACTGGGTATTTATTTTGGTCACAACAAAATTGAATGTAACAAATTGTACTGGGAAACTAAATTAGAAAAATGTAAACAATTGATTAATAGCTGGTCAAAACGTAAACTAACAATTTATGGGAAAATCATCATAATAAAAACCCTCTTATTACCAAAGTTTACGTATATGTTTCAGTCCTTAGTAGTTCCGAAGCAAATATCAGATAAAATAAATACCATTTTATTCAAATTTTTATGGAGCGACAAACGAGAAAAAATTAAAAGATTAACTTTAATTGGCAACCGATCGCAAGGCGGAATAGACATGATCGATTTAGAATCGTTTATATCGTCCATAAAACTTAAATGGGTAAAATCATTAACAGACGATAAATTTTCCAGTTGGAAGCTTTTGCCCCTATTCTTCTTCAAAGAATTCGGACAAAATTTTTTCATATTCAAGTCTAATATTGATAACATTAAAAATCTAAATACGTCATTTTTACCGGAATTTTATAAAAATGTTCTTGATATCTGGATAAAAGCAAAAAACATCAACGAACACAAATCTCCAAAATCAGCAGTAAACATTAGAAAAGAAATAATTTGGGGTAACAGGTTCATTAGAATTAAAAATAAATGTTTATTCTTTAACAATTGGATAAATTCGAACATTATTTTCATTAATGACTTAATAAATGATGATGGTGTATTACAGGAAAATTTGATGTATAACAAACTAAATAATAAATCAAATTGGATAGCCGAAATAACACTATTAAAGAAATGTATCCCCAAAAAGTGGATTCAAGAAATACAAACAGAACAGTCTCGTTTGACATTAGTGAAAACACAACTTGGTATCACTGTCTTTCAACGCAGTATTCACACGCAAACCAACAAAAATATATATGACGAATTTATCAAAAATAAGTTCGTAAAGCCATATATACATACCTATTGGAACTCACAATTTAACACACGTATTGATTGGTCAATCTTTTATAATTTCTTACGATACTTACCAGATAATAGACTTAAACAATATAAATACAAATTAATACACAATATATTTCCATGTAAACAAATACGATTTAGATGGCAAATGCTTGATCCGCCGAATTGCAACCTCTGCAACGTACTTGAAGATTATGATCATACATTTTTAAAATGTCCTGTAGTTACAGATCCCTGGATCAAATTAACTCATTGCTTAAGTGAATGCGGAGTAAATAAAAACCTTCAATCTCTCCAGAGTATTGTAATAGGAGATAGACTATCATATCCTGCAAATACCTATTTGAATTTAATCTTAACACTTTTCGGATTTTGTATTTACAAAGCATACTTTTTAAGTGAAAGCAGAACTAAGTCTTTTGATATCTACAAATTATTTAAATCAGAATTTTGGAATTTATGCAAGTCTTATTGTAAAAATAATACTGATCATTTATTAAGTAAAATAAAAGAACATATCAATTAATCTTAAATTAGCTTGCATGTAATAATACTGTTATTTATTGTATTGTAGTGATTATTATACATGTATTGCTTGTATTGTATTATTGTGTCAATACCATAAACCATGTTGTTACCATTCTTTTATTGAATAAACGGGGTTAACCGAGTTGGTTCCTCAAACTTAAAAAAAAAAAAAAAAAATAAGTCAGTAAAATGTGCCGTGTAATGATAAACAGTCTCTCGTGAATCCCCGGATGTAAACATGGGCATGTTAGCAGACGCTTGATTTATGAAATTGTTCTTCTGGTCGCCCAGGGGTGTGGTGTCTTAGTTGACCACTTGCATTAGTATTTGACCACCTAATGGATTTTTTAAAAGAATACCCGTAAAAACTAACAATAACAAGATAAAACTAAACTACCATCTCCTTTAACACATTAACACGTTTAACCAATCATTTGCAAATGTTTCACCTTGTTCAAAGAGACTTCAACAAATAAGCATCAGTACTAGATACCTGCCCTGTGTTCTAGTAAATGCCAACTCATGAACAACAAACATGTTGAAAGTTCATGGGTTTTTGAACAGGGAGCTTTGCTTCCTGGTCAGTGTAAGCGTTAAAAATATACTGGATATGATTGCGAGCTAAAAATAGGTCCAAATGCGCATTCAGCGGGATGACTTCGGATTTTATCGCCTAATCTTCAGCCGAGACAGTGTTTATAATTTTGCATGATAACTAAGCACTTTATTGCAGGAAGCTTGGTAATATATCGCGACAGCGACTGTATAATGTTACGTAAGCTAGGTTACCATCCGGTCAGTGATAAACGCTCTACGTTTAAATACTGCAAGTAGTATAGGCAGTAGAGGTAATAATGTATTAACTAGATGCTGGAACATGCATATGGCGTTGGGGTGGCATATGCCCTCATATGCTTTGTGACTGGAAAAATATTTTTCTGACGACAGGAACAATCCCTGTTCTTCCAGTGCCATCGGCGCTTTGATTCTAACTATTGTTATGACGTACATTTTTAATTTATTACAATAATTTTTGTTACATGACCAATCATGGTTTTTATTGTTTAATAATCAAGTCTCATATAATATTGCTCAATCTCTGAGCACATGTCAATCTGAGATCTTAAGTATAATACCTTGATGACTGAGATGTTATCAATTTCCTATCAAACCATATCTTTGAAACCATGTTGCAAACTTTCTTTTATTAATTTTACACCTATTGTTCAATTGTCACTGATTGAAGCCTTAATATAATTATGTTTGACTGTTTTATCATTAAGTGTTGAAAGCCACTTCCTTTGATAATTATTGCTCTAGGTGTCAATGTCTGTAGACTTGTATATAAGTCAAGGAAATCCTATTGAGGATAACTAGTAACCATCATGAAACTTTATGTGTTAGGTTATGTTAGTTAGGAGTTCCTGACTAGCATATAAATAGGACTAAATATGGATTACCATACATGAACATTAACTTGAGTTCAAGTTTAAATTATTTACTCTGTGTTGACAAAATATGACTTATTGGATTACCAATTTAATACTGACTTTGTGTCAGTATCTTTGTGAATAATATTGGATTACCAATTAAATACTAACTTTGTGACAATCTTCATTTCTCATTAACTTTGTGACAATCTTCATTAACTTTGTGAAACATACATCTACTTTGTGAATCATGCATTTGTTGATCAACTATATTAAAACGTCAAAACTCTACGAAGTCAGTTTTACTTCTACTGTTGGAATTTAGACAATTACGTCAAAGTATTGAAACATGAAATATCAACGTCAGCAGCAGCATCCGGTGAGTGTGGCTTACATTACGCGCCACCTCATAGTCAACCAGAACACGCCGAAAACTGCTTCATAATACTATTATCATTCGTCGAACTCTATGTACGTAACAAACGCTTTAGAGCGTATGAAATCTTGTATTCCCGGTCTGGGTTAGGAAACATGTACGGATGTACAGGCTTTTATTATTCACACACCATTGTTTGACTCTGTCCGCCATTTTGATACAATTTACCAATTAGGGTAAAATTTAGTAAAAAATAGAAAACTGCAAAAACTATTTTTGGCTTTCTGTAACTGTATTATTATTGTACACGTTCCGCTGCAATTACGCTTTTCAGCATAAGGCTGCCTTGTATCTTTCAATAGGACATCTATACTAGTATTGTGTCATTTAGATGTGTGTTGTCCCTTTTTCTAGTCTTGTCGCTTGGTTCTCTAAATGATGGTGTTTTAGATGTGTTCGACCTGCGTTCGGTTTATGTACCCGCCCCCGTACGTGCGACGCGCAAGCTTTCTATTGCAAACTTACAAAGCAATGTCAATGTACGCATGTGTGCAATACGTGCAAGTACGATCTACGTACCATAACTTGACAATCGTCAGTGTTTGTCAGATAATCATACAGAGACCTTACTTGCACGTACTTGTACGTACTGCCCATGAGCTAGCCGTACGTGTTTAATTGGCAGTAGAAGGCACGCATGTCGCATGCACGTGGACGAACACGAAGACTGAACGCAGACTGAACGCAGATAATTATCTCATACTCAACATTTCTGCGTCGCGTCTGCGGACACAGAAAAACGTTCGGATGCGGTACTCACCACGTACGGAATCCTAGGTGCCATCTGCGTTTTTGAACACAAACATCACGTACTTACTGTGACCACCGGTTTAGTGGATGAAACATTACACAAATGAATGGCACAAACTTCACAATGAACAAACTGCTGAATAAAATGCAATTCTGACTGTTTATACACTTCCCATACGTTATACAGAAAGTTGTCTCGATACTTCGGGGATAGTAGTATACAATTTCAACATGGCCAGGGTTAATCATACATTTTATAATTATAAGGCATCATTGTCCGATGCTACACAGGCATGCTCAAAAATTGATTCCAGGTTCGTTTCACAAAACGTACTTTAGAATTGAGGTCATACATTTCAAAAGTATACGATCACAAGAAAGAATAATTCATGAAGCAATAGGAAATTTGAGAAAGGAAGTCGAAGCAATTTAACAAACTAAGTACTATTAGTAAGCCGCAGAATACTCTACCTTTTGCATAAACACAAAAAAAAGAAAAAAAGAAAACTAATGGGCTTAGAAACCAGGGTCGTCGTCCCAGTCGTGGGTACAGTTAATCAGATTCGGTTCTATAGCTGATCGTTTTCACAAAACGAGAGCCGTCCCAAACGTGTTTGCTTCCCGTGAGGTACTTGTCAAAGAATAGCAACTCCGATAATATGCAAAAAACATTTATGGTTGTTGCACAATGACGTTTAATTAAAGTGCTTTCAATCTTGAAGTTTCAAATTGAAGTGTCCATTATTTTATAATTTATGTCAAGAATTAAGGTTAAAAAATATTACGAAACGTAATTACTTCAAAAACATTCATTATTGTGTAATTATTCTTGGACGCTTCACTTCCCATCACTAATATCTACTTATCTTTAAAGTTTCAAAATGAGATCTCCGAGTCAAGCATACCCTTTATTTGCTTGACTATACATACAAAATGTATATGCCTCCACCCTGATTTGAACCCGAGTCGAACGATGAGACGGCAATCGCACTAATCACTGAGATACGGAAACACCCGATACTTATATTGTATGAGTTATGGCCAAGTTAAGAATCAAGTTTGATCAATTACAAAGGGGAATTATTAAAGAAATTTAAGATGCACATGCATGTACGAGGGGTGTTCCAGAAATAATAGGACTTTTCTCATAACTTCTTACTCAAGATTTACAATTTAATGAAATTTGTCTCATATGCTTGGCAATGTATGCTCTACATACTGGTAGCACCAGAATTTCGTTGTTTCTGATGATGCTCATACAAAGTGTTGTCATAGAAACCATGTAACACCAAGGCGGGTCACACTATTATTTGTCATTTCTATCCTTATTAAAAATGTGAATATCTCAATAACCGTTTGATAGATATTGACGCCTAATTGTATGGCATTACGTGGATGACTTTGACATGCGCATGCAAACTTTCGAAGAAATCGGTCCGTGTTTGTTATCACAAGTCAGTAATCAAGGGTATGTATGCAAGCGCGTCATGTGTGAAAATGACGTCAACGCAAATAAACAGAAATCGAACGATTGTCAAATAATGGTATACATTGGGAAAACCAACAGTGCTAACCAATGAAATGATGAAATTCATAAAATGTAGTGGCATTAAGCAATGACTTGTATTCTGTTGGCTCAAACTGTTTACAGATCGCGGATTTATAAACTTACACGTAAGCACAGGCGAGGTAATAGAAATTTAAGTTGACGTTAATAAACACTGTTTGTACCCTGATAGACGCTCCAAGGTTTGAGCAATTTCTAACATCATTGCAAGACCTTTTTGTGAACAGGGTTACGGAAACACATCTAAACACTCGGAACAGTGTTATAAGATATGTTTAGAAATTCAGGATGACTATAAACAAAAATAGTACAAGTTTCTTTTATCAAAATACTGTGCTTAAAATGCGACGTCATAATAACGTCACGGTGCAACCCGCCTCCTTGATACAAAGCATATTTAATGTTTAATAAATTTCTTATTGGTCATCCAATTACTTTGATATTTGGCATATTTGTCAGTGAAAGATCAAAATTTAATTATATACAATTAGTTTTCTTAATTTTTGATCTGCCGTGCTGCTATGAAAAAAGTCCTATTAATTGTGGAACACCCCACGTATATAGTTCAGGGCACTGGTTTACTTACGATGCGTAATTGTCACCTAAATTTACGTTAATATTATCGACGTACGCAATATTTCAGGAAAACTTCGGTTTACGCTAGGGTAAATGCTTTGAAAGAACAGTGCCCAGGTGCACTTCACTTCCTCTCACCGAGATCTATTCAAATATATAGTTTTAAATTGATTTATGGTACCTAGGCACTAAACTTTCCCCCTTCATGAGATAAAATGTTATTTACCTAGTATGCCGTTTCAAATTGATATCTCCAATAGTCTTTGAGTTATGACCTAGAAAAGAATTAAGTATGCACACTTACAAAGGGGAATAATTCCAAGTATGTGCATTTCATAATTATGACTCATGTACAATGTACTTTGCCTTGGTGAGATAATTTTACCTATAAAGTAAGTTTCAAATTGATATCTCTAATACTGTATAAGTTATGGCCCGGACAATAATTACACAAATAAAAATACAAAGGGGAATCACTCAGAAATACGGGATAAAGAGTTATGGTTCTTATGCAATTATTATGCACTTTTCCTCTATTATAGCTATGAACATGAAAATTTATACTTTTCGAGTTATTATCAAAACAAACAATTGTCGACGAACAGATGGACAGACAGATGGTCGAAATGCGGCGACATGTCTAAACATGTATGTAACATTGATGAAAATAAAAAGTATTTTACAATACTTGTACGTGATACAATTATTAAATGGTATCATTATGATAAAATCAAAATTGAACATAGCGAATATATGTCATTTTACATTAAACTTTTTGCTTTCAGCAAAAATAACATTTCCGCCATTTATCAATTCGACAGAATTTTTTCACATCTTCTATATTTGTTAGTAACGTAAACTACACATTATTAACACCAAGTTAAAACAATCTGATAAATGATCCCCTTCCTTCCTGACATTATATAGTTATTGTAAATTAATTCAGCCAATTTTGAATACCTTTCACGACATAATGTATGTATTATACGTAAACATCATTTATTCAAGTGTAACGTAATTGACATTAGATGTGAATGTACAAGTATGAAGAATGCATTTGAATATGTTATAGATCTGCAACATTGGTCAATGTTCAAGAAAATGATCTCCATTTGCTTACGTTCACGTTGGGTGTATAGTTAATGAGCATCTTCGCATTTCAACAAATATTTTGTATTTTACACAGTCCGAATGTAACCTTCGTTACCATGAAAATGAGACATGTTTACATCTTGTATATTGAAAAAATTGTGGTTCAATCAACACAAATTTATGTGACCGTCCCCCACAACATGTAACACAAGTGACAGTTAAAGTAAATCTTTAAGCTATGGATTTTTTGTAATATAAAGTTAATCTTAGGCTTTCATTCATCCCATAACATTGTTTGTGTAAGCAAACGGCCTTTTATGGGCAATAGTATACATAAAGCAGTATTTTTAATCAAAAACAAAGTGCACCTCTTGAACTGGCTCGTGGATTTCAATACAAATGGGCCTTGAAAGAAAAAATAAAAAATTATAAAACATTTGTAACGATACAGTTACTTATGATTTTTCACTACATGAAGAAAATAACCATTCATGCATTATACTGGCAAAGTGAACCAGCATGTTGTTAAAGCGTTTGTGGGAATTTTGATACCAAATGTTCCAGTATTCAAGTACTATAAACAGGTCCCTGTAACCAAGTGAACACTTTCCGTCGCGTGTCAGAGAGCACACTTTCTGTCTTCAGTATATAATACTTGATGTGGATGAAAAAATATTAAAATTCTATGGTATTGCTGTTACCGAAATGTTTATACTTTTCACAAGATGTGGCACAAAACGCATGAGCGAAGCATTTTGAACACCGACAAAGCTACCTACTGTCATGATTCTAACTGCAGCAACCAGAGTTACAAACTGTTTAAATTAGTGCACAGTGCTATTTTATTTGTGCAGTTCTATTAAACGGCATGTTCATACGAGTTGCTTACCTTGATTGAATTAAGGAAGTGATACTGCTGTTGAAACTAAATGGCCGCCGGATAAACTTTTGCCGATTTATAACAATGTGTTAGTGAAAACGAACTTAACAATAATAAGTTCTTGTCAAATGATTACTTTTTAATATTTTATCGTTTGCAATTATTTTTTCTCATGTACACTTAGCGGCACTTCTAACGATGCCACTTGATATTTCTTAATAAGTCGATAACCGTTCGAGATAACGTTATCAATTTTTCACCAGTTTTCGTTTAAAGCATCTTCCTACTACTGCATTTGTAAATTTGTAAAATAATGCGTAGAAAAATTCGCAGTAAAGGTGTTCTTTACGTCACCCGAAATTAAAAAGTCACAAAGTAAACGGCGTATGTATTGTTTATTATCGCTACTTCAAATGTTATATAATGTGTACACAATAAAAAGTATTCGTACAGTGAATAAGCTTACGCCGCCTCAAAATCAACCCATATTCTGAATATAAAACCGATGAGTTTAAAATAAAGTTTTACCTCAAATAAGGCAACTTGAATGGTAAAATTTACATTTCTTCTAAATAAAGAATGTCAAATGTTTAACCTCAAATAAGGCAACTTGAATGGTAAAATTTACATTTCTTATTAATAAAGAATGTCAATTGTTTAACCTCAAATAAGGTAACTTGAATGGTAAAATTTACATTTCTTCTAAATAAAGAATGTCAATTGTTTAACCTCAAATAAGGCAACTTGAATGGTAAAATTTACATTTCTTATAAATAAAGAATGTCAATTGTTTAACCTCAAATAAGGCAACTTGAATGGTAAAATTTACATTTCTTATAAATAAAGAATGTCAAGTGTATGCAGTCATGAGAGTGACTGGTTGCCGTTTAATATTATTTTTGGTGAACCGAAATTTAGATTTCAAGTAAAGCTCAACCTCGTTACCTGCATGAATCGTACATTCTCAACAGATTGGTAATAGTTACGGTAAACACTATCATTTAAAATAAAACCAACATTTGTCATTTACTAGCTTTTTGGTAAATATTGTTAATGATTATTTGAAAAACACGAGCTAATAAAATGTCGATAAACACAACCTTTATAGAAAGGAATGACACCTACGTGCATACATAACAAAGAGGTGAACGGTATTGCTAAACGCGACTTTTAATATAAGTATTTAGTCAGTTAAAGACGTGTCGTGCTATAGTCTATCGTCGGATGGAGCTAAAAATTGTCAGAATCAGTGTCAAATATTGATGTTTTCATTACAATTCATCGAGGAGTTTAAAAGAAAACTGAAATATATAAATGGTAGCGTTAGAAGTGCCGCCAAGTCTATAACAATATGCAGCAAGCGGCTGTACTAATATAAGCCAAAGATGTCCAAAGAATTTCTTCTTCTTTGACTTCTCTGTATTAGCTGTGCTATAAATAGAACATGGGGCATGGTGTAGTAATATTTATAATTATAATCATATTGTTTTCGAATAGCTACAATAGATAAGAAAATATTGATCGTAATACAGACGTAGTTAATTTAGGTTTTATTTTTTAAGTTCGCATCTGCAGAGAAATGTGCAATGAAACACTATCGCGAAACTATTTCTTCGTATGTAAGCTTATTTCACACCATAGACCTAAAGATGTTGCCACACCATAGACCAAATGGTAATGTCATACCATAGACCTGATGATAATGCCACACCATATACATAGGGCCTTGTTCGCCAACTTTGTAAGTTTGAAACATAGACTGAGACTTTACAATGTAAAATGCTCTATTCACTCTCATGTGGTTAAAAATAAACCGAATTTAATATAAATTGGTATACATGTTAAGTAGTCAGATAAAAATTCACATGTTTAATCTTAGTTCAAAGAAATGCCAGTGATTATGAATAATGACATTTTTAAGTCTAAGTCTGATTTTTAGTCTTATAACTTTGATGAATAAGGTCCGTAGTGGCTCGCCCCTAAATCACTATGCTTATTTATCGAGATTAACTAATAGCAAAAATAAAGTAACATAACCAACCTTCATCATCCAAAACTTTGAAGTAAATACCCCAACCTTCACTGGAAATTGCAGTTCCATTTATGTCATGGATGTGACATGAATTCTGATTTCTATTGTAGCTTACATAGACACACCAGTTTGTGTCCACACAGACTACGAAACACGCGCTAATCGTAAAGACGTTCTCATATTCATGCGCGTCACTTGTGGTACTCAATTTTGTATCAACATTTTGTAACTTGAAATTTTTTGAATGCGCCGATAGAAATGCAGCAGTGATACTGAAGCATAATGCAGGCACTAACACGTTAAGTAACATCATTATATCGTGAAATGAATGACACAATTCAAATATAGACAGTCAATACGACTACAATTGTTTACCACAAAGATACCACATTAAATATCATTTCGTTAAATTGAACTTTTTTCTTTTCTATATCTATAAAAGAAAAACGTTATGTGTCCTTTGCATAGCTCTGCATAAAGTTAGAGACCCACGCTTGTTATTCTCAAACGACAATTGGCGGTTCAATATATACAGTATGAAGAATCAAGTGATCAAATGAATAACGTTCGCACTCACAACAATTGTGATTTAGTCTGCAAACGGTGAGTTTTTTTCTTGATTATAGCGATCGTGCATTTTATATTAATACAGTATACAGCCTAAAGAACATCTCATTATGTACGAACACTAGACAAATACCAATTTTTAGGTGTTGTTAACTGATGCTCGACCGAATTATTACACTCAGTTGAAAACTGCATTTGGTCAAGCATCAATTTTAAACAGCTAAAGATAGATACTTGGGATGCTGAATAATTCAAAATCTGCTTTCAGTTTGGATGAAAAAGTTATGTATTTTAACTTGGAACTCTATGAATACTTTAAAGGTTCTGCCTCACAGATGAAGCGATTTTTTTTTTAAAGTATAATTTTCTAACCAAATCAAGTATTTAAATAATATATAAATAGAACATTGTTGACTGTTGCTTTAAGAAATATTTATTGCAAATAATCGATTTTAACCACTTTTAACACCGCGCACACCAGTGTGATTTTCCTTTTAAGCACAGCGTAATTTTCCATTCATCATGATTTTTTAGTAATATTATTCACTTGATCGGTCTTAAACATTAACAAACTGAAGTCTAAACATCTATGAAGTATTTGGTTTGTTTTTAAATTCGTTTTCATCACATGCGAGTAGATTTCAGGCAATCTAATTGAGAGTTTTTTAAATATTAATACGGTATAGAATTTAGGAGGTAAAATGCTTAAATAATTACAAAATCCTGATGTTTTACAAGTTATATTTTATATCAGTGTGCTTGTTTATGGGATATACAGGCATCTATGTCAAAATATAGTGAATATTTAACAATTTTATTTGATTTCTGCTATACGCTGAAACGTGACACAGTCCCTTTAAAACTAAAAAGGGGGATAAAACTGTCATTAAATAAAATAGGGAAAAGCGGTTTATTGCAACACACTGCAATTTTGGTAGCAAAAATATATTCCAACTTTCAAAGCAATCCTTTTGATACTTTATGAGAAATTGCAATTTTACTAAGTTAGGCCCGATCGAGAAATATCACCAACCTGTTGAAGTCTGTTGCATACGTTGCCACTCTTTTACGATACAGAAAATCCTTGTGCTTTTGACGTACTTTAAACTAAGATGTGACGTTTGTTCGTTGCAAAGTATTTTTATTATCGTCTGTTGACGTTATTACGACTTGCGAATCAGTTTACACCTACGATTGTCTGTGTGAGATAAACTGACGATAAAGGCACGTAAACGTGGTGGCATCATACCCATGTCTATTTGAAGACACCACTTCCGGTCAACAAATTTAGATGTTATTCCTATACATTGATGTCATATAAAATATACATTCCGTTTAATAACATTCAAATGTCCTATATTTTCTAGCAGGTACATGTTTTGTACAGCAGATTGCAACTTACCAATAAATTAACAATTTTGTGACTTTTTCTTTTTCAGTCACTACATTTCGAGGTTCGGTACAGTAACTTCTTAAACCTTGATTACAATAAAATTTGCTCCATCGATACTTCATATATAGAATGTATATGGTGCCACATTCATTCAAGTTAAAGCTAACTGACTAAAATGTTTTAAAACCCACTATTGCGTTTTTAAGTGTACTGATCCAAATAGTCTTCAAGGGTCAAAATAACACCAAATAGAATTGCTCTTTAACTCTGTAAAGTGACTAAAGTCAGTCCAAAAAAATGTCCAAAAAAATGTCCAAAAAAATGTCAACATTTTGTCCATGGAGCCCTCTCAATCCAAGAATCCAGCTTCAAAAAATATAAAAAAGTAGGGGGTCATGTATCATATAAGAAAAATTTGGTTCGTCAAATGCGGTGAACAGATTTTCTCACTTGTCCGTTAGATCCAACTCTACTTTCCCTTTCATTTTTAAGACAGAATGCCAAATATTTCTGAATAAAACCATTTTACTACATCACATACATGCATTCAAAGCATTTAAACCCAATTTCATGATTCTGAGGCTGAGTTGTCAAGACATACCATCATTTCCAGTCGCTTCAAAGTTTTTTACCGGACTATTTGAGTGTATCTGAATTTGGTCCGCGTAGGCATGTAGTGGTTATTAACCTAGTATTAGACAATGTACAAGCATAATCTAGTAAATGAGGTTTAACAATTAACGTGAACAATCAATAGTATGTGTATTTGAAAAACAAAATCAAGGCAAAACTTTAAATGGACTCTAAATGGCAAAGATATTGGTATTGGTGACTCTTTTACATATTTAGGAATATAATTTCACAATACATGAAGTCTGAAACATGCAGTGCAAACATTGTATGAACAAGCTTTAACAGCATATTATAGTTTGTTGTCAACTTTCAGTAGACTTAAAATTGATGTTAAAACCAAATTAATTTGTTTGACTCACTTATAGTTCCTATTATTTTATACGGTTGTGAAATATGGGGTCTATATATAACTATAAAGACATTGACAGACTGCATCTTAGGTTTTGTAAATACTTGCTCGGTGAAAAATCGTTGTAGTCTTAATCAATGATACGGTTACCTGTAGTTCTATCAGGATTCTATAACGATAGTTAATATCGATAAAGTCATTCCGAAAAAAAGATAAATATGGATAACACATAGGTGTATCTATTTTAACGGTCCGCGTGTGATAGTTTATCAGCCATCTTGGATTATGACGTCATGCAATAACGGTCCGTGTGTTATTTTTGATATGAACTTGATTAGGAGAAACATTATCAATAAATTGGCGCAACATGTTATAGACAAATGCGACTTCTGTTGCTTGGTGTCTATAATACACTAGTTAACGTTGGTAAAGTTCTGCTACTTATGAAAGGAAAATAATTTAAGTTACGATAAACGCCGAAAAAATCCTACCTATTTATGAGTTAATTTAAGGGATATACATTTGGAGTGGTAATATTCCTATTATTTACTTAGTAATTACCAAAACCGATAAATAAGTTAACACATTTCTATTAATTAGATGGTTCGTTCTAAATTACCGAAACGAATATATAAGTTGAAATAGTTCAAACATAGTTCTAACATATAAATTACGGCAATATTTTTTTCTCAAATTGCCGAAATTGATATACAAGTTGAAATAGTTATACAATCTTAATTACTGAATATTTCTTTTATTCAAAGTGCCAAAATTGATATATAAGTTGAAAAAGTTCTAAGATCTAAATTACTGAACTATTTCTTTTATTCAAAGTGCCGAAATTGATAGATTATATATATAAGTTAATATAGTTTGATTATCGGAATATTAGTGAAACGGATATTTAAGTAAAATATTTGATCTCATGCTTTTTTAATAACATTTAATATACTAAGTATAGATAAATATGAAGTAGAAATATTTCTTTCATTTGAATTACCGTCCAGTAATGGCTTGATCAGTTACAATATGTGTTTTATGATCTAATATACCAAAACGGATACCCATACATTAGTTATTAGTTAAAAATAATTCTATTAATTATATAATCGCCATGGACATAAATATTGTTATTTATTGAATTACTGAAAGGGATATAGAAGTTAAAATATTTCTATAAATTCAATTACCGAAAAAGATTTACAATGTAGATGAATATTTACTTTTTATTAAATATTTCTATTAATTACATAAAAATAAATTAATGAAATTATATAGAATTATATCAGTAGAAATAATTAAATTAATTATATTATTAATAATCACAACTCGTACACAGTGTGTTTGGTCGTAGAGGAGTTTAACTTTAGTGAGACGTCAGTTTTTACGTAGAAACAACAGTTTTAATAGAGTCGGATTGGTGGAAACAGACAAAGAAAAAAGAGGAGATTACCTTCAGGGTGACATCAGTTTTTACGCAGGGAAACAACAGTTGCTGTTTTAATATGGTCGGATTGGTGGAAACAGACAAAGAAATGTGGATTTTGTGTTTTGTTCTAATTTCCTTCGGTAGCTGCCAAGGTAATGTACTTCATTGTTGTTGTTTTCTGTTGTATTTATTAATTCTGTACACAAGAAACTCTATCGTTGAAAACGACAAAAAAAATGTTGTTTTTTTTTAATTTATATATCTTTTTTCGAAAAATATGTATTTTACAAACAAAAACAAATTTCGTTTTCAAATTGTCTTTTTTTCGTTTTCACCGAAACAGTTACCTGTGTGTTGTACCTCTCTTAATACTGAGATACAAACTTATGCACCAAATGGACTAAAAGCTGTGTGTGGTAGTGATGGAGCTTAATATTTACTCCCAACACTTGAGCAGCAAGACATCCAAACTTCACTTCCAATATATCTTAGAAAGCAAGATATTCATACCTAGTTGAATCGAGCTGGTATAGTTTTGTCATAGTCTCACATATTCGCCGTCAGATTCAAACTATAAATCCCTGAATCACGCTCATCTCAACAAATGCTCAAATTATGAATTGTTTGAAAGTTCGGAAAGCTTGCCTAAGAGATATCTCCCGGTGGCGAGGGTAAAAAAGATGTGTAATTTACGCTAGTTCTTTTCCAAACTTTTAATTCATTCTCATTAAAGTTATGTTGACGTAGTTATACAGAAAACTACTTGGACAATAAGTAAAATAAGTGCATGTTTTTAAGATTTGGCGTATAAGGCAATGTACTACTTTATCAGATGTAGCAGATCTTTGTTTATATGACATAGAGGATATATCACGAGTTGTCAATTGATATAAATTTATATTCAACGAGTTTTGGAAATTTTATTAGGCGAGCCTCTTGCGTGCTTAATAATATTTCCTGAACGAGTTTAATATAAATATATCAATTGACAACGAGTGATAGATTCTTTTTATCATATGAAACTAAAAACGCAAAATACACATTGATTTATTGGAAAAACTCAACAGCTTATACTAAACGTGGTACGTATAACTTTATACGTACTGGCTATACTAACCTGTATACAAGGAAAGTCATGTGATAAAATTTGTTACTATGTCATTAGTATATCAGCAGTAGACTACTTCTTTCATTGTGTTACTTTTAAAAGCTCTTTCAGACCAATCGTATGCTTCTGATACATCCAGAACCGGAAGCATGACGTCAGCACATTCTAACGTTGGTACCGGAAGTATGACATCAGCATCTTCTTCTCATAATTTAGCTGGATGTCCAAAACTTGCCGAAAATTGTAACTTCGATTGTTTGGATATTGGTCATAACGGGTGCATTGAATGCACATGTACAAAGGGTATGTCCATTCAATCAAAATATATATACTAGTTAATTCCAAGAACGACCGTTCGAGTCATTTTCAAATTCAAGAAAACACGACTTCAAACGCATCAACGCATTCTTGGTTTCAACTTATATAATTTGTATAAAAATGAACCTGTTATGTAGGAAAGCACATGTGCTGTAAATGTATAATATAGTCCATGTTCATAACGTGTTGGTTGGCGTGGGCATTAAAATGTTCAGTCATTACACTTAATTTATCTTACTATCCACTCATCGACGATGAGGGGTATATCGATTTGCACATGCAGGTCGGTCTGTTGATCGGTATGTCGGATGGTCGTTTGGTCGGTCGGAAGACTAAATGGTTTCCGTTCATTAACTAAAGAGCGCTTTGTACTAGGATCTACAAACTTTACATGGAAGTTGGCCTCAGCAATAATTTTATTTTCTGACAATACTTCAAATGTCAAGGTCACTGTGTCCTTTACCAATTGATTATTGAGGTATTTTATACCAGGGGACATACATGTTTTACAATCACCTCTTGTTATTACGTTTGAAGGTCAGTTCAGCAACTTCTAGATCGATTGGTGTCATATTTTCATTACATGTTTATTATAGACTTGCACGGAAATGGTAATGCATTGACAAGCGCTCATTCGGACCTAAACAGTAATGGTTGTCCGTCTTTTCCAAGTAACTGTGATGCATCGTGTACACGTCTGGATTCTAACGGATGTCCGGTTTGCACATGTTTAACTGGTACGTTAATATTTATAACAGTAACTCCCTGTTAAAAATGTATCATTGTCATTATTTGTTTTACTTTTTCTCGTCTGTAGTTTATTTGCTACGTCATCATCATCTTGTCATATTTATGTAATAATCTGTCTCTATATATTATGACTGTCGAACATTATGTTGCAGATGCGAAGAACTCAACCTCTGTTTCGCAGGCGTCAGCTACGTCATCAATGACGTCATCAAATTTAAACGGTTGTCCGCCATTTTCTACTGGATGTTCAGCCGAATGTGTAAAACTAGACGCCAATGGATGTCCAGTGTGTAGATGCCAAGCATTGAGTAAGTATTATATTAAGAATTTGATTCGGACGATCATGGAATACAAAAAGAATATTCATATTTCAGCAACTACAATGTTTTTGTATTTTTTCCAGATACTACATCGATGACGTCACCAAATCACGTGGGACAAGGTTCTAGTGGTAATCTCAACGGTTGTCCGGCATTTTCTTTGAAATGTCCGCCACAATGTACGACGACAGATGATGAGGGTTGTCCTATATGTAACTGCATTGATTCACGTAAGTAAATTTAATTGAGAAGTGTGCTCTCTCCATTCTTGAATGATATGACGCCATCTGGAAATGACGTCATAGATACGAAACTAATAGAAATGTCGATAGACAAAAATTACTAAAATTTGTAATTTATTCAACTCATCACAACTTTATATTATATAGAGGATATTTGAATTGTTTCGTGTATGATCGGCTGATAATTCACCGAATGTTCAGCTGATGTAATATTTTCACGAGTGGCGTACACTGCTCACGAGGTGAATTATCAAACGATCATACACGGTAAAATACTAATATTCTATTTATTTCATGCTTAAAATAGCTTAAATACTCCACTATATATACTTAACAACTTTTCTAAGTCCTCATTTTCATTTATCCATAACATTTTTATTATATACAGTGAAGTAATAAACTTTCTCATGTGAAGTGTGTACAACATAGACATTATAATCCGCGTCTCGAAATGTCAGAATGACACCTGGTTTGTTCGTCACGATATTGACGTCCGTTTCATGTTTTTTTGACGCCATGTGTTTACATATTCTCGTCGTATGTTAAATTGCCTTCAATTTATGTCCAATGACTAACCACGTATGAATAACAGTTTATAAATTATTCAGTTATCACCGTTGATGGTGGATTGACGTCATAAAAATATGAAATGACGTCAATACGGTACAGAGTTGGACATTGTGTCGACAATCAAGAATAATTACCTTAACATCCACGTTTGATTGATTTTTAACGTATAAACAGGTCTAGGAGTGTTTAATTCAAGGTAAACGTATCGTTTGCTTCTCGTATAATGCTGATTGCGAGTACGTTTAGCATTTATTGTGACGTTATGGCGTAAAAACGCTCGACGCAGACGTCGCATGACAACTTTGTGGCCAGACGGTAACATTTAATTAGTCTTTTTGTTCAGCAATGCTCCCCACTAACGTCATTGACTGTCAATAGAAACATCTGACTACATGGTGAGCATCCAATATATCAAAATCTGTCTTTGCGACTTTTACTTTCTTTCGTTTCTTATGTTTTTTGTGTGTGTTCATTCAATAAATTTAAATCGAACACGAATTACTGTTGCACATTTCTGCACACCTATAACACACGCAAATCATAGCAAAAATTCAATAGGCTACTTGCACGGTTGACAAAGTTATCTTCAAAAATATAAGTGTGGACTTAGAAAAGTTGCTAAGTATACCTCAAATGTTTTGCGTGTCGTCGTTTTCCCGCCATGCACGCGTCGAGTTGCAATCAAGTAGTTCTTATGCAATGACTTTAATTTCGTCCATTTGTTTTACATGTATATACATATAATGTTCTGTTATTTGTTAAAGATTAATATAGCAATTGAAAATGCTTATTTTTTTATTTTTGGCGGCGGGAAAATTTGTTTTAAAAAAACGGTCCGTTTGCGTGAAATTATGAACTGTGAAATTATGAACTGTGAAATAATCGGGGAATAATCCACCGTTATTTTACCGTAAACCACCGATAAACATGAAATAAAAGTAAATCCATGTATCTAGATCTATAAGACCATTAGACTTTTTGAAAAAAGGGCTAATCAAATCATAATTTATAAAACATGTATTTATATCCACTGCAACTACATGAAAATAAAGAGAAAATGAAAAATTAATGTTTTATGCCCTTGATAAACGATATCCAAACATCAATCGAGGGTTGATAAGTCTATGTTATAAGTTAAGCTATCAATTTTCGAGGGATTTTTTCAGCTGCTCAGCCGCTCGACTACCCTTTGACGTTTTATCTGGTATTCGTAATTTATGTTATTATAATTTATATTACATCGTGTGATATCATAGTGACGAGTACTGAATGTCAACCAATGGTTGCTCAGTGTCAGGTGGAATGTCTCCAGATAGATGATGCTGGTTGTGTGTCGTGTACAGAAGAATGTAACGGTAGGTTGACAATCGGAATGTCTCGTATTATCAATCGGAATGTCTCGGATTATCGATCGAAATGTCCCGGATGACCAATCGGGATGTCCCGGATAATCAATCGGAATGTCTCTGATTATCAATCGTAATGTCTCGGATGATCAATCGGAATGTTCCGGATAATCAATCGGAATGTCTCGGATTATCCAGCCGCAGCCACCAGTAAAGTAACTAAGGTCGGGAAAACTATTTCTGGCGTGGAACGTGCACACACGATTCTCGGTTTATTAGTATGTAGCTCTTCCATCTGAGCTAGACTGGTGTCTGTTGTAGGTTATATATCTTAGTATCTTAGTATCCACATATAATTTATAACTACTATAAAGGAGCTGCCTTTGACATCGTTTTATTAATGTCATACCAAAATGCTATGCTTGTAACTGATTGATTGTTTCATTCATGTTTCCATGTATGTGTTTTAGTTAGTCGTGACATTGAAAGGATACTTTAGGATTAATTAAATTAATTATCATGTTAGATCATGTGTGAATTCAAATCCATGTCAACTTCTGAACTAAATGGTCCGCAATAATGTTCACAAGGTGTGATATATTCGTGATTACGTTTTCAAATTAAATGGTTCTGTGTTTTAGAACTAATATCTAAAGAAACAATAACAACAACAGCAGCACCAGTTATGACCACAGGAACCGAGGGGAAAAGTGAGTTTATTAGAATTAATGGTATATTTGTAATTTACACCATTTCTTCGTATTCTGTACAACTAGTCATGTTTTGGTCGGTATGTCATATCCGACAACTACACTAGTTTTTGTTTTGTTTTATTTCCCTGTTCTCCTAGTCAGTGGAAACAAGAGAGGTAAATGAGAGGCCGAAATTTTTCGCTGATAAACATGTAAACCGATATTTCAGGAATTAATTTATACCTTACCATTTAAGACGGAACCGAAAGTCTATATATCAATAATTTATACCTAACCATTTTAGACGGAACCGAACTTCTATCTGTCAATGCTTTTACCTAACCATCTTAAATTGGAACCGAAAGTCTATCTGTCAATAATTTATACCTAACCATTTTATACGGAACCGAAAGTCTATCTGTCAATAATTTATACCTTACCATTTTAGAGGAACCGAAAGTCTATATGTCAATAATTTATACCTTACCATTTTCACGGAACCGAAAGTCTATCCGTCAATAATTTATACCTTACCATTTTAAGCGGAACCGAAAGTCTATATGTCAATAATTTATACCTAACCATTTTAGGCGAAACCGAAAGTCTATATGCCAATAATTTATACCTAACCATTTTAGACGGAACCGAAAGTCTATATCTCAATAATTTATACCTTACCATTATAGACGGAACTGAAAGTCTATCTGTCAATAATTTATACCTTACCATTTTAGGCGGAAACGGAAGTCTATATGTCAATAATTTATACCTTACCGTTTTAGGCGGAACCGGGAGTCTTTCTGTGAACTGCCAAGCATTTGATGGAGTGCATTGTAATCCGACATGTTTGAATTTGGATATCAATGGATGCATCACATGTGATTGCAATGCTGGTGGTCTGTATTTACTATTCAACTTATCGTTTGGATTTTATCACACCGTGTTTTAAAGTGTATAGAGCTATATTCTAACAGTCACTTAATGTCAAAATAATTACTTGCATCGTTCTTAGTATGATACTAGACTACCTTAATTGCAAATTAAAACTTTGAATGAGTTCTGTGTACTTTTATTCAGTCGTCGAAAAAAAGACGATTCTTATAATTTCATAGGGTGTTCTAAAATACTTTCACATGAAAATGGACAGTTTGCATGTCCAATAAATCACAGAGAAAGTTTCTGTTAAAACTGAAGCGAAAAATGATCAAATGGATCTGAAAGAATAATTTTGTTTCAGTTAATGAATCTTTTTTAAAAACATATTGTCCGATATAGCTCTATACACTTTAATATTATTTATAATTAATATTTAACGAGTATTTGTCAACATCACTGGTATGATAACATTCCTATTTGTCCATGTTCACTGACAAAGTTTCCCACTTAGGTTATGTACATGTCCGGCACAGTTTTAATTCGAGACAAATGCATAATATAGCTGTAATAAAAATATAATTTATATTCTTGTCTACATGGTGCTGGTTTCAATCTGCTGGAGCCGACGATCCTGAAGTATTGCTCTGCTCTACGTAACACCTACGTCACGCCAGTATGTGTTCTTTTTTCTCCAGGAAGTAAAGCAACCGCCACTACTCCTTCACCAGCTCTTCTAACTGGAGGCGACGCAGGAACCGGAATTGGAAATTCATCGACCGGAAATAACAATGGTTGTCAGGTATTTGACAAACAGTGTGACCCTAGATGTGTGAAACTTGACTCACTTGGATGTTTGACGTGCTCTTGTGGTAAGTAATTTGAATACATAATTATCAGTATTTTAAGTACATGTATGTGTTATGGTCCACGCTGTAAAATGGCTGGAAAACCAAGTTTCACAAAGATATCTGCAAAAACAACGGTGATACACAAGTGATCAAATAAGCGTAGATCTATTATTTTATTTTGTACAATAGTATTACAGTTAAGTTCCACTAATAAGACCGGTCAAAACGTATAGTGAATCGGTCTTATTAGCGAACCTTTTTTGTTCTAAATTTATAACTTTGGGACCTTAAACTGGCAAAAATCTGCATGATTTTAAAATAATCAAAGTGGTCTTATTAGCGGAACTTTACTGTACCATGTGAATAATTGTGAATAAACAAAATGGGTCCTCAAATAGGAATAAGCGTAGCTGCGACTTGACCTACTTACCCAAGTCCCCGCTGTAAAAGGAATGGATAACGAATTTCGCAAAGATATGCCAAAAACTGTGATCCCAAGTGACCAAATAAGCTTAGCTGTGACTTTAACCTAGTTTCCCAAGTCTCTGCTGTAAAAGAGCTGGATAGCCAAGTTTTACAAAGATATGCATAAAACGGTAATCCCAAGTAACCGAATAAGCTTAGCTGCGACTTGACCTACTTGTCCCTGCTGTAAAAGAGCAGGCTAACATATTCTCAAAGATATGCCAAGAGGCGGTGATCCAATGTGACCAAAATAAGCGTGCTGCGACATTACCTATATATATATAGCTACCAAAAACCATGCCCAAGACCGCGAACCCCAGCGACAAAACAATACCCACCACAGACCAGATAACAAAACATGGCAGATTAAAATCCCCTGTGACCAAACAAAAATCCTCTAAAAATTGACCCTGTCACCTAATAATAGACCTCGAAAGACTATTTTAAGTCCACGCCAAAAACGATAACCTAGAGTGACCAACAAAGTCAAAGTCAATCTATTATGCAACTAGTCATTGGCATTGTCATATAGCAATCAAACAAGTTTTTTCCATAGGAAAGAACATAAATATGATGCCAACATAGTGGCCTCAGTTTCTCTCCAGTCAAGCTTCAAAACCATTATCAGCCATCTACAATTCTAAAACTGCATTAAACAACAGTAAACATTGTCGTCGTATATTTCAGAAACAATCAAATCCACACAAATTCCGTTGGTTCCAGGCTCTGTGTCAAATATGACAACATTCACCCCAAATGAAAATGTAACAGGAACCAGCTCCAAGGGAAGTAACTCTGGGACCAGCAATACTAACGGTTGTCCCCCTTTTGATGTCACGTGTTCAGCTGGCTGCGCTGTTCTAGACGCTGTAGGATGCTTATCCTGTAACTGTGGTACGTATGTCGACATGAACAGGTGGTTTCTCATCATTATAATCAAACTCCATACTCCTCGCTCCAACTTGAAAAACATCTTTATTCAGAATGTTTATTCAAAACCAACACCAACTTGTAGTAAATGATCTAATTAAGAAAATGAATCCAAAGTTAAAATGTTTCCATTCAGTAATAAAGAAGTTACAGCAGTTTTTTTGTATCTATGAAATGCTCCTCCAATTGGAGTACTAAGCGTTGTTAAAAAGTTCGTTCGATACTGGTATACATAATATATCAAAGGAACTTAGTCTTAGACGCTTTCTTCGTGTTTTAGTTGAATTTTGCGTCATGGTCCTGTGTTTTTTTCATTCCGCTGCTTTTTATTTAAACAAACATGGATACACTAGCACCCTTTAAAGTGAGCGATACAAAAAACAGAAAACCTTGGCAAGCGTTCATACTTTGACGACACATAAGCCATTGTATTCTCTATTCACTTGTTAATTTTGATCAATTTTATAAAATCGTTTTTTCCCTTTAATATTTTGAACCTCAGCCAAAAATAATTAACGACGTCCATACATCCAGATTTCCAAAATACAAACAAAATACCCCCCTTCCCATTATGACATACCAAATCGTATTTTTGTTAAGTGTCCACCCTAAAACAAAAACACAAGAAAAAGTCATGTTTTCTTCAATCATTATATGGCTAACAAAAAAGCATTATAAATCATAATAACTTAAAGAAATAGCTGAAAACTTGTTTGTGTGAAAACTGCGTCTGTTATGGGCGTTGTGACATGATAGTGAACAAGTATGAAAGCAATATGGATTTTGAAGATATATGAGGTTACAAACCTGTTGTGTTTTCGTTCCCAAAATGCTCAAACCTATCCGTCCTCGAACACAAAACGAAGAAACGATTTATTATGGCGTTATATGTGACAGACAATATTTCTTTTAACTAACTTAAGATTCACAAACGTTTCATAATCGTTGCTTATTCGGTAAATAAAGGTGTCGAATTTTCTAACAGGTAATAATAATGCAACAACCGGAAGCGGAAGTGGTACTAGTAATGGTGGCGGGAACGCGGCCGGATGTCCAACTTTTGATACCGGATGTCCTACCCAATGTGTTATCATGAATTCTTTTGGATGCGTATCATGTTCGTGTTCCGGTATGTATATATAATGTTGTTGTTTAGTGTTTTTGTTCTTGTTTTTTGAGAAAAAAATATATTTTTCGCTCGCTTTGATTTTAGTGCATCCTTCTTTGTTTACATAAATGTCAGCAAAGAAATTGGCGCAACAATGTGGGAAATTAAATAATATTTGTTTTCAAGTTCTATTCACTTTTTTTTGTAGTTTGTTTTCATTCTTCAATGTTGTTTGTAAAACCCATGGTATGCACTTTTGCACTTCAAAATCACTGACACCTGCCCGATTATCTATATATACATACTAGCAGCGAAGAATATTTAGCGATAATTAGATTAGGTGGAAATTAAACGAATATTAGTTAGGATTTATTGTTTGTTTTTATTACTAAATATTACAGTTGTTGTAAAATCGTAGGTATGCACCTTTGCACTACACAATCACAAAGAGCTGTCCGTTTAAGTATTATATTTTTGAACATGTATTTGATTATTGAACTAAAAACGTCAGCTACGACTTAACTTTTCTTCATTATGTAAACGGTCAAAACCATACTACTAAATATGGATTTTATCACAAAAACACTTGCCGCATTCATAAATATTATGTCCAAGCATATACTACGTGTAGTTGTGTTTGCAGAATTCTTCCAAACATTAAACTAATCAACTTAACATTTTTATCTTAGATATTAGTAGTATCTACGAGAGAAAACAAATAATTATGTTTTCGAATGCGTAAACAAGTTTTCTGTTCACGTTTCAGGAGCAACAAATACCAGCACGCCTCCATCGACCACTGTGAACACAGATTGTCCTCGTGTGGACGTTCTGTCTTGTCAGCCATCTTGTTTATCTGTCGATGTTCGTGGATGTGTACAATGCTCCTGTCCGGGTAATTATTGCTGTTGTTATTATTATTGTTGTCGTTATTGTTGCATTTTGTTGTTGTTGCAATCGTGTTGTTGTTGTTGTTGTTGTTGTTGCTGTTGACGACACCAAAGCCCGAATATCCGTCGCTAGTACCGTTTACTAGTATATAGATTGGGGAATGTATTCTTAACTCTTTACAAATCTTCTATTTAATACTTAGAGTAGCATTTTGTATATGTGTTTTTCATTTTTATGTTATACCCTGACGTAGCCTTAATTGAGAAGCCGAAATTCACCCGTCGTTAGATTTATTAATTGTACTCAAAAGTTTATATTGATACAGGTTCTTATTTGTATGTTATGATATGTTTGTTTTCTATGTTCATGTACTAGTTTCAGCTTAGTCTCTAATTGCAGCGACAACTACGGCTCCCGTCCATGCCAAGACATCCGAATTCATCCAGCAGTCAACTGCAGGACAACCAACAGAACCAACACAAACGACATCACCAGCTACGCCACTACCGAACCAGTCTTCAACTAAAGCACTTTCAACAACACCAACGGTAACCCAGACGTCAACCGATGCGTCTATTACTACACCACCGGTCGCACAAACGTCATCTCCAGTGCCGTCAACGGTCACACATACAAACCCGGTAAATATTATTTCTTCTGTTAATGCTAAATACGATGAAAGATTATATGACATCCTACTACTACCCCAGTGTATTTATAAGTAGATATTTCCATGGGTCTAAAAGTAAAGATGTTTTTTAAGCCCCGGCATCAACTGATGCAGAGACGTTCGTCAGTTCGTACGACCGTTACAAAACGTGCAAAGTGATTGACTTGGCTGGTTTACTAACGACAACGCTTCCACCGGAGTATACGCAATACTGAAAGCAGTCTTGTTTGTTTTCAGACATGTTACGTGCATCTTTTAATTTATTTGATACAATTCATAAAAATAGCGAAATACACAGACACTACTTCAGACAACATTCACTTTTATTGGTCGACACAGACACGCCTTCAGACAACATTCACTCTCATTGGTCGACACAGACACACCTTCAGACAACATCCACTCTCATTGGTCGGCACAGACACACCTTCAGACAACATCCACTCTCATTAGTCCACACAGACACACCTTTAGACAACATCCACTCTCATTGGTCATCACAGACACACCTTCAGACAACATCCATTCTCATCGGTCGACACAGACACACCTCCAGACAACATACACTCTCATTGGTCGACACACGTACACACCTTCAAACAAAATCCATTCTCATTGGTCCAAATAATTATTGTCAATCAGTTATCTTCAAATACTAACCCAAACTAATACTAACTTAGACACTAACTATGTGCGTACTGGGATGTCCTCGACCTAGGCACACCTATTGACGAGGATAATAAAATTTATCACCACCCAAAAAAAGAAAGTTATCTTCAAATACATTTTAACAATACATTACCACGCATGGTCCAATGAATGGGATCCAAACATTCGCCAAACTACTTGATTGTGTGGCCTGTAGGTCCAGATCCAGGTCACTGTGCCATGTACCAGATCTAACCATTGACCTGATATTGGGGAGCACGTATATATGTTTAACAACACGGTAAGACGGGCCTCTGCTACAACAGTGTATGTCAATTCATATAGAATACATGTATTATCTATTCTTTCACAGGCATCCACAACGTACATCGCGCAAACGTGTCCGATATTTGACGAGACTTGTCCACATAAATGTATCACCATTGACAACGGCGGATGTCTAAGGTGCACGTGCACAGGTCAGTGAAAAAACATATAGGTAATAGGTATATTACCTTTTTTTTATCATAAGTGTTTTCTTGCAAGGGTTATAGTACTGTTGTGTAAGGACAAACAACGAAATCCTCTGAGGTATAACTCTAACGCGGTATTGGGGCCTGTGCTACCTAAAGTAAACAGGTAAATCAGGTAAAACAACATAAGGATATTGGAAAAGGGATTATCTTTTCAAAGTGTACCGTAATTTTAATTTACTTGGTGAATAAAAGTGAGCAGGTAAAATAAACTTCTGCTCTCCCTAAATCGATGTAATGGTCAGTGATTTCAGTTGATATTGACATTGCAGAATATCGCATTAGAGTTATAAGTCTAGTCATTATATAAGTTTTGATAAAAGTAAATAAACAGTTATATAACCTAGATATTTAACTGAACAATCCGTTCAAAATTAAATGAGAACGGTTATTAACGGTTAAAGATCGTCCGTCAAGTAAACTATGTTTATGTAGGTTTAACTGAATATAACTGAGGTAAGTGTAGTCCCGCCATTTTTTTTGAATGGAATAGTTCCCTCGTTTGTAAAAAAAACATTGAATTGACCTGTCAATGTTCATGATATATACACTGCCCTCCAAAAATTTCTTCACACTTCCCAAATGATAAAAGTATTACATTGACAAACACAAGTTTAATGGCATGGTTTCTTCCAAACCAAACATGCTTGTCTTTTTATTCAGCATTGTCTAATTCCGTTGACATTTTATAAATGAATATCTGCAATAAAGCATTAATTATTAATGTCAATTTTCATATAATGAACTTTAAGAGGACAGTGTAAGTACATAATGTTCTGAGAGCTGGCCTGAATAATTGATTTGTACCTTTTAGATTTATCATATTTTATTGTCATTTCAGCTTCTCCAGAAGGGACAACAACTAAAGCCTCAACAATAGTAAGCTACACTATATTTCAATTACAGTAAAACTTCGTTATGACGAGCATCGATATCACGAGCACCTGGCCTATCTCGAGCAAGATTTTACATAGTATCTGCTTGCATTATCAATATATGCCCTTTGGTTATTTCGAGCACCCGGTTCGTGTATCTCGTGTATTTTACCTGTCCCGATTACTCTTTGAGAAGTCATGACTCCATTTAACTAGCTTATTTCGAATGTGAAGCTACTAACGACCTTATACAAAGGTGCTTCTTATGAGCCTATTTTGAGAAAATCAGAACTTGTCATGTTACTCAAACTGAAGTTGAAGTAAAGGCGATTGATTTGATATTATTATTTAAAATTGTGTCAAACACGATGTTTCGTGCTTGAAAACTGCCTGGTAACCGCAGTTTGTGTTGTTTTTTTACAGATACCTTCTACGCATGCGCAACAAACGACGCCACCTACCGTTCGAATGTGTCCACCAATCAGATGCGTGTATCCGTGTGATGCTGGTGTCATGCTCGGACCTGATCATTGTCCAGTATGCAAATGTCATAGCACAACGACGTTGCCAATTGTTGTTTGAAAACTTGTGTGAATAAATTTAGAGATACGTCTTAGGTGACATATCATTAGGTGTGTGTTATAGATGAATACCAATGTGATATATATATAGCACGGAGAATTTGGCATTATTCCGACCTTTATGCATCAATATAACACGGTCCGTGTTTTGAATATATCATTCTCCACAAGCAATCTGTGCAACATAAGCCCTTTAGACATTAGTCCTTTAGAAAGTTTATGTTTGTATTACACAAACCTGCTAAGTTCTCCTATTAAAGTGGAGTTACTCCTCTTTTCATGGATAAATTGCTGGTTTCCAAGTTCACTTACCTTGCACTCAAGTACATTTGGTTCATTTTATGATCTTCTGTCCCATATTTATAATCACTAGAATTGATACAGTCTTTGTTTATGCATCTAAATATCTTTAAATCACATTTAAGTGTATCTTGTGACATGGTTCGCTTTATAATCCATATTTTGGATTTAGCCAACTTGGCAAGAATGATTACACTTCAAGCACCTTCGTGATATTCCCCACTTATGAAAAACATGCAACCGGACTAATAAAAAATATAAAAAATATATATAAACAACATATCAAATTATCTGGATTATGGCCCACGTGTGATAAAGCCCGAGGTATCCCGTTAGCACATTGGCTCTGAACATAACTAGTCATAACACCAATTAATAGTATCATTGTCCCATAAAATCATTATATCACTAGATGTACCATAAAAGAAATGAGGAAATCGGACAGGGAAGGCAGTAATTAACTTAACTAGCCATGCAATAAAAACAGTAACATTACAACACACACAACTATAGTTGATTCAAAGATCTCTGTCACAACCGCGTAAACAAACATTCAACCCGGTCGATTATTACAGGTTTCTTAGGATTAAATTCTACCATCATAAATACACTTATATGATTAAAATTCTAATGGTCCTTAAGCGTAGCGGTTATACTTACTGCATTTAGCTTTTCAGAAATGGGACATTCTGACGGTTTTGACAGACATTTTGAATCGACAATATATGGAGTAATGCCCATGGACACCGAATTGCACAAGGAAATAACAAAAGAACGATGCTCCCAAATGACCGGATGGAACCACCTAGTTCCAGCCGCAGGACTGACTACCTCAGATGTGAAATAACTTATGTGTTACGAGAAATACTTTTAGAATTAATACAACATGCACCAAAATGTGTGTACAGGTCGCAAGCAAAATGTAGTGATACTTTTCTCCAAGGTAAAATTTGTTTCTGTCTCCCGTATATATGGGGTCCCTTGTTGATGAGCATAGCTGCATCTCCATATCTTTCAATACGAACCTTTTTTTGATAGATAATCCACAAGAGTAAAGAAATTGAGATCCATATTTGCCAAAGTGGTGTCATACGTGTCCAATGGGAACAATCCAGATTGTTCTCATAAGATTGGTCTTACATTGACACTACAGGGTACTGTTTTATCAAAGTACTTACGACAATCTTAAACTTACACCCAAATTTAAATTCATTATAATACTTTTGTATCTGAAAATGAGGGAAATATTTTGTTTGAAACCATTAACTAAATTGATTAATTATTGTTATTGAACATCACTTTACCAGAATTTATAGCAGTTAATGAGTTATGATGTGCTAAAATTCGACCGTAAGTTTACGTCTACCGTAAATGCTTTGATAAAACGGTACTCATATGCTTAGAATACATCAAATATATATACATATTCATGTAATAAACGATCGAAGATGAGCAGTGTAAACGTTGGTGCAGGGTGTGTGTTGGTCTTGCTGCAGCTGGTGACAAAGAACGTGTGTGCAATTATCACGCTCTAGATGTTGTCAATATTATCTTAGATACGTGCAATGATAATGCTCTAGTCAATGTCGATATGTTCTCAAGATTCAAGTACTAAACGCTGTAGATGGCGTTGCGTTGATTTTATTCTAGATACATCAGACACATGCTTCATTTTGCTCCAAAATTTGTCACTATAATTTTGTTTCATTTGAGTATGAAATTTTTGAAATATGAAGGGCCAACAAATCAAAAGAATAGAATTAACAACGATGATCGACAAGATATATAACAAATTATTTATATAACAGAAGTTTAATCTGCAAGATTATTTTTACATACTTGGGCACGCGATCCAGCTTAGACGCGAGCCGAACACGATGGTATCTGCCCACGTCTCAACGGTCAGAACAGCAGAATGTGTTGTTGCCGAGGAAACGAAACTTGATATTCGGATGTTACGATCACTACTTACGTCAAGGAGGCCAAGCGAGCAGGCAACGACGGGAGTTCTCGAAAACGGAGGTGAAAATGTAATTATCTGTTGCTCAGTACATGTGGTAGAGCAATGTTCCTCTTTGTGGAAATCGACCAAACCTGTTCTACCTGAAACAAATATTATACACGTACACTTAGCCGAATTAGTATTACTTATTGAATCTACTACAAAATTTATTCAGTTAGGCGAATTTATAATTGGCCACCCTATAAAGATAATAGTATGCGATATATTCGACCAATTAGTTTAAAGTTTTCTTATCTTTATTTCCACACATTTATTTATCAATTTGAAGAAATTATACACGTTAAGCATATGCAAAATCATTCATGTGGAACGGTTTGTGTGAAATGGCTTATTGCCCGACATAAGTGATTTTGGCAAATGGCTTGAATGTGTTCTCTTTTGATTGGCTTATGTTGAAAAATAAAATCTGGCTAGAAAAAAACGCACTGAAGCCTTCTAACCTTCTTATTCTAAGCCATCGATATGACGTGCGCTTCATCAGTCATGCTTAACCACTGTGTAATTAGATATGGTGTACATCTTGTAAAAAAATAATGTACTAATATTCTACTAAATCACACAAAACTGTACTCACATCTCTCGTTTTTCTCTGCATTAAGTTCTGATTGCAAACTTATAATCTGTGATGTTTTGGTTTGTAGCTCGGCTTGTAATGCTAAAATATAAAATCGTATTTTAGGTCCAGCAGCAACTGGTTAGAGCTGGTTGACTTCAATGGTCACTCAAGACGGCGGAAGTACGTTATATTTCAATAAGCAAGTTCAGATAGTCTCTTTCAGCCGTTTTTTCTTGTTATGTCGTTTCGGTGAGACTTTGTATACCATCCGCCATCTTGATTAATCACTTGAGACGTCCATTTATTAGGACCGGACATTTTCTCGGTTAATCGGACACGATTCGATTACAAGGTGTAACCGGTTTTAATTTTGCAGAACAACTAATCGTTCTAATACTATGCACATTCTAGACGTTCAATAATATGTATATTACTGCACGTATAAATTATATTTGTGGCGCTTCATACTAGAATGTGTTTATCGACACACAAACCGCACTAACAGGTACAATTAGACTAGATCCATCAATCGCCTTGCGATCACATTTCACACAATTCTTTATATATTAAAATATATACATTTTTTACCTCTTACATCGGATAATATAATAAAGTCAAATAAGTTCAGCTGGTGAAAGTAGTTTGATATGGTAGCCAGGAAGAAATCACCATTTTCAATATGGTGGCCGATTAACAAAATTTTGAAATCATCCCGGTCCTACCATTAATCAATTGACACCAGACCCTAACTTCTGTAAGATCTTGGAAAAGAACATGGCTACATGTATGTTTGAGTAGTTAAAACAAACAGTTCTGAGAGATGCAAAAAGAGAAAAAAAATGAAAAAGGATTCACTCTAGGCTTGAGTGTCGAACATGTCTTGTTATTGACATTTGCGATAATAACACACGAGTAGGCCTTGAAAATTGAAAGGTTGTTGTTAGCTTTTTTCTGGAAGATTTATATTTGCTTTCTTGACCGAAATATCATCTGACAGTTTATTCAAACCATGAACCTGAAGAGAGTTTTATAAGTTTTATTACCTGTGACATCTCGGATGTGGGTAGCATTCAATTGATCAAATCTAAGTTCAAGCCTTTGAAGCACAGCGGAAATGTCTTCTCCAGTTTGTAGTAGTAAACGTTTGTCGGCTGCCAAATTCGGAACGAATAGTGTTACCGCACAACATAACAATATGGTGCTGCGTGTCATAATTGTGCCTTTCGTAACGTTTTGCATTAGACTGTGCTTACCTAATGGGGTCGTATGGAATAAAGTTCTTATCTTTGAAAACGGGGTTACTATTAAAGTATGCCCATGTAGTGTCATACTTAGATAACATAATGCCTTACTTGTCCATGTTTGTCGTGCAGTGATCGGTGGACAAACCAAGAGTTTATTGGCGTTATTTCTAGCTCAGAACGTAAATAACAAGAGGGCCCAAAAGGCCCTAGGTCGCACACCTGTTGCACATTGGTCTAGGTATCAGTATAACTTACATCCTGATCATATTTCATGAAGATTGGATCACAACAGGGATCTCTAGAGTGAGCACAAGGTTGTTCTAAGATTTGACCCCGTGAGCTAGTTCTTGACTCCACATGACCAAGATTCGAACTTGACCTATATTTTATGTAGAATTGCATTCTGATTAAGTTGCATGATGATTGGCTCAAAACTGTGACTTGTAGAGTGAACACAAGGTTTTTGTAGGACTTGACCAAGTACAAATGTAGCCATTTTTACCAGACATGATCCAGTTTCGCAAATTGCCAGTATATTATTGTGGGAAACCTTCTGACCAAGTTTCGTTAAGTTTGGGTTTTGGGTCTAAATTGTGACCTCTATAGCAATCATAAGGCTTTTGTAAAATTTGGCCTAGTGACCTGGTTTTTGTTCCGGAATGACCTAGTTTGAACTTGTCCTAGATTTCATGATGACCAAGATTCATGAATATTGGAACAAAACTGTGACTTCTAGAGTTGAGATAAAGGCTGTCTATGATTTGACATACTTTTTGACCCCACGTGACCTTGTTGGTAACATGGCCTAGCTTTTATGGAGAACAACATTGTGACCAAGTTTCATGAAGATTGGTTCAAAACAGTGACCTCTTGAGTGAACACAGGGTTTTTCTAAGATTAGACCTAGTGGCCTAGTTTTTTACCCTAAAAACTTTGCCTAGATTTCATTTCCATACAACTTCTGACCAAGTTTGGGGAAGATCAAAGCAAAATGAAAATCGCTAGAGTGTTAACGCCAAACTTTTATGCACGTGTGGACGACAGACACATGAAAATCTCAAAAGCTCACCTACTCACTTTACAAGAAACTAGAGCTATCGCCATTCGGCAGACTAATATACCCCGCCAACAAAGAGCCATAATTCTGGCAAAAAATCAAGTTCTTAATTGTGCTTTGGCCTACCAGGTTTCCTTTTCCCGGGTGGTGTCCATCGTAGAGCAACCTTTGGTAGCTGGTACCTCGGCCAACCGAATGGCAGAATGAATAGGCATGACCAGTTATGATGGCCACTGCTACATCCTCAGGAGTCATCAATGGTTAACTTACAGCTAAAGGGTTAACACCAAATGTTTATGCACAAGCAGACGGCGGACACATGACGATCACAAAAGCACTATATGACAGGTAAGCTAAAAACTAGAGATGTCGCCATTCGGCAGACTTATACAACCCAACATCAATGAGCCATAATTGTGGCAAAAAGTTCTTGAATGTGCGTTGGCCTACCAGGTTTCCTTTCCCTCATAGAGCAACCTTTTGTGGCCAGTACCACAGCCAAGTGAATGGCAGTTTCAATAGGCATGACCAAAGCTGTTCAATGTCTACACAAGCACATTGTGGATGGACAGATAATGGATGAAAAGTGATCGAAACATCTACCTCTATATGTTACATCAATCACTCACACTTGACTAATATTTGATGGGTGGTTACTGGTTAGAAAGATGAGAAACCGATGAAATAAAATAGGAAAGTTAGAAATAAGTAAATAGTCCAATGGTAGAAGGGTGAGAAAGTTCTTCCCAGCTGCTTTTTCATCTTCCTCACCCTGAGCCTACCCAGTTATTGGGGCCACTGATGATACAGCCTCATGGATCATCGATGGTTTACTTATAGCTGGACCCTGAACACTAGATAATAAGATAAGATAATCTTTATTTAATGTTGGTAATGTTTAACATAATAACATAAGCTTGAAGCTTGTATCCGACATTGATTGCCAACAATTAGATGGAGACCGGACAACACCCGCATCAGATCCACTGACAAACGGGGCCGCTAGTGCATACACAATGGCTACCGCATCTATTATAATTGGTAGTATTTGTGGTTAATTTCTGCACCTCTCTCGTTGATAGACACGTGTCGGAAATTTCTGATACTTAAATTCATTGAACGGTTGTTAATGATTGTGTTTTGGCCTACCAGATTTCCTTTTGAACTTTTTCCCAGATGGTGTCCATCGTAGAGCAACCTTTGGCAGTCGGTAGTAGACCTCAGCCAACCCGACGACAGTATAATTACCACTGACCAAAGCTGTTCAGTGTCTACACAAGCAAATTGTGGGTGGACGGATGATGGATGAAAAGTGAACAAAATTTAACTTTGAGACAAAGTGATAAAAAATAACACAAACTATTATTTTTGCTTATTATCAGAATTTAAAGATATGTATGAAGAAACAAAACAACAAAATAATGTTAATACAAAACATGAGTATAAACATACAAAGTTAAAATTAAATATATTAAATAAATACTGTAGTACGCAGACAATCCACAGCCACTCAGTTAGAGGGCATAATTTATACTAATTACTGTAAAATCATTAATTTTCGTCGGGGATTAAATTTCGTGGATTTCGTGGTTCACCTCAACCACGAACTTTAATCCCAACGAACATTAATTTTAACCCTTATTTTATTACCTGAAATGCAAAATCCACAAATTCAAGTCCCAACGAAATTGTCTTATTTCCCAAACCACGAAATTTCGACCCAACGAAAATAAATGATTTTAAAGTATATTAATGTAAGAAATTAATAAAAGGCTTGTAGTCTTCATGTACTGTGAACTAAATAAATAATACTTCTAAGTGAACCATCTCATTCGATATGAAGAGCGGGGACTACAGTTACTCAATTACACCCAGTTAAATCTAGATAAACATAGTTTACCGGATGAGCTGGTGTTTAAAACTGTTATCATTTAACTTTGAACAAAGTGCACACAATGTTTTGTAAACAGATGCCAACCACGCAAGAGTCAACATAGAATGAACCACACCCATCACAAAAAATGGATGTTTCAAGCCAGCCTATATACTCACTTCGCAATGCATGACAGAATGTGGACAAACCTCACTTAAAGACCACCTTAATAATAAAACTACCTGGAAAATTTGGACAACTATTTTTAGGTTCATTTGCACTGTTTTGCTGTGAATCCCATCTAAATAATTATGAACAAATGTGCTGCATACAAAGGGGAATTCTCTTAAGATGTTTGAATAATCTTCGGATGTGCCTCCGTAGCTCAGTGGTTAGTGCGCTTGTAGTGTAATCTGGCGACCCGGGTTCAAATCCGCGTGGAGGTACATATATATGCCTGCCATGTTTCAGTAGAAATAAAGCAAATAAAGGCTATGCTCGGCATAATTCAATTTAAAAAAAAAAAATAATAATAATAATAATCTTCAGATTATTGAACAAATCAAAACTGATACCACTGGTTAATGATAATACAGGTGGTCTTATTATTGAGGTTGTTTTGTACATTACCTACCAGCCTGTTAACCACACTTGCATGGGGTCTTAGGTTTCCCGAAAGGGACATGCCTATATTGGAGATTGCAAAAGTGATAAATCCTTATGACCTGTCCACTGTTTCAACCTTCGTTAGCAATCAAGTACAAAAAATGGTTAAGATAAGATAAACTGTTTTTAACATCGATTATGGTAACATAAGAAATATGAGCTACAAGCTTGTATTCAAGATTTGTTAATTTTTCAAGCAGAATTTTAGCAGTATTTAGATGAAGAAAATAAGGACAAATTGACTATAATTCTGGAATGTGGTCTCAATCACAATATGTGCATGTTTCTACAGCATTAATTTGTATGTAAATGTCATGCATGTGCTGTGCAACCTTTGTAGAGAAACACCTTTTATGAGCGGCAAAGCGCTGGCTTAGAATGAGAAGGTCGTAAGTACAAAATTGATATTTTGAGAAAACAAGGAAAAATTGTCTGAAATTTACTCTTTACTTATGGTAAAACAAATGTTACAACTTATTTTGGTCAACATGACAAGTTCCGATCTTCATGACAATACACTTATTAGTAGAAGCGCCTTGTGATGCTGATTTAAATATGTATCAGTCTTACAAAAGTATAAGGTCGTAAGTAGTTACGATCTTCTCAATCTAAGCCAGTGAAATATTGGCAGCTTTTTATAAGTTTGTTGCCATACAGAAATTTTACTGTAATATGTTAATGATGTAAATTTGATGAGTATTGCAATCACTAAAGTAACTCACTCTAATGGCATAAAACTGCTAAACAAACACATAATAACCAACAATTTTGTGATAGTGTGTCCCAGACAGATTTGAACAAAAAAGAAAGCATGCAAAATCCCTTTAACAAATCATTGGTCCTCCAGTCAGCATTTTTAAACATAATTAAATATGATACTGTAAAATCATTAATTTCTGTGGGGATTAAATTTTATGGATTTCATGGTTGCAACTTCAACCACAAAATCAAATCCCATCAAACAATAATTTTGACCCTTGTGTTCATAACCTGAAATGCAAAACCCACAAATTATCATCCCATCGAAATTAGATGATTTTACAGTAGTTTAATTAAAATGTACAATTAAAAGCACTTTCTGCTTTTTGGTCCCAATGATGCATGCTAATTCATAAAACTGGGTCTTCTGCCAAACAACTATTTAAGGGACACAAAATAGGGGTCGGTCACCGTCCCTTAAAAAATCGAGACTCCTACTACATCAAGGTCCATTGTCTAACTGCTCATACATACTAGAGCAGTGATTTTTTTCCTTCATTATACAGGTCCGGTAAACGGACACTTTCCCAATAGAAAAAAGGCTATATAATTAATATTCCCAAAATTGACTAGAGAATTTCCTAATGAACTGTTTAAAATAAGAATTTTCAAATCCGACAAAAAATGAGAAAGTTATGAACATTTTTTGACAAACTTACAAGTATAGACATCCAAAGAAGCCAGTAAACAGGTACATTAATTTTAATCATTTTTGTCCATTTCATTTGGCACTGCTTGCTCATGAAATTTTCCATTTACCAAATTTCCACGGCTGGAAAATTCCCAATTGATCTGGACCAATTCCCAAAGGTGAAAGAGGGAAAAAATCACTGACAGTTCATAATTTCTAAGTGATTGGCCTAACCATTGTGTTAAATTCATCATCACAGAAAAAGGGGTCCAAAAAAACCCCTTAATGTCAGGAACTAAACAATTCACACTTTACAGCAACAAGCTTCTCTGTACAGTCTACAAGGACCACAACCAAAAAGTTGTGTTATGATGATCACAGAAATTATAGGGGTCAAGAGTGACCCCTTATATGTCTAGAAATGATTCACAGAAAATTAAGGGTGCAAATAAACCCCTTATTATCACAAAACTTGCTCACATCTTGTAACCACAAGCAGTTTTGATCATTTTAAGATATTTCTGATCTTGTGTGTTTATAGACGAGTCCCCGACTTGTCCATCTTCGTAAACGAAGAAAAATCTCGTGCACACGTGGTTGGGGTCAGGACACACCCATATTGAATTGTTCTTTTTCAGTGACGGAGACGTGATGACTTCACACAGTGCAATACACGTTATATTGTCAGAGTTTAAAAATCTTGGTTTGCTGTCCGTTTTCTGTGCAGACTTCTTCTTGATGTTGTGTGAGCCGTACCCCATACGTGAGTACCCCATAGAAGTGGAGATATGGGGACTTAGATAGATTCCCTTACCATATGCTGCACCATTCACCTGTAGTTTGGTCCCAGAAGCATTCATTAAACCTTGCCTGCAATAGATAGTATGATTTATGATTATTCATAAGTAAGGGGGCGGAGTTTAACATAGAAGTTGAGCACCTCGATCAGGGCGGAATTTGGGCAATATATTCAAGCTCCCTTAAAGCAGTATTACACTTTAACCTTGATATTAAGCACCACAACTGAATACATAGAAAATGACTTCAATCTTTACTTCAGCATCATAAGAAGTTTTAAGCTCAACTAGGAAAAGGTTAATTATGAATGGCTGAGATTGACAAAGAAATTAAGCATCAACTGCACAGTATTATCAAGGATAACTAAATAGAATTTAATAAATAATTTAAGTACCACTGGATGGAGTTAATATAGAACTTACACACCACTGGATTGAGTTAACTATAGAACTTAAGCATCACTGGATGGAGTTTAATACAGAACTTAAGCACCACTGGATTGAGTTAACTATAGAACTTAAGCACCACTGGGTGGAGTTTAATATAGAACTTAAGCACCACTGGATTGAGTTAACTATAGAACTTAAGCATCACTGGATGGAGTTTAATATAGAACTTAAGCACCACTGGATGGAGTTTAATATAGAACTTAAGCACCACTGCATTGAGTTAACTATAGAACTTAAGCACCACTGGATGGAGTTTAATATAGAACCTAAGCACCACTGGATGGAGTTTAATATAGAACCTAAGCACCACTGGATGGAGTTTAATATAGAACTTAAGCACCACTGGATTGAGTTAACTATAGAACTTAAGCACCACTGGGTAGAGTGTAATATAGAACTTTTAAGCACCATTGGGTAGAGTGTAATATAGAACTTACGCACCTCTGGATGGAGTTTAATATAGAATTTACGCACCACTGGGTAGAGTGTAATACAGAACTTAAGCACCACTGGGTAGAGTTTAATATAGAACTTAAGCATCACTGGATGGAGTTAAACATATAGAACTTAAGCATCACTGGGTAGAGTTTAATATAGAACGTAAGCATCACTGGGTAGAGTTTAATATAGAACTTTAGCACCGCTAAGAGGAGTTTAATATAGAACTTAAGCACCGCTAAGAGGAGTTTAATATAGAACTTAAGCACTGCTAAGAGGAGTTTAATATAGAATGCATCACTGGGTAGAGTTTAATACAGAACTTAAGCACCGCTGGATGGAGTTTAATATAGAACTTAAGCACCACTGGATGGAGTTTAATATAGAACTTAAGCACCGCTAGGTGCAGTTTGATATAGAACTAAAGCACTGCTAGGTGGAGTTTAATATAGAACTTAAGCACCGCTAGGTGGAGTATAATATAGAACATAAGCACCACTGGATGGAGTTTAATATAGAACTTAGGCACCGCAAGGAGGAGTTTAATAGAACTTTAGCACCGCCAGGTGGAGTTTAGTATAGAACTTATGCCCCGCTGGGGGGGGGGAGTTTATTTTCATACCTAAGCATTTCTTAATTAAAGCCCTAATACACTCACCTTATGATAGAATGCCAATTTTCAATACTGGACCCATGAAACGCGAAAGTACTTCCAAACTTTTTCTTCGCATTCTGAAACTCCGCCTCTTTTGCAGGTGGGCTGGACATGAGCAGAAACTGATGAGTAGTGAACATAAACTCCAGCTGTTTCTCAGTAGGCAGTTTGACAATATGTGATCTGAAAAACATCCAACAAAAGCATTTTATTATTTGTTCCTCAAATTGACCACTAAAATTTCAAGAATGTCATACTTTGACCTTGAATTGACCCTAAATTGACCTTTGAAATTTCAAGAATGACATATTTTGACCCATGACAGCCCATAGTCGGAAATGACAAAGGTCACAGTGACCTTGACCTTTGACCTAGTCTGCTGACATCAAATTCAAAAATGGCCAACTACTGCTGCAACTAACCTGTCAACCAACAGACCGACATGAGCTTTTCAGTAATATATTCCCTTATCCCAAGATGTGGTTTGCATAATTATGAATAAGAACAATGTAGGGCAGTAAAGTGTAATGTACTTCTTAATATTTTCCCCAGGGGGGAGTAGCGGACAGAACCTGGCAAATTATCCCACCAAAATCTATTTCTAAGGACCCAAAATCATTCGGCTTGTCAAATTGACATTACGCCAGGTGTCAATAAATAGCCTTTAAATCAATTCTAATGGTAAACTTAAATCACATGGTCCAATGGATTAACTTTAGAACCTTCACCAAGCAGCCTTGGACAAACAACCAGTGGTTGAGGTCATGCACAAAATACACGAAATTAAATCACCAACTGATAAAGTAAAATCATTCAATTAAAATGAGATGAAATTTTGTGGTTTTAGCAAAAAAAGACCATTTCAATTGGTGGTAAATTCATGGATTTGACATTTCAGGTAATAACTAGAAGGGTCAAAATAATTGTTTGCTGGGATTTAATTTTGTTGATGAAGGTGAAATTAATGAAAGTTAATCTCCAGTACATTCATGTATTAATGATTTTACAGTAAGCATAATATACCTGTTACTGTTTATAATCCATTGAATCAATGGATAGACGCCCGGATTCGTGTCGTCCAGTTTCTGTTTCAAGGTCGAGGTCATATGTGCCATCTTTAGCATAGATGGTACGTCGTCCATTACACGCTGCACGGCATTATAATCACGGTTCTTCGGAGTAAATAAAAGGTTAGCTGGATCCTTGGGGTCAACGACCGTTGGGAATGGATCAAATATTGTACCCTTACGATTTGATCTACTAGCGGCGCGTGTCATGTTGATAAGCAGGTCAACCACTTCCGCTCCTGTGGCGATATCGTCGGCGGCGTCAGCCATGACACCTAATGTCTGGAATGCAAATACACACAATTCTCGACTGCACACCGATGGCTTTAACATTGCACCATTTTGAAACACATGAGCTTCATCACAAACAACGCAGTATTCGTTCATCGTCGGAATTCTCTGTCGGACGTATCGAAAAACTTGTACAAGAAATCCGTCCTCTAAATTTGGAATTATTTTTGCACTTCGTCCGTCCAGCGTAGAAAGTGGCATAAGGTTTAAATCCTCAAGTGTTCTCGGTCCATCTATTTCCTTAGCGATGCCTGGCATCATGCTTATTGTTCGGGTTAAAGTGGGCAACATTTTTTTCAATCTGTTTAAAATCGGCGGGTGAGAAAGTTGTCGTTTGATAATTGGTGGTTTTCCCACCTTTGTTGTTCCACTTCCCACCTTTTTTGTTCCACTTGAGTCCTCCTTTTCAAATTCATCATTGAATATGTTTAAAGCTCTAGGAAACAGACTTTCATTGTCCGACATCTCCGAAAGTGACCTCAATGGTGTAGACTTTGGATTTTCCGAATCACTCTCATCCACTTTTTCCGCTTTTTCCGATTTATCATCAGGAATAATCACGTCTGTATTACCTAACAAGAGTTCCGCAGCTTTATCGACCTCCCCATGAGTGATAATGAGAGCGTTACGCGAGGCTTCGGCATCGTTACCTAGCTCAACGAGCCTCGCAATATTCTCATCACTTACGAAGCTAGAAACTACATCCGTGTGTGCTACAGCAGATTTTAAGTTTACCGGAGCACTTTGCGATTTTTTCATACGTTCGGCTTTTTCTAAAAACTTATCGTAATCAGCATGCAAATGATGCCATTCTTGCGACAAGAAGTTTTCTAAAAACTTACGGACCTGACTACCAAAACCGAACCTCTCTCTCTTCGATGGCTGAAATACCTCCACTTTCGGAGAGCTTGAAGACTCTAAATAACGTGACAAGGACAAATGCAATCTGACTATCAGTGGTTCACTTTTCAACACCCTCCACGCTTCGGCGATTACATCTTCCAGGAATCCGAGAGGAATCTGCAATTCAACGTCAATCTCATCAATTGATTCAAACAAACGGTAGTTGACCGATTTTTCTCCATATATAAAGATCAAGTTTTCGATGTCGCTGTATAACAGAGGATGCATAGAGGCTTCGGTATCTTCAGATTCGGGTATGAACTCCACGTCACACATGTAGTCGCCGTCAAACATTTCATCATCATCGTCTTCAAAGCTCGACACAGCATCCGTATAATTGGATGCAGCTGACTCTACACTTATAGACCTGAAATTATAATATTATCAAATTGTAATTCACTGAGGCGTTACAGTGTAGAAATCACCAGGGGCCTTATTCACCAACGTTATAACTTATATAAGTCTAAAATTCAGACTTAGACTTAAAATTAACAACATTTATAACCACTGCAATTTCTTTACAATTAGACTTAACCATGCAAAATTTTATCTGATTATTTGTTGTTACCCACTGAATATGTATACCGATTTATATCAAAATCGGTAAATTTATAACAACGTGAGTGCGAAAAGAACATTTGGCAATATAAAGTCTTAGTCTGAGTTTTAGACTAATAACATTGGTGAATAAGGACCCAGGGTTTTCAATAACAGCAGGCTACAGGCCAAATTGACTTCTTATAAACCATTTTGGGCCGGCTGAAAATTTGAAATTTATAGACAATTTGAAGGAAATACATGTAGTTGCCTTTAGGACCTTAGCAGGCCTGTTGGTTAAGCATTTCGGCCTGCTAGGTAAAACTTATTGAGAACCCTGAATCACTGGCAGAGAATGAGACTTAAAGAGTCTATTTTCATGTAAATTGAAAGTTGTCATGTTGATCAAACTGAAGCTCAGAAAGCTGGTTTTCCAATTCATAAGCAAAGACTTTAAGAGTAGTTTTCATACAGTTTTGTTTGTATAATCAGCATGTGAAATGCCTTTGACCATAATAAAGTTTTAATGCTTACTCAAAATAACGGTTATGTACATATACAACCTTCTTATAATTGTAAGCCAGCAAAATGTTTTCATGCAGGAACTTTAACTTCAAAAGTACAATCTGCAAATTTACAACTTGTTAGGTTGTTCTGACCAAGTAATAGTGGATTCGGGCAAGAAACCCTCAATGATTGACAAAATTTGTTTTAACTTACCTGGAAACGTCAGGTGGCTTTAACTCGGCCATGTCCTGTGTGTTACTGTTGGCTTATATTGCAGACAAAATCTCAAAGTTAAAGACTGTAAACCTGAAATTAAAGATAAGAATAAAAAATATTATATCAAAACTGGAGTCCTTGTATAATTTGGTACAGAATGTATAATCAAACAAACTTCACTTGGAATGCCAGCCACTCCCCCACCCTGCAGGGGACAGCTGATCATCTCTGGTATTTCCCAGGCCCCTAACAACTTAATAGCGTATTTAAGGCGTGGCCTTTGGCCACGCATTTAAAATACACAAGAAGGTATTGCATGTGAAAAAATTTCACCTAAATATTTCATCCACTGTCAAGCTCAAGTTTGTGTGTGGAACAGAATTAATAATGGCGACTAACAGTTGTCGTCGTATTGTTGTCGTCTTGACGTGCTTAAAACCCGAACACGTACGGCAACGACATAAGTTTACCAAACGTAGGCCTATTTGAGTCTCTGACATCTTAACGGTTAGTATGTTGGAAAAAATATTGTAGCTTGGTCGTAGGTCAATTATGTAGCATGGCCAAGTAAATTTTACCTATATAGATGTGCAACGTAACGTCTTTATAGCTCCAACATGATGTCATTTTGGATCCAATGTGACGTCATGTTTACGTGGATAACGTAACGGGCACCTGTTCAGCGGGTCAATTATGGATATGAGACTGCGGATTGCATTGCTACTTGATTCTTTAGTATTAAAAATAAATCTGCAAAATAGACAATGCCTTTGTTCATATCATTGTCTCAGGGGTATTGGTTCGGAGACAAAATGTCCAACATTTCCCGGCATTGGTGGGAAAACTTGAAGGTAAAAGCACAGCCATTTTCCCATTTATCCACCACCCATCCCTGGGTGACCGCGAGGGGCCATGGTTGTAACTGAGTCTCGAAAGAACTACTGTAGTCACGGCTCGGTAAAGAGTAATTAGGTGCAAAACAGAGTCCCCGGCATGTAAGCGACCGTGCTAGAAAATAGGAAAGGTAAAATTATGAGCAGTGCGCCCCGCCATTCCCCGGGATTACTCCGATTAGGGGCCATGGTTTCAATTGTCGAATAACATGAATGACACCCCCTCCAAGAAGTCAGTCATGCCTTCATCTGTTTATTTCAATTCAAGGTGACCATGGTCAGTATATAATATCAACACACTTTAATGAGAGTTAAGTGGGATGTCAGCCCAGCCCGGTCCCTGTGGTCAAGATTTTTGCAACAGTCGAAAATCGTTGGTGCAACTTGAAATCGAAAGTTGACACTTAAAGACTCGATTCGTGCGAGCAAATGAATCGCATTGCTTGAATAATCAAACAACAAAAAATGTCAATACTTACACAACTATTTCGATGCTTAACACAATCAGAAATGAGTAAATTGAACAGGATTTTATGATAGTTGCGTATTTGTTTTGCAATAACCACTGTTGTCCGGCTTGGTTGTATATTTACGAAACGAGAACCAGTCTGTGAGAAGAACTCCACGCGCCGTTAATTGCGCGCAAGCGAACAAGAGTAGTCGTTCCTGCTGATACGCATGTGCATGTTGATAATTGGCCTACATAAAAAACACTCTAAAATCTCAAATAATGGCCACATCAATAACAAAAACCTCTTTGTCAATAATTATAACTTTTTTTGCTTAATGTTCCACCATGGATTCCATAAATCAATCCAGCAAACCACCAACATGACAACCCAGCCATTCACCCATCCATCCATCCACCCTCCCATCCATCCATCCGCCCATCCATACATCCATCCATCCACCCATCTATCCACCCTACCATCCATCCATCCACCCATCCATCCATCTATCCATCTATCCATCTATCCATCTATCCATCTATCCATCTATCCATCTTTCCATCTATACATCCATCCATCTATACATACGTCCATCCATCCATCCATTCATCCATCCATAAATACTGGCAACCATCCATCCATTCATCCTGGCATCCATTCATCCTGG